>JAWWNH010000027.1:5840000-6401158 GCA_034641385.1 Darevskia mixta | reverse complement strand
CTTAAATATGTTTTTGCTATGCTGGAATCATTCAGAGACCAAATGCCATGGGCATGCAACACTTCATGCCGTCTCTCCCAGTCACCTTCAGTGAGGCCTAACTGACCTCACAGAATTGGGGGGGGCAACCTCAAATTCTAAAATATGGACACATGCACAAAGGAGGTCTAGGTTAGAAACACCTCAGGAAATGATTGCTTTAATGAAATGGGAAAGTTTACATTTTAAAATACTTTCAGCATCAGTAATGGTAAAGGTTAAGGACCCTTGGACGGTTAAGTCCAGTCAAAGGAATGCAACGCTCATCTTGCTTTTCAGGCCAAGGGAGCCGGTGTTTGTCCACAGACAGCTTTCCGGGTAATGTGGTCAGCATGACTAAACCGCTTCTGGTGCAACAGCACACTGTGATGGAAACCAGAGCGCATGGGAAAAAATTCAAAATTACTTTATTACATGGACATTGAGATCGAATGCCCCCAATTACAACATCTTTGTGTAAAATTAGATGTACCTGACATTGACTCCAGTTCAATGTAAAAATATATATGAAAGGATTATTGTCTGTAGTACTGGAGTTCAATTTTGTGAGATGTCAACTGGGATCTGTGAAGATCCTTGATGATAATTCTATGGGGTCTCTCAATCTCCTAGTCTTTAACTAACAGGGATGCAGTGGCGCTGTGGTCTAAACCACAGCCTCTTGGACTTGCCGATCATAAGGTCAGCAGTTTGAATCTGTGCAATGGGGTGAGCTCCCATTACTCTGTTCCAGCTTCTGCCAACCTAGCAGTTTAAAAGCATACCAGCGTGAGTAAAAAAAAGGTAAAGGTACCCCTGACCATTAAGTCCAGTTGTGGACGACTCTGGGGTTGCGGCGTTCATCTCGCTCTATAGGCCGAGGGAGCCGGCGTACAGCTTCTGGGTCATGTGGCCAGCATGACTAAGTCGCTTCTGGCAAACCAGAGCAGCACACGGAAACTCCGTTTACCTTTCCACTGGAGCGGTACCTATTTATCTACTTGCACTTTGACGTGCTTTCGAACTGCTAGGTTGGCAGGAGCTGGGATGGAATAACGGGCGCTCACCCCGTCGCGGGGATTTGAACCGCTGACCTTCTGATCGGCAAGCCCAAGAGGCTCAATGGTTTAGACCACAGCGCCACCAGCATCCCACCCATCAGTAATTACCTCCTATGTGTAGGAGGGTTGAAGATCATTTCAAACGTGACCATACGTCCTCCCTTCTGGAGTCAGCAGCACCAGAAATAATCAAATCAGATGCCTTCAAAATCAGGGTTTTCTTTTTCTTTGATGACACTGCAGTTTTTGGCATGGGGGGACACTACTGATGCTGTCCACACTGCCCCCCCTGCCCACATTGTGCAGATGGATAGGGATGGATGTAAGGGACTGGCAATGGATGGCGTTGTTGGCAGACCCTGCCTCCAGAGAGTGAACTGATTCTCCCTAAAGCATGCCTGCCCACCGCCCAATTCACAGTCACCACGTGGGCATCAGCTTACAAAGCCTGTAGTGCTGCAAAACATGACTCGGGCTTTGATCACCCTATTTTATTTGAGGAGCAGATGCCTGGCACAGGAAGCATAGTTTTAAGATAATTAATTAGAGTGGTAGAACAAGATAAGTACAGCTTGATGATGTGCATTGTTTGTATTAGAGGAGACATGAATTGATTTGACATTCCTGGAATATGGTGGTTGGAAGATGGTGAAGTGTGATCCTGCTGTGATGAGCAGGTACTTTCATATGTTCCCTCCATGTTCCCTTGTTCTTTCAGAAGACTCTGTTTGCAATTATAGTTTGCAGTTCTGCTTGCTAGGTGGAAACATTTTTCTCAGTAGGCTTCGTGATAAAATATCACAGAAAAACAGTATGCTCATTCCATTCTATATAATCCCCCTATCATTTAACAGACTTTTCTTGGATTCTTAATTTAGGAAGTAAAGTGGATGTACTATATGAATATTCAAAATCTTTCCCCTTGAATTTTCTCCCTCTTAAGAACATAACAGCTTAGGCACTGCCTCTGCTAGAACAGACCAACCAGATACTCCTAGGAGGCTCACAAGCAAAGCATGAGATAGCCATGTTTACCTTCCCAATAACTAGCAATCAGAGATACAGTGCCTTTGAATGCAGGCTGAATTTGGCAATCAGAGCCAACACCCACTGACCTCCATGAAGTTGTCTAATCCACTTAGGGAACATCAAGCCGCTCCTCAGTTTATCCCCTCCTCCAAGATTTGCTTCATAGCTGAATGTTTTTGAATTTAAACCCCAAGTCTACAAAGAATCCCTGGCGTAGCCTTTCTCCTGTGTTGTCCTCACAGTGATGTCATGAAGTCACATATGTTCTCCAAGTCTCCATTTCCTGCTGTGCAGGTAGATATGGAACAAGCAGGCCTGAAACGCCTGACCTAAATGGACAGTGGTTATCTGATGTACGTTGTTTGCACATCCAGCTCCGAACCTGCGTTGAAATGACCCCTTGAGAAACATTTGCCGGTATTCAGCCTAAACTGGTATTGCTGAAACTGAAACCCATTCTTCTCATCTGAAAATTATATTAAGGAAAACTGCTCTTATGCTTTCCTTTATCAAAACGTCTGCGTATGTAGGAGATTGGTTACTGTCAGAGAATACAGTTCTGGTACAGTCCTCTCCCTGACTTTCTGGCTTTCTACATATCAAGATTTGTTTATGTTTTTGTCATGGAGGATTGTTGGAACCTGCGACTCTCACAAGTCTCATCTGCACTGTGAAATTGTGCACTCCAAGAATAGCTGTACCTGGTCCTTTTGATTTGTTTTGTAAAACAAAAACAAAAACCCATGGGGTTCCCATACTCAAATATTGATAAAAATGCCATGAGTGCCAGCACAAAATGGTTGCCATGGGCAGCAAAACAAGAAGCAACAGTAGTCTGTACTGGTGAGTACTGTCACAGGGACTGTACCACCTCACCTGCTGCTTGTGTAGATCAGGCCCAGTTGCTTCCTCTCCATCATTCTAGAAATACCAATTTGGCTCCAATGCTGCACTTCTGGATTTGCAGGCAAAGCGTGTTCTCCTTCATGGAGAGCACGTGTTGCGGTGGGGGCCAACCAGTCTCCCCTCTGTTGCTGGACGGGTTAGTTTGGATGGCACTTCTTTGATTGGGGCTCTGGCTGTTACTGGGGAGATTTATATGTTGCAATTTGGTTGATGGACAGCCAGAGCCGATATATTGCTCTGCACATGGGTCAAGAGCCTTCTTGGCTGCGTGCTTTGGATCACCCGCCCTCCCTCCCTGTTTTTTAGGCCTCTGTGTTGACCTTGCTATGCCTGTCATGGGGCTATGCCTGTCTGCTTTTGGGGCAGGGGCCTGGTAGGAATTTTTCCAGTTGGCTGATTGGCTGGTGCCTTCTGGTTTTTGCCTACTGCGTAGCAATTCGTCACAACTTGTACGGTTGGCGGTTAGGCATTGGTTATAAATTGGTTGGTGGAGGGGCAGGTTGGCTGTGTCTGCCCCTTTAATGCTGCTGCTGTGCAGGGAATTCCGTTAAAGGAACTCAGGGGCTCGCCATTGCTTGTCCGTATCCCCCGGTAGGGGGCCAGGGCCCATGCAAGAGCCCCTGGGAACATTAGGGGAGAAGGGGCGCTCAGATCTCTCCCCGAAGTGTTTTCCCTTGTACTGACTCCATAGGTGGATGGAGGTCAGTTCTGTCCCCAGCGGGACAGATAGTCTTAACCAATGCCTAAGCAACCACTCACATAATTTGTATTTTAATAAAGTTGTGGCCAAAATTAATGCCAAAAACCTTAAACAAAATTCCTGTGTGTATAGTGTGTTTCTTTGAGGGGTGGTCTGGGGGACCTCGACACACAACAACTCTATCCATACAACAAAGAACCCCAGAGCCAGACTGTTTAAAAGCATACTTTAGATGAGTGCTCAGACTTCACAAGGAACACAGCTCAACATGGAATTTCTGCTGGTGTTTTCCCCATTCTATGATCTTAAAGAGGGAGGATACTTACTTTGTTGAAGTATTTGTTATCCTCTGAGCCCTCAGAATGTGCAATCTTGTTTTCCTCCCTTAAACAGATTTAATGTGGAATAACAGACATCTGTTGTTATAAAATTTACTACTCACACAGGATGTTATAAAAACAACAAGTGGAACTGCCTGGAAAATGTAAGTTCTTCCCTTCCCTTCTTCCTTTAAAAAAAGCATATCCATTTTCTATTTTTGCTCACAGAAGGGGAAACATTTGAAAAACCACTTCTTTCCTGATATTTTGTTGGAGGACAGCTATTCTTCCAGTGAGATAATGTTCCGAGTTTTATAGTATTAAACTGGAACACACAAGAAAGAGGCAACAGTGAAATAAATCTAAATGAATGAGGCAACAGAGTGGTTTCACGTCTAACCTCAGAAGCTTTATGTGTTTCTTGTGTAGGATGTGATTTTCTGAACGCCCATGAAATACATTTTCCTTCTCTTCTCCTGTACACCATAATGTGTGCTCGAGTGTCTGTGCTTGCAGCTGGAGACGATCCATACTGCAGGGGCTTGGATTAAAGCTGTGTGTGCCTCGGGTCAAATCCAGACCAAGCGATGCTGCCATTCTAGTGCAGGGACCCTGCCGAAAACGTGGATTTTTGTTTAAACTCTCCTTACTAAGCTAAGGGAACGGACAAGAATGCAGTGGTGAGAGAGCAGACAGGAGAGCAGACAGGAGACCTCACCTGGAATACTGTGTCCAGTTCTGGGCACCACAGTTCAAGAAGGATACTGACAAGCTGGAACGTGTCCAGAGGAGGGCAACCAAAATGGTCAAAGGCCTGGAAACGATGCCTTATGAGGAACGGCTTAGGGAGCTGGGTATGTTTAGCCTGGAGAAGAGAAGGTTAAGGGGTGATATGATAGCCATGTTCAAATATATAAAAGGATGTCATATAGAGGAGGGAGAAAGGTTGTTTTCTGCTGCTCCAGAGAAGCGGACACGGAGCAATGGATTCAAACTACAAGAAAGAAGATTCCACCTAAACATTAGGAAGAATTTCTTGACAGTAAGAGCTGTTCGACAGTGGAATTTGCTACCAAGGAGTGTGGTGGAGTCTCCTTCTTTGGAGGTCTTTAAGCAGAGGCTTGACAGCCACCTGTCAGGAATGCTTTGATGGTGTTTCCTGCTTGGCAGGGGGTTGGACTGGATGGCCCTTGTGGTCTCTTCCAACTCTATGATTCTATGATTCTATGATTCTAGGAGAGTAAGCCTTCCTCCGCTGTTCAGGAGTAGCACAAACTCCTGCTGTTCATTGCATTTCGTAGATTATACTCAGAGGACATAGTCCAGTCTCCTCCGCTCCCTAATTTTCTTGGACATTGGAGGGCCCGGCCCCCTTTCGAAAAATATTGGTGGGGGGCAGAAAGGCTCGGCCCCCCCAGGAGTTAGCACCCCTGCTCACAGGCTTGTTGGTAAGGTGGGCTCTAAATGCATGAATTGATTGATTGATTGATTGATTGATTGATTGATTAGCAGCTTACTTTGACCTTGTCATGCCAACATGCAAGTGCCCATTTTACGCACCCAGTCTCTCATTTTCGACTGGCAAGTTGTTTAATGCTGGCACAAAATTCCCTTTCTACACCAGGGTTTTTAAGTTTGAGGAAAGTTTTATTCCTCAAAGGGACGTCCTTAGCAGCTGCTGATAGGCACTTCTGAATAATACACATGGAAGTGTTCTGAGAGAATGGGGTTTGCATCCCACTTCTGTGGAGGGGATCCAATGACCGAATTCTAGGCCCTTGCAGTTCCTAAGACCATCTGCAAATGGAATATGTGGCAGACCCATGCTTAACGCTTTCGTGTATGGATGAGAGGCTAAAGCAACCTTTGCTAACCTGGACTGCAATTCCCATCATCCCCAGCACAAGGACAATGTTCTTTTTTCAGGATTAAGCACAAATACAAATAAAACATCAAGGAAGGTTCTATGGTCCACTCTTCTGCTACAGCACAAGATGAAGTCTCACTGGGAATCACGAGGGTTAATATGTGCGCTGTTGCTTTTAATGAGTTTCAGAAAGTATGTTCCCTTTTCAAAAATTCTCAGTGCTTTCGTTGCAAATGCAGCCCTGTTGTTTCAATGCTGCTCCTTGTGACATTTTCTTTCTCCAGTGCCCCCCCCCTGTTCTTCGCCACATTTGACTTCCCTGTCATTTGATCCTGTGAGCTGGGTAGCGCGTGTGATGTCTCTCAATGACTTCACAGTGGCATACAGCAGCAGGAGACTCTTCCAGGTGGTTCGAAATTTATCAGAACCACCGCCGTCATCGGGGTCTGGTAGGGACCCAGAGATCTCCTGCAATGCTTTTGCAAAGTTTTTTGCAGATAAAGTCGCTCAGATTCGGGAAGAGGTAGACTCCACCGTGGGAGCAGGGCCGGGGCGGGAGACTGCTAGAGTCCTGTCTAGTCTAGTTGTGTGGGATCAATTCCAATCTGTTACCTCCGAGGATGTGGACAGGCTGCTTGGACGAGTGAAACCAACCACCTGTCTCCTTGATCCTTGCCCATCCTGGCTTATAAAAGCTAGCCGGGAAGGGCTGGGCGATGGGCTTTGCGGGGTGGTGAATGCTTCTCTTTGCGAGGGAGCCTTCCCAGACCCGCTAAAAGAGGCGGTTATTAAACCGCTTCTTAAAAAACCATCTTTGGATGCGGCCAATATGGCCAACTATCGCCCAGTCTCAAATCTTCCATTCTTGGGCAAGGTGATTGAGCGAGTGGTTGCTGAACAACTCCAGGCACGCCTGGAAGAAGCGGACCATTTGGATCCCTTCCAATCGGGATTCAGACCTCATCATGGGACTGAAACTGCCTTGGTCGCACTGGTCGATGATCTCCGGCGGGCTAGGGACAAAGGTGAGAGCTGTTTCCTAGTTCTGCTGGATCTCTCAGCGGCCTTTGACACCATTGACCATAACATCCTTCTGGACCGTCTAGAGGGTTTGGGAGCTGGGGGCACTGTTATACAGTGGTTCCGCTCCTTCCTTCTGGGCCGTGTTCAGAAAGTGGTGGTGGGGGATGAGTGCTCAGACCCCTGGGCCCTCACTTGTGGGGTACCTCAGGGTTCTGTCCTCTCCCCCATGCTTTTTAACATCTATATGCAGCCGCTGGGAGAGATCATCAGGGGGTTTGGACTGGGTGTTCATCAGTATGCGGATGATACCCAGCTCTACCTCTCTTTCAAATCAGAACCAGCGAAGGCGGTGAAGGTCCTGTGTGAGTGTCTGGAGGCGGTTGGAGGATGGATGGCGGCTGACAGATTGAGGTTGAATCCTGACAAGACAGAAGTGCTGTTTTTGGGGACAGGAGGCGGGCGGGTGTGGAGGACTCCCTGGTCCTGAGTGGGGTAACTGTGCCCCTGAAGGACCAGGTGCGCAGCCTGGGAGTCATTTTGGACTCACAGCTGTCCATGGAGGCGCAGGTTAATTCTGTATCCAGGACAGCTGTCTACCAGCTCCATCTGGTACGCAGGCTGAGACCCTACCTGCCCGCAGACTGTCTCGCCAGAGTGGTGCATGCTCTAGTTATCTCCCGCTTGGACTACTGCAATGCGCTCTACGTGGGGCTACCTTTGAAGGTGACCCGGAAACTGCAATTAATCCAGAATGCGGCAGCTAGACTGGTGACTGGGAGTGGCCGCCGGGACCACATAACACCGGTCCTGAGAGATCTACATTGGCTCCCAGTACGTTTCCGAGCACAATTCAAAGTGTTGGTGCTGACCTTTAAAGCCCTAAACGGCTTCGGTCCTGTATACCTGAAGGAGCGTCTCCACCCCCACCATTCAGCCCGGACACCGAGGTCCAGCGCCGAGGGCCTTCTGGCGGTTCCCTCACTGCGAGAAGCAAAGCTACAGGGAACCAGGCAGAGGGCCTTCTCGGTAGTTGCGTCCGCCCTGTGGAACGCCCTCCCATCAGAGGTCAAAGTGATTAATAACTATCTAACATTTAGGAAATACCTGAAGGCAGCCCTGTTTAGGGAAGTTTTTAATCTGTAATATGTTAATGTATTGTTTTGTTTTGTTTTTAATATTGCTGGAAGCCGCCCAGAGTGGCTGGGGAGACCCAGCCAGATGGGCGGGGTACAAATAATAAATTATTATTATTATTATTATTATACTTGTGACGGCACCAAGGACAGTCTGATTGGCTGTGGTGACCCATATGATGATGTTTATGAGTGTCCATGGCGCCATCACAGGTATACCACTGTGATGTCATTGAGACCAAAGGGGCTGTAAGGTCAAAGACAAAGAAGGCAGCAGCCTGTGGGGCGGGGGAGAGAGAGAGAGAGAGAGAAGAGCACTGAACAGCAATGAAACACTGAATATTCAGCAAAGTGATTCATTTTCAGTAATGCATTTGGCTGAGTCTAGCACTCCTTGTATGGTTCAACGGACAAGCTGAACTGAAAAGTGGCTTTCATGGAAGCGGCCACAGGAAGGACCCCATAGGCACCTTCAATCATGCGCCAGTTTTGTATTCTTGTAGCTTTCTGGGATTGTAGCGCTTTGTCAGTAGGAGCCAGACATAGACAATTCTTTCCGTTGCCATTGGTCATGTGAGCTAGCAGTCAGAGAATCCAGATCTTGAGGACATCCACCAGTCCAGCCTTCAGCTGCAGCCGAACTCACGGTTGCTTCGCTTCACTTCCATTTACCCAGACATTTTAGTGTTATTGTTATTATTACATTGCTAGAAGGTCAGTGGAGTCGAATTTTGGCAGGATATCAAAATGTGCTTTTTATAAGTGTCTCTAGACCAGCTAGCAGGTGTTCTGTGTGCCAAATGTCTTTGTGCGTTGCCAGCATCATAAAATATACTGAACTGACTCTGACCCTTAATTTCTGTTTCTGTTTCATCATGAACTGAACATTAAGGTGAGAACCTTGAAGATGAGGTTGGTGGGACCCAAGCCAAACGTGCGAACGATCCAGTCTAGTGGTTGCCTTGGGCAGTTTTACCTGAACGACGTCCGCCTGAATCCTGAGAATCTCAGCTCTTTAAGCTTCTTGCTTTCTGCATTATTGGAGCTTCAGTTCAGGAGAGAAACCCAGTTGACTTCTTGACTTGTTGGTGTTGAAGAATTCTAGCCATGTGCTCCCCACCCAAGTATGGTTGTATTGTCTAAGGTGTGGATATGGGAACTGAACCAGCAAAAAGCCCAAGGAAAGAGTAGACAGGTTGGAGCTGTTGATGAAGAAGTCAGGTCCGGTTCAAAGAGGACAACTGATGGGAAGAAGTAGAAAGAAGGAAAATGTTGCAAGCAGGAAAGCTACCTGGGGCACAAAAGTTAGGAAAATACAGGCAGAGAAGATGGGCAAGGCAGGGGGTGTGTGTTTTTTTTCTGGGGGTACGCAGGGGTACACATACCCCTAAACATTTTGTGAATCTTTGTACTTTTGTCCATTTACTGTATTCATTTTTCCCGATTTGAACTATAAAAGGCTGGTTTTCTTGAGCCAAAATGAGAGTACCCTAAACATTTTTGGGGGGGAGGGGAGGATTGGTCATATGAATGAGGAAAATAGGAAAGAAGAGCTGATTCATATATTACATTCAGAGAAGGAAAGGTCCCTGTGAAGTAGACTTGCAAATAAATCCACAAAATTACTAGTTGTTGGTTTTACTTACCCATTTGTGCATACTTGGCAATGTAAGTCATTGGTGTCACCAACAACCTGAAAAGACACCAGGTGCCAGAAAATGGATTTAGCATGTTAAAATCAAGCCAGGCTGGCTTCCCATGCTCTTGGGATCACCTGGGATGAGCCATTATGGAAAACAAAAGGAAAGTGATGGGCCATTAGGAATCCCACCAGAGAGAGGGACACTTCCTTCAGCTCTGAGTTAGAGTTTGGAGCTTTTGGCCTTTCAGTTAGCTGTGGCTTGTTCTAGGGGAAAAGGTCCGTCTGTCTGTTAAATGTAGCAAGCTAAGCAAAGGGACAGAGAGCCATGTTTGGTTTCTTTTTGGAGCAAAGGCTGCAGCAATGGGAGAAACAGGACCCTCTTGGAGTGTAGGCTCAGGTTATATATGTGTGTGTGTGTGAATAAACCATATACCATAAAGGCACTACAGTTTCCACTGTGCCTCATTTCCAAAGGAAACATGAACCCTGGGTAAAAGCCTGGAACTCACGGGATCTTGTACCACTTGGAGTTTGAGGAGGCGTGTAACAGTATATTGATTGATAATACCCTGTTTCCCCTTTTTTAATACGTAGTTATAAAGTAAGCCATGGCAGGGTTTTTTTACCTTTGTGAGAAGTAAGACGTACCCCAAAAGTAAGCCGTGGTGCCGCCATTGTTCCTGTCGCCTCCTCAGCCCCTCCTGCGTGTGCAGGGAGCCAGCGAACCAGTGAGAGGCATGGGGGGGGGGAAAACACGCCTCTTGCGGAGTTCTGCCCCGCCTGCTTAGCGCGCAGGGAGAGGCGCGGGTGTAAAAAAGACGCCTCTTCCTGCCCCGCCTGTTCCCCGTGCGCAGGGAGCCAGCGAACCAGTGAGAGGCGCGGGGGGGAAACGCTCCTCTTGCGGAGTTCTGCCACGCCTGCTCAGTGCGCAGGGGGAGGCTGTACCGTACCATACTGACGCAATAAAAATAAGACATCCCCCGAAAATAAGCCACCCTGTTTTTTTTTTAGGAAAAAGAATTATAAGACGGTGTCTTAAAAAGGGGGAAAGACGGTAAGAAAGAGAAGCACACTATGAATGTAATTTCTACAACTACCCACAGGTGTTAAGCAATGGGGGCAGAGGTGGGAGTTAGCTACTTCTTGGGGGAGTGTTTCCCCTTACTCAATTCTACTGTCCTGAGAAATAAGAGCACCCCCCCAAAGTGAACAATTGGTGCACCAACTTGTTCTCCAATTAATTTGATTCAGAACCAAAGCACTTATAGGGTAATTTGCAACCCCAAAGCTGTTGTGTATATAGAACACTATTCCTTTTAAGTCATTAGGCATAATTTGTTTTGCTTACAAGCACAGAGAGTATGCTTGTAAGCAAAGCAAATTATGTTTTGTATTATGCCTTAGCATTTGGAAGCTTGGAGAAAAGAAATCTTATTTTACATTTTAAAAAAAAAAGATGGCTCCTGTAGGTTTTCACTGTGGGATCCTTTTTTTTTTTTTTTACCTTTTTACTTCATCAGTTCTAACACCGTGAAAATACTAGTATAGGTTGATTAATGCAACTGAGAATTTCCTTCTTTAAAAAGGGCAACTCCTGGAGCACAAAACAGTTAAATACAATCACTACCAGCTTCATAATACTGTTTAATCAAGGCTGCAATGATGGTATTTTTCTTCATGCAAGATAAAGCGTTAGTTAAGGGGTAATCTCATTGTTTTACATGCTTTCTGGTTTTAATAAGCATTAAGTCTCTAAGATGGCTGCTTTTCAGCATGTCTTCAGCATCTCAAGTGGAAATTTCTAAGGATACTTTCAGCCATTTGGATATATATATATATATATATATATATATATATATATATATATATAATCTATCCATGGCAGCTCCCTAGACTTGTCATCCTGTTTTTTCCCCTCCTGGCTGCAGCTGAGCTGGGTTGTTTCCAGTATTGCCAGAAACAACTTAATTTGTTTAAAAGTGACCCCCGATGTGTCAGTCCGAAGCCTGGGTTCAGCAGGGTAAACTGCTGGAGGTTGTTTTGAATGGCTGAAAGGGCTGTTTCATGCTCCTAGGCTAGAGAGGCAGCCTTTTCACAAGCATAGTGGCAATTAATGCTGTTTTTATAATGTCTGTTTATTTGCAGATATATGCAAGTCTTCAAAGCAGCAGAAATTTCCCCCAACCTGAAGAAGTGAAGAGGGACTCCACCTTACCCTGGGCGCCTTCTTGCAAGCTAGCAGCAAAACTCTGGATTGATCCTCCTTTGCTGGCTGATCGGTCTACATCCACGGAGTAGAGCTGTGTTGCATAGTCAGTAGCTACCAGACAAAAAGGCTGTCCAAAGGTCTAGAGTGAGCCTCTTTGGTACAAGAGCAGGATCCACAGTAGGGCAACGGATAAAAGCAATGGGCAGCAGGGAAAGGAGAGCCACAGGAGAAGAAGCAGCCCTGTTGCGGAAATGGCAAGGTGCTGGCTTCCCCTAGTGGCCAGTTCCCTTGGCTCTGAATGAGACAACCAAATTAGTGATAGCCTGGTCACAATTAAAGGCCTCTAGTATCTAAGCATAAGGAAGGCAAGGGAATGTCAGGCTTCGGGGAATTGGATCCCTCCCCCAGTGGCAGTAAATAAGCAGATCAAACGAAAGGAGCGTTCTTACCAGTTAGTTTTTTTTAATAATCACAGAGAGAGACAAAGGAATGCATATCTCTCCAGAAATGGCGTTGCTCCCAGTAAAGGTTCACCCCCTCCACCCCCATTAATCTATGTCACTCCTACGTAGAGATGGGAAGGACTGGGGGGGGATGGCAAAATTGGGAGGCAGTTTCCCCCCCTTTTCCCCATTTTTCCCAGAAAAATTGGGGGGAGTGGAGTGTGTGGAATATTCAAACTATATCAAACTGTTTGGTTTTTTTCATTTTTCCAGGAAAAAACGGCTTGGGTGGGGGGAAAGTGGGAAAGCAGGGGAAACCTGGTTCCCCCCCCCATTTTTTTCCCCAGGCCTTCCCATCTCTACTCTTACGTTGGGTAATCTGAGCTTGTTGCTGCTGTGCTCTCTGTTCTATCACATCTAGTCTTAGGCAAGGGGGGGGGTTCAGGAATGCAGTCCAAGGACACTGAATCTGCCAGCTGTCTCTCTCCTGGTGTTTCCTCTTCTAGCTGTTCCTCACCCAGTATTCCCCAGCTTTTCCCCTCTGGGCCATGCCCCTCTACAAACCACTGTTCTAAATCAACACTGTCTTCCTGCCCTTGGGAATGTTCAGCAGAAGGAGACAGGGAAGCAGGAGAAAGGTGAAGCTGCAGAGCGAGATAAGAAAGGCAGAGGACAAAAGGAGTTTTGGCTATGTTGTATGGAGCTGATGGGAGTTGGAGTTCCATAACTTCTGGGGGACCATAGTTTAAGGTTACCAAAAAATATTCAATGAATCTGGGGACACTTTTCAACTTCAATGGATTTTGTTTGGGGACTGATTTGTAAATCCGGGGACTGTCCCCGGGAAACGTGGACGTCTGGTAACCTTACCCTAGGTTCCCCACTCCTGCAGCAGACCCTTGCACTCCCCCTCCCCTGCCTCCACCCCAGCAAAGGAAAACAAACATACCAACAAACCTGCATTTGTAAATTGGGAACATCCAGTGGTAGAATGAGACCCCCACCACATTCCTGCAGACAAGGGGTATCTAAATTGTCAAGCACTTTTCCAGCGATTGATCCTGACCTGCATGAGTCTCGGCTGACTTGAAATGGGTTGTGACTTTTCAGACAGCTCCCCTCCCCAGCCCTGCAATTCGTATGCTTGCCCCCTCCCTCACCCTTAAAGAGGCTCGTCGTCTCCAACGCAGAAAGAAATATTGTGAAACCGAAGAAAGGCTTCTTTGCCTTCTGTGCTCTTCTGGGAAATAATATGTCTCTGAGGTCTGCTTGTGGAAAGAAAAGGCTTAAGAAGAAACAACAGAATTGGCAGCAGTTGTGAATCCTGGAAAGTTTGTCTCGATTCCCAGACAGAAGGAACTGATTTACATCTAGGTGACCAGAAGCAAAGCTGCAGTCCCTTGAACATTTGCATTTTGGATGGTGCAGCTTGTCTTGTAGGGGAAGAGAAAAGCTATACCTACTTGAAATCTGGGGCAGATGGGGCTCATCAACCCATCTACGAGAAGGAAAACTCTGGTCCCAAACCTCTACTGCCTTGCAGCTATACTCATTCATGAGAAAGGCTTTGGGAGTAAACTGCAAAAATCTGTACCTGCTGCCTTGCAAGGCATCTTCAGGAGAAGAAAAGGCAAAGGAGCAAGCCCTACACAAATCTAGAGTGGAGTCCCTAAGAAGGTTGGATGGCGTCTTGTACACCTCCTTCTGGCAACTCCTGCAGCCAAGCTGGTACCAAACATATTGCTCTGCTTTCCTTTGGACCACTTCAGTGAGGCTGATAGGGGGTTATTGTTGTCTGGGCAGGACCTCCATACACACTATGCAGGCTCATGCGCCAGGGAAGTCATTTTGGTCCTGCTAACCAAATACCAGGGAGGGGCAGATCACTCTTGCCAGAGGTCTGACTTAGTCACTTGTACAGGGTTCCTTCCTGCTTCCTCCCAGCACACCTTCCATTTCAGGTTCCCTGTCCTGCTTTCACCCTCCTCCTCCTCCTCCTCCTCCTCCTCTTCTTCTAGACCCACCTCTATAAATTTTGGCTGATGGCTACTGTACATCCAGCACCCCAAGCTGTATGTTGCCCAGTCCTGCCATAACTGATCACCATAGAATGATGATAAGAGACACCACATTTAACACAGACCATGCAAACCCACCCTTTTAAAGGTTGAATGACACCCGAGTTTTATTGCAATGGCATTTTGGTCTCAAAATTACCTCATGGGTGAGAGAAAGATCTCACACACCCATTTGCACTTTATTGGGGCACACAACATGGGGAAAGCAGTTTCTATAAATCACTAACTTGAGAAGCTGGTCCTAGAATGTATGAATGCACTTAATGTACATCCAAGTTCCTAAAACTATGCCAACAGTAGGAGAAGCACACACATGAAAAAGCCCACCAGTGGAGGCAATGAATAACCTGATCTTTGCCTATTTTATCTTGCAATGTTAGGTTAGTCATTATTTCACTTGGTGCTCTTCCAGACAGAACTGACACCATAGATTTGGCTTCGCTGTTGACATCTGTGGAATCAGTTGTACTATCAAATGCAGGCGTTGTTGTGGCACTGAAGGAGGCAATTCTCGCAAACTGGAAGGTCCCAGCATCACATCATATGGGCTTCCGGTCTTAAACAGCTGCACAGTGTTAACTACACCTTGCCCAACAGTTACCATGTCCAGTTCAGGGACAGCCTCATTCTCCTGGAATGGGGGACCACCTCCATCAGTATGCAAGAGCCTTGCTTTCTATGTGAGAGGGACATTATAGCTGTAGTTTTCAAATGTTTTCCTAATAGATTCCCTCGGTAGCATTTCCGTGTTTGATTGGAACCCACCCCTCAATTTCTATGGAAATTTACACAACCCTTAGGGATCTATTCAATTCTGCTAGCTAGAGCCTTAATTGTGAGATGTGATCTGAATGAGCAACTCCTTCCAGGGTCTTCACTGGAAGCCAAAAGTGTTCCAAAGTGGAAGTGTTCCCTACAGGGGAAAAAACATGTCTCTGTCTTGAAGCTTTGCTGAAACAGGCAAGAGGATAAAAGAGATTTTATTCACGGCTAGCTAGGAAGTATTTTCCAAAGTGCGTTGTGAGATATATTTTCCCAGAGAGTGTGTTACTGATCTTCAATTGATAGGTTAAGACATTTAGGGTGGGTAGCACCCCTGACAGAGGAGAAAAGAGAGAGAAAAGAAAAGGCGAGAGAGGAGGAGAAACAAATTTGGGCAGGGGGAGAAAGTCATAACAATATCTTTCTTTATATATAGTAAAAATGCAAGAGTGTCATCATGCAGCCCCCCTAGAAGATGTAGTGCCACATCACAATCACCAGATGAAGTCAGGGCAGTGTAGGTGAGCAAAAGTGAAGGCAATGACTGTGGCATTGGAGTGAGAAGGGAGAGAGAACAATAAAGGTGAATCCCCAGTCTTAAAAAGTTAAAGATTACAGATATAATCTACTAGATCAGAGCCTTGGGCAGCCATACCCATGTCTACATTTGGAGGGCTGGAGCGAGAAGCTGGAGGTGCAGAAAGCAGAATGGAATCTCCTGTACGGAATGATAAACATGAGCATTCCAGAGGCCTTGTGCAGCCAGCCAATCATAGAGACCAGTGTTGCACACCTTATCTCAGACCTTGAGGATCCTCAGAAAATTATGCTTCTGCTGGTTCAGACTCAGGTGTCCTTGAAAATGGAGCATAGGAAGCTGTCTTATACCAAGTGAGTGCATGGTTCATCATTTGGGCTGACTAGCAGCAGAAGTCCAGGGTCTCAGACAAGAGTCTTTCCCGGCCGCTACTGTAGATGCCAAGGATTGAACCTGGGACCTCCCGGATGCAAGGCATGTACTCTACCACCAAGCTCTGGCCTTTACTCATGCTGCACTCCCAATGCCACACACAGCCATGCTTAGCCGCTAGTCAGGCGTTAACAATGACCCACCCAAATTCTTCACTTGATTGGCCTCTGTTATTGCTCTTAGTCCTGGAAAAAAACCCCTACCACATTCTGTTTCCTTCCTAAATTGCATTCTAGTTCTCTTTCTTTCTCCAGCTTCTGAACCAACAGGGAGACATTGTGTGTGCTGCCATGCAAAGCCTTGCCTCTGAGGAATTGATGTTGACCTCGTGTTTCTCCCTCAGCTTGCGCAGGGCCGCCACGGAGAAGCGATAAAGCTCGCAGTGAGAGCTTAAAAGCTGGGGAGTTTTCATTGTCTGTCTGCAGTTCGGCTATCTCGCAAAAGGCCAGAAAGAAAGGCAGCCTCAAAAGTGCACCTCATTAAGGGAGAGAATGTGGAGAAGCATATTTCTTGCCTGCTGCGAGAGCCAGTGGGGTCAGGGATGCAGGGCTAGGAGACAATTCCATCCATAAAATGGGAAACAAAACCAAATATGTTGCGAAGATTTGTTTCATCACTGGATAGCTGGAAAACATTTTCTAATGACCAATTAGACTTGCCTCTGCTGTTGCCAGATCTCTCTGATAGTGCCACTATCTATTATAATAGTATTCATTCATCACAGGGATGACATTATACATTTTTCCTCGCTGTGTGGTGCTTATGCACAGATACTTTGGAAGTCAGCAACTTCTACTCTCAGCATACTGGCCGTCCGGTGGCATCACTGTTGTCATGCTTGACAAAGTGAAGCCCATAAGAGAGGTTGTCCAGAGTTTTGGAACCAGGCCATCAGTGCATGGATGGCCGCAATTTCCATCTTTCTTTCTTCGTCAGATCCAGGTGAGGATGCCCAGAATAGGTGGTTGGAGTCAGTAGCAGGCAGGATGAAGCCTGGCAGAGGAAAGCTCAGTCCAGACATGACCAAAGTGCTTGTTGTGCTGTTTTATAATATACTATCTGTCTAGGGGGGACCCAGGTGGCGCTGTGGGTTAAACCACAGAGCCTAGGGCTTGCTGATCACAAGGTCGGCCGTTCAAATCCCTGTGACGGGGTGAGCTCCCGTTGCTCGGTCCCAGCTCCTGCCCACCTAGCAGTTTGAAAGCACGTAGCAAGTAGATAAATAGGTACCACTCCGGTGGGAAGGTAAACGGTGTTTCTGTGTGCTGCTCTGGTTCGCCAGAAGCGGCTTTGTCATGCTGGCCACATGACCCGGAAGCTGTACGCCGGCTCTCGGCCAATAAAGCGAGATGAGTGCCACAACCCCAGAGTCGGACACGACTGGACCTAATGGTCAGGGGTCCCTTTACCTTTACCTGTCTAGGGCAGGGTTGGGGAACCTGAGACCTTCCAGATGTTGTTGAACTGCAACTCCCAAACTTAGTTAGGATCACTGGTGTTGTTGGTTTTTGATGTGTGTGTGTGGTTTTAATTGTATATAGATATCATTGTTGCAAACTACTTTGATATTTTTTACAATACAGCAGTATATAAATATTCCTATAAATATAAATGAAATAAGTAAGACCTGAAGGTCACAGGTTTCCCATCCCTGGTCTAGGGTAATGCCTGTTCTGGCAGGGGCTTCAATCAACCTCCAGAGCAAGTTCCCATCATGGGGTATTTTTGAATCCAGAGTTACTGCTGGAGGCTCAGGTGGGGCCTACAACCACTTGTAGTGCCTTCCACCGGCTTTGGCTAGAATGCCAGCAGCAAAACGCTGTTGAAATTATTTTTGTCCTCCTGCAATTCTTCAGATGTTTCACCGGAGGAATCTTCAAATTTACTTTGAATGTTACTTTAGGCAGAATCTGGTGACAGCTACGAAATTTGTGGACCACATCACTCTGGGGAGCTTCACTAGTCTTAATGAGATTGTGTCCAAACCAGAAGTTCAACATTTGGCTCAAAATTTGCATGAGCCACAATCTAAAAGGTGGGTGAAACCCAACATAATTATGGTAGCAGTGGCAGACCCTCCAAGTGTCCCTATTTTCCAGGGACAGTCCCAGATTTGCAGATTTCCGATTTGATCCCGGAATATTCCGCTTTTACTTAGGACATCTCTATTTTCATCTGAGAAATACTGAAGGGTATAGTCGGATGTCCCTATTTTTATTGGAGAAATGTTGAAGGGTGTGGAGTTATGCAACCTCCAAGCCAAGGAGATAAGTAACCATAAACCTTTAAAAGTCATCTGAAGGTAGCCCTGTATAGGGAAGATTTTCATGCTTAATGTTTAATTATTTATATATATATATATATATATATATATATATATATATATATATATATATATATATATATATTGGAAGCCACATAGAGTGGCTGGGGCAACCCAGTCAGATGGGTGGGGTATTATTATTATTATTTAGCCCATTCGTATTTTCAGCAGAGAAATGTCGGAGGGTATACACCTCTGTGTTGCAATCTTCAAACAGAAACCAAAAACGAGCAACACGACGGCCAATGGAAGTAGTAGATATATTTTTCTTGTATGATAACAGAAAGACAACGGACAGTGATCCGGTATTGACACTGTTTCATGTACGTCTTCTTCAGCATATAACTGAAGTTTTCAAGGAGTAGTGGTCATATGAATATGTAACCACTGCTCATATGACCACTGCTCCTTGAAAACTTCCATTGTATGTTGAGTTATATACTGAAGAAGACGTACACGAAACAGTGTCAATACCGGATCACTGTCCGTTGTCTTTCTGTTATCATACAAGAAAAATATATATACTACTTCCATTGGCCGTCGTGTTGCTCGTTTTTGGTTTCTGTTTGGAGGGTATACATTGGCAGTTTAGGTGCATAATTCAAAGAGGGCTTACTGGTGACTGATGGTAGAAGCAATGTTCTCTCTTTCTCTCTCTCTCTCTATATATAATTTCTTTTTTTCTCACTTGTTGTTGTTGTTGTTGTTGTTGTTGTTGTGACTCACAGTATCTACTGCAGGAGGTTTCCCCCCAAACATAGGGCACCAATGAGGCTTTTGCTTCCCTCCACAGTTCAGGCTCCCTCCCCAAGTTTGGCCCAGCACTAACTTAAACTCTTCTGGATCCCTTTGAAATTTCTCAGGTATTTGCCTGTCCAATTTGCTTTGAACTTCAGTTAGAAGATATTTCAGTGGCAACACTTCTTTTAACACATTTTTTCATTTTATCCAAGCAAAAAAGAAATTACAACAGTGATCCTAATAAGGGGCATCAAAAGATTTAATCAAATGTATCAAATCCAGTCAGTTTTGAATGAAACTGTTCCTCCTCAAGGGATATTAGAATTTAGGAACTTGAGGTTTGGGGAGCAGACAAAATCTAATTTATTAAATGAGGAGATAGTAAGATTTGTCTCTAATACAATGTATGGTAAAGGATTCCCACCTGCCGCCAAATGCATCAGGATTTTATGACTTCAATTAAGCCTTGGCTATAACTACCTGAATCACTTTTGTCATTTTTAGTAAGATCATGTTTTCTGGCTGCTCTGAATTATTCAATATTAGCTTTCAAGAATCAATGTATTTTAAGTTTGCATTTTTGATATCTTCCTCATAATAACCATGGCAATTTTATCAACACAGGTCAAATACTCATCCTTTTCCATGGAGAAAGGTTTTCTGCAATTGACAGGTATTGTGAGTACACAGGCTCATTTCTATGGTCTCTCAGCATGTAGACCCAATGAACCCACTAAGCAATATCAGTGGTCCTGGACAGTGGCGGAGCTTCATGCTTCACCACCAGGGGGCGGAGAGAAGGTGGGGGCGGGGCTGGCGCGCGTCCTGCAAGCGGGGTGCGCCGCCTGCAGGGGCATTGTGCGCGTCCTGGGGGTGGGGCACGCAGCCTGCAGGGGCATGGCGCCCAGCGCGGGCGGAAGGGCAGCCGCGATGCCACCCTACCAGGATCACGCTGCCAGGGGCGGTGCGCTCCCCCCGCACTCCTCTTTCTCTGCCAGTGGTCCTGGAGGATATTCATCTATGGTCTGCAAGAGAAATGGAAACAGAAGAGAACTGTTCCCATACCTATGTAAAGGTAAAGGGACCCCTGACCATTAGGTCCAGTCGCGGACGACTCTGGGGTTGTGGCCCTCATCTTGCTTTATTGGCCGAGGGAGCCGGCATACAGCTTCCGGGTCATGTGGCCAGCATGACTAAGCCATTTCTGGCGAACCAGAGCAGCGCACGGAAACGCCGTTTACCTTCCCACCGGAGCGGTACCTATTTATTTACCTGATGCTTTATTCCTTTATGGTTTTATTGGTGGGCTACTTAAAAATGAGGCTGCATTTTAAACTTTAAATCGTATTTTACCTTGCATTTTAATTGATTGTTTTGTATGTTTTGTTGTGGTTTTTGTGGGTGTTAGCCGCTCTGAGCCCGGTCTTGGCTGGGAAGGGCGGGGTATAAATAAAAAATTATTATTATTATTATTATTATTATTATTATTATTATTATTATTATTATTTATCTACTTGCACTTTGATGTGCTTTCAAACTGCTAGGTTGGCAGGAGCAGGGACCGAGCAACGGGAGCTCACCCCGTTGCGGGGATTCGAACCGCCAACCTTCTGATCGGCAAGCCCTAGGCTCTGTGGTTTAACCCACAGCGCCACCCGCATCCTTAAATAGCACCATTCCCTGTTTGTTAGAATTTCACTGCCTGAAAAAGAGGAGCTAAAACTAATTTTCAAGGCTACTTGTCCAACCTGAGAGTTTCCCTTTGGTTACCATTTCCCCTGATAGAGACTGTGCTGGCTTGATGGAGGGATGCTGGCTGGATGCTGGCTCCTTTTTCTGACTGAGTATATCTGCCCTGCAAGTTAACAGTTGAGGGAAAACCTTTGGGTGTCTGCAAATAACCTATGGTTTTCATAGAGCTGCTGTATTAAAAATATCCTGGCTGCTCAAATCTCCATCACATATATGTCAGATAACAGCCTGCCCTTTCCAGGAAGACACTTAAGAAATGAAAGAGGGAAAGCATTCTCAGAAACCTACTCATAGATTAGGTACCACCTGATATACATGCAGACGTGGGTCTTGCGGCCAAACGTTGCAGCAGGGGTGCTCCGACATCAGTATTTCAGCTAGGGATGTATGTGTGTGCCCCAGTCTGCTCTGACATTCATTCACATTTTCCTCTCCATTCCACTGCAACTTGTTTATTTTCCAAGAGTCTCTCTTCCATTTCATAGCCCACTGATGCAAAAATATACATGTCTTTTTGTGTGTGTGTGTGTGTGTTTTAAGCTATTGGATTTAAGACATGCATTTCTTAGTCATAAACAAATATTTACAAATCACTACGTGCTCTACAGGGAGCTGGTTTGAGGCACCAGACAACTCTGTGCATAGCTGTCAACTTTCGGATTTGAAAATAAGGGATGCTGCAAGGGCGGTGCAATGGCACCAAGTAGCCTCGCCACCCTGTGCTCCAGAGGCTGCGCGCGAACGGGTGAGCGAAAGAGCGAGCGTGTAAACGGCAGGCAGGCTGTCTGTCTGGTTGGGCGTGAGGGTCTGGCTGCACAATGCATGCAAGCTCCGCCCCCAGTCGGTCTCAGACTCCTTATTGGCAGCCGAGCAACGCAGCTCAGGAGCCTCCCTGGCCGGTAGGGAGGGAGAGGAGCTGCTTCCTTTGAAATCCGGGAAATTTAAGGGATATCAACAATCCGGGATAGCAGCGGGAAACGGCATTTTTCCCCGCAAAAAAAGGGAGGGTTGACAGCTATGACTCTATGTTACCACAATGTCTGCTAACATGACATGAAGGCTGGCAACATTAATCCCCCCCCCCCAATGTGGAAATCCCTTGCATGCAACCACAGTGTGTGGCAGAGGCAAATTTAGGGGGGCATGACTGGTTCGCCCGCACTGGGCGCCGAGCCAAGCCAGTGCCGCAGGAGGTGCTGCAACCATGACGAACAATGGAAGGCAAGAAGCGGGGGGAGGGAACCGAATTTTGGCCTCGCACAGGGGACTGCTGAAATTTTAAAGTCCAAAGTCCGCCACTGTGCCTGGAGACAATCAGTCAGGTCATGTATCCACTGCATTGATCAGAGGAGGAATGACTGCTGGGAGGAGCGCAGAAAGAAGAAAAGTCACGGTGTATCTGCTGCAGCACAACTGGACACCTGCACCTGCCCTGGCTGCAACAAAACATGTCTCTCCCTTATTGGTCTCTACAGCCACAGCAGGCACTATAACTCTCCAACCATTTGATCCCCAAAGGCGCAATTTTCCATTGTCTCCTGAGACAGCTGGATGCAAACAAACAAACAATCAGATTGGCAGGTACCAATACACACACACACACAAAATTTTTATTAATTTTTCTGTTTTACAATTTTACAATTTAAAGAAGAAGACTTCCCTTCTTCTCTTTCCATGGTTCATTTTACATATCATAAATCCCTGCATATTTTACAAAAACTATACCATTCAGTATTCCATTATTACATCCATCAAAACTTATTTACATTGTTGAATTTATCTTAATGTTGCCAGCATTTTCAGCTGTACACAGTTATTTCCCATATATTCAACAAACATTTTCCAATCTTCTCTAGACGTATCTTCTTCTTGCTCTCTTATTCTGTATGTTAAGTCTGCGAGCTGGGCATATTCTGTCAACTTAAGTTGCCATTCTTCTTTAGTTGGGACCTCACTCGTTTTCCATTTTGGGGCTAACAAAACATGGGCCACAGTAGTAGCATACATAAATAACCTTTTTTGACACCTGGGAATTTCAGTCTGAATTAAACCCAACAGAAGGGACTCTGGTTTTTTGTTTGTTTTTCTGGGCCTTTTCAGTGGTAGCCACACATTCATGGAAATTCCTTTTCGAAGGACTCAACTGCCTTGAAGCTTTTAAGTACATACTAAAGACTTAAATAAAATTATTCCATTTTTTTTTTCAATTAATGTTTGGCTGGCTGCCTGTTCATGATTTGATCTGTTGCTGGTTTTATAATGTATTTTGGCCATTGTATTGATTACATGGGGTGGGAGAGAGAGAGTCTCTGTGTATAGTGCTTGACCTAAAAGATGGGCGGAAATATATTAAATAAATATGTAAACAGAGGCTGGTGACCTAGGAGATTTTGGGGGGCACTGAATGTGAAGGATGCTGAACTTTGAGGGCAGCTGTTTACTCACATATCCACTTAGCAGCTGAAACAAACAGTACAAACAACTTGTTCTCACTTGTAAAGCCGATAGGGCTGAGCTGCGTGACTAGCATTGTTTCAACATTCATAGACTATTTGTGGGAGCGTATTCAACACCAATGCATCAATGGCCATTCACCAAATGGTGTGTGTGAGAGCCATTGTGATCAGCTCGTTGTGTGCACATTGATGGCCTCGTTTTCATCATGCAAGCAAATTGTGCATCGCCATTGCGAAATGGCTGCAGATGCAAATACAAGGGATTTAAAAGTTAAACAAATGGAGCTGCTCATCTCCTAGGATGCCACTTGGAACTAGGACTGGTCCTGCTCTTGCGGAGCAAAGCACTGCCCTTGAGAACGCTGTTGTGTCAGATGCCACCACTTCCCATCACAAAACTGTAGAGTTGGAAAGGAATCCCCCCCCCCAAAAGGGTAATCTAGTTCAACTTCCTGCAATGCAGGACTCTCAACTAGATCATCCATGACAGATGCCCATCCAACCTCTGCTTAGAAACCTCCAAGGAAGGAGAGTCCACCACCTTCTGAGGGAGCCCGTTCCACTGTTGAATAGCTCTTACCATCATAAATAATGCTTAATCAGAATCTCCTTACTTGTAACTCAAAGCCCTCAGTTTGAGTCCTAAGAGTCTGAGGCCCCTGCTTGCATGGTGCTCAGTCAGGGCTGTCTTAAGCATATGGGGCACCAGACCTGCCCAAGGATAAAGGCTTTCTGGGAAAAGATTTATAATGAAATGAAAAAAGTGTTGAAAAACACATTTACCAAAAAACCAGAATCCTTTTTACTTGGAATGGTGAATCAAGAAATCCCTAAGGAGGATCACACTTTTTTTTATGTATGCCACAACAGCAGCCAGGATTTTGATTGCAAGAAACTGGAAGAAACAGGATTTACCAATGATAGAAGATTGGCAGATGAAAATGATGGACTATATGGAACTCGCCGAAATGACCGGAAAACTCTGCGACCAGAGGGAGGAGACGGTGGAAAAAGACTGGAAAAAATTTAAAGTATATTTAAAGAACTATTGTAAGATTTAAAGACTGAAAAAAGTTGGAAGAAGTGACAGCCTACAGAGTAGAAAAAGAGGTTTAAGTAATATAGATTTATGATTTTAGGTTAAGACTAATACAAGAAAAGGATATAAGTGATAATAACAAATAATATTTAAAGATGTCAAGAAATTACTAAAGATGATTGACAATGAAACGCAGTAGGGGAGACGTGAGGAAGTCACCCCAACATGATTAGACATAATGAAAGGGAAACTATTATGTATGTTTGTGTTTTTGTATTTTGTATTATGTATGTTGTTAAGTGTTTTTTTATGGTAGTTTTTGTTTTGTTTTTCTTTTTGCTTAAAACCCAATAAATATATTTTTTTTAAAAGAAAAAAAGCATATGGGGCACCAGGGTGCAAAGATCCACCCAGCGCTGCCGCCACCACCACCCCAGGTTGCCCAGAGTTGTCGACCTTTTTTTAGGGGGTCGTTGTTGACCAGAGTTGTTGACCATTTTTAAGGAAAGGTTCCCCAGAGTTGTCGGCCACCTGGTTTGCGAAAAAGAGGTGAAGCCGCTTGCTCTCTTTCTCTCTCTCTGCTGCCAGTGCGCTTGGAGTCCCAAAGTCGAACCGAAGTGGAGAAACGCGCGGGAAAGGCGAGCGGCAGCGACTCTTTGGCCCGCCTGTCCCTTCCGCCACCCAGGGCAGCATGAGGAGGGGCTGCTTGCCGGCTGCTGCTGCCACCGCTGCTGCCACCGCTACTGCCATTTCCAACGTCGGAGAAGGAGCAAAGGGATGCTGCCGAAGCCGAAAGGAGAGATGGGGAAGGCGAGCTGAGGAGGCAGCTCACTCGTGGCCCTGCCTCTGAGGGGATGCCACCCGCCGCCTTTTCTGATCGCTGCTGTTGCCGCCGCCTCTTGTCCTCCTCCTCGCTGGGCGCATGTCTGTCTGCCTGCCCACCCGCTCACTCGCTCGCTTGCTCTCCAGTTCCGTCGACTCCTTCCTTCCAAGGGGGGCACCGGCTGCTGCTCTTTGCCGATGCTGCGCTGCATGGAGCGTGAGAGCTTGGCACTTTCCAGATATGGTCAAGGCATTGGTGGTGGCACTGCTGGCCGTGGCAGGCTGTCTGTGATCACTGGCACCCAAGGAGGGGGGCCTGGCGGTCTTCCCCAGACTCAACTCTCGGGCCTCAGACTCTCGGCCTGGCGCCCCTGAGAGCCCGGCACCCAGGTGCCCCCACACCCCTAACACCTATGGGAAAGATGGCCCTGTGCTCAGTTCAGCTGTGCCCTTAATCAATAGGTTTTCATAGTACACAAGCTCTCCCTACACACACACACACACACACACACACACACACTGTCAGGGAGTGGGCAGAGGAGGAATGGTGGAGACCGCCTCCCCATCCTGACCCTTCCAGGGAGGAGGAGGAGGAGGAAGATAATGTAGATTTACAACAGGGGTTTGAGGGAGGTCACAGCTCAGAGGCAGGTGAGGGGAAAAGTTGGGAGAGCTAGAGCAGCTGGCTGACACATTGTCATTAGAAAGCATTCCAGACCCACCACCTCCCAGAACCCGGTGGGCCTTAAAAGTAGGCGAGCAAAGAGCTCAAAGACAGAAGGCACATAGCAGCACCCGTAGAGGAGGTGATGATGATGATGATGATGATGATGATGATGATGATGAATTAGGAAGTGGGAGAGACAGGGGATGGAGATTCACTCAGGACAACACCATTATCCAAGAGGCTGGGTTCTATAGTCTCTCTCTGTAAAGTTTGAAATAAAAAAAGACTGTAAGAAACTTTTCCTTGTCTTTATACTTCCCTGGGCAACCAGCCAGGAGCCGCTGACAGCATCCTGACACACACACACACACACACACAGAGAGAGAGAGAGAGAGAGAGAGAGAGAGAGAGAGAGAGAGCTCTTTAGAACAACTAGCATTTTGCTGCTGTGTTAAATAGTAATGAAATCCTCTTCTTTGTATTTCTTCCATACAGAAATATTCAACAGGTGATCTCTGGGCAGAAGGTGTGGTGTTGTTCAGGGGTACTGAGAATGACAAACAGCCAGAACATTCTCCAGACAGAGAGTCCTTCCGTGTGTTGAGAAAGCACTACAGCCTGCATTCCCGCAAGGGGTTAATCCCAACCAGGGGGTACATTTTAGCAGTAAAGACTGAAGTGCCGATGTTCTCAGCTCCTGTAAGCAAGCTGCAAAGATTATATATGAAGACAGATTCAGTATAAACCACACCAGACAGTCCACAGATGAACAGGTTTGCCTTCCTTCTCCACCCCATCTCAACATGCGTCAACTTTCACAGTCACTTTATACGTCAGCAATCCGGTGGAGCTTAGTTGTGTTCAGAGAAAGCCTCGCTTTAAAACTCTACTCATAATAGAAATTATTATTTATCCAGTCTGCTATCAGACAGGTGGCTGCCATTTTATATCTGCCCAGCTCAGCGGACACTGGAGTTCAATTTAGAAAGTAGAAGATCAGGAAGTGGGGTTCATAACTAGATTTGGGGGAAAGAGGGCAATTGGGGTATTAACCAGAGATTCTGTGTCTCCTACACAAATACTCCTGTACTCCACGTTCTGCAACAAAACACAAAACTCAATGCTTGCGGGGAGGGCTCTGCGTCATAAAAAATAAAATAAAAAATGTTGCGCCAAATTCCTGAACAAGAAAAGCTGGCTTTATTTGATAGATACACAAACCAAGGCTGGATTTTGTTTAGTATTTCTTAATCTGCGTAATTTGCTCTCCAGTTTTTACTATTTTACATAATTTATTCTGGTTTTGCCACTCTTGGGGAAGGGCAAGGAACTATGCAGCAAAATGAACCCCTACCATTAGATATCTTATTTAGACCTTGCTCTGACCTCTGAGTGTTTTCCAGGAGCCACTTTCAGTCCTTCTTGTGGATCTTAGAATCATAGAATTGTAGAGCTGGGAAGGATCTCAATGGTCATCTAGTCATTGCTCCCCTTGCAATGCAGCAATCTCAACTAAAGCATCCAGGACAGATGGCCACCAAACCACTGCTTTAAAACACCCAAGGAAAGAAAGCCCACAACCTTCTGAGGGAGTCTGTTCCACTGTCAAACAGCTCTTACTTTCAGAAAGTTCTTCCTGATCTTTAATCTGAATTCCCTCTCTTATAACTTGAATCCATTGGTTTGGGTTCTAGCCTCCACAGCAGGAGAAATCAAGGTTGCTCCATCTTCCATGTGATGGTCCTTTAGATCTTTGAAGATGGCTATCATATCTCCTCTCAGTCTGCTCTTTACCAGGTTAAACATACCCAACTCCCTCTACCATTCCTCATAAGGCTTGGTTTCCTGACCCTTGATCATCTCATTCACCCTCCTCTGCACACGTTCCATCTTGTCAATATCCTTCTTAAATTGTGGCACCTAGAACTGGACACAGTATTCCAGGTGAGGTCTGACCAAGGCAGAATAGAGTACAGTGGTACCTCGACTTACGAGTAACTCGAGTTACGTTTTTTTCGAGTTACGAATGACTTCCAGTAAAACAAAATGGCCGCCGCATCCAAATTTTTTCGACTTGCGAAAAGACGTCGTGGCCGCTTTTAATAGGATTTTTTCGACTTACGAATTTTTGACCCGAATTTTTCGACTTACGAATTTTTCCCCCAATGCATTCCTATGGGGATTCGACTTACGAATTTTTTCGACTTACGAAAATCGCGTCGGAACGCATTATCGTCGTAAGTCGAGGTACCACTGTAGTACTATTACTTCCCTTGATCTTGACACTATACTTCTGCTGATGCAGCCTAGAATAGCATTAGCTTTTTTTGCTGCTGCATCACACTGTTGACTCATGTTAAGCTTTTGGTCTCATAAGACTTCTAGATCCATTTTCCATGTACTACTGGCAAGCCATCTTATATTTGTGCAGCTGGTTATTCCTGCCTGAGTGTAAAAACTTATATTTCACAACCATGGGGGCTATAAACTTTTTTCATCACACTTTTTAAAAAAGATACCTTCCAACTTGTGGAAGTAAGAATCAATTACAACAATAAAGGAATATTAGGTTGTATTCTGTCAGTCCTACCCAGGGCAAGCCCAATGCAGGACTAACTCAGGGCCATTAACTTCAATTGGTCTACTCTGTGTAAATCTTAGTCGACTGCAACTCAAGTGAGATTTGGGGGATTTTGGAAATTATTCCATCAGCTAAGGGTCAAGTTAAATATGTCATAATTTGGATTCTTCTTATTTCTTTTGTAAGCAGTTACCCCGAAAGAGGAAAAGAAACGTGTTAAAGAGACAGCTGTATGTAGCTGTACTGAAAATTATTTATATAATGATTTTATACAGTAACAGAAAAATGCTTTTAATTCATTGAGTAGTATTGTAGGCTTGATATACCAGGGTATGTTCATCCTTTTTTGTCATAGAATGTGGAATGGGTCTTAAGCTAATGGATTTCTATGTACATGTATTGATGTATATGAAAAGGATCCTTTCATTGATGCAAGAATGAGATGTTACTGCATTTCTTAACATACTCCAATGCCTTTGTTTAAAACACACACACACACCTTTAATAAGTATTACATTAAGCCAATCGAAAAGCCCTTGAGTACAAGGTTCTCTTTATTTAAGCTAGAACTGCATTCTTTCTGCATAGATGAAATTCCCTAGAGTTTATTCCTGGGAACCTGAACCGTTTCTTACCCTCACAACCAGTTTTCACAAGTAGTTTCCAGAAATCTAAATCTGAGGGTGGGAGCAGTCAGGGCTATCCTGTGACAGCTGATATATATAAATTGTCCCAGTTCTGTTTACACAAGCGAGGCGATGCCGATTTCCAACTCACCAGTATCTGATTCATTCTTTTAAGTACACAAACAACAGTGAGCTCACCAGTGATGAGTGTTCAGGGTTCCCCATCCACCCACTCCTCAGAATACAAACGACTCACTGTAACATTCACAAAAACAAGCCAAGATGGAAAGAGAAAATCTTGCCATATGCCTTTTTCCCTCCCTTTCAGATTTGTTTTCTTCCTTTCGAGGGGAAGAGGAGCAATTTTCCAACAACTATGGAGCCAGGCTTCCAGAATAAATACAGCATTGGACACAAATACAATATTGGGTAATGTTATTTACGGGCCCTGTTTCAGAATAACCTGATATCAATCATGAGTGCGGTAAAATGATGCGAGTTACTTAATGCTCCCATTTGTCACACTTTCCTTGCGAAATAAATGACAGCTGGTTAATGCAGGATTCTGAACATTTAATAAACAAATGAGGATGCTGCCAGCTCCTGTGATGCCGATCTCCTTTTCTGCTCGAGGGGGAGAGGAGACGTAGTGCAGCCCAATTAGTGGAGTAATGAATGTAAAATCTAGCCTGAATTCATGGGCTTTCTCTGGGTAGAACTATACATTACACAGCGCAGGACTACCACCCAAACCATCTCAGGTTCTCTCCATATTTCTCCCTTAAAGAATAATCACACCTACCCATACTGTGGGCTTCACCCCTTTGGGCCCCAGCTACTGGTGAGGAGTGGATGCTAGAAATTCCCTGATGTCATGATGTGGGCCTTTGTATTACAGAAAGAAAGGGGGTGGAGATAAGGTTTAAACCAAACTTAGGTTCCTCAGATATCCTTAGAATACAATTCCAGTCACCTCTGACCATTAGTCAGGCTGGCTGGAGATCATTCATTCATTCATTCATTCTATATACCACCTTTATCTTCCAAGGATCTCAAGGTGGTGGACATGGTTCTCATCCTTGGTTCTCCTCCTCGCCATTTCAACCTTTTGAGATAGGTTAGGCTGAGAGACAGTGACTGGCTCAATGCCACCCAGAGAGCTTCATGGCTGAGTGGGGATTCGAACTTTGGTCTCCCAGATCATAGTCCAACGCTCTAACCGTTATGCCACACTGCAAGCCCTCAGTGATAGGGCTTGTAGTCCAACAATATCTGGGAACCCAAGGCTCAGCGGGGGCTGGGATAAGTTTAGATCGGCTTTCAACAACCTGGTGCCCTTTAAATGAAGGGCAGTGATGGACTTTGGCATCGCAAATTTCAGTGGCACCAAAATCCTGCGTCCTTCCCCACCTCTTGCCTTCCATTTGACGCCATATTTATGGCGCATCTTGCAGCACTCCAGAAGCTCTGTGTCCACACTCCCATAGATCTGCCTTTGTGAAGGGAGTCATAGTCCCAATACACCTGGTTGGCATTATTTTCCGGGGCCTAAGAGTGAAGTCCTATACACATTTACCTACGGGGGGGCCAACTTGAATAAAATATTGGGAGGGCAGGTAAACCCCATCCCACATAATCACAAGATGTGGCACACATATACCATTTTAATGGCAATACCCATCAATTTGGGGGACTGCCCCCTCAAATATTTTATTTTTTTGGGGGGGTGAAGGGACCTCGGCCCCTGGGAGTTGGCTCCTATGCTTACCTGGGAGTAAACCCCATTGACCCCCTAATGGAGTTTACTTCTGAGTAGACATGCATAGGATTGTGCTGTCTGAGCCATAAAGTTGGACCATGTGTGCATGTCCACCATTTGGGTTCTTTCTCCTTGGTTACTCAACATTTGAGGACACAGAGGGCTCCTTCACACTTCATGTGAAGCAAACCTATGTCTGATCCTGACTTCTTGAGAAGGAAAAACAAAATAAAATAAAAAAATTCCTTCCAGTAGCACCTTAGAGACCAACTAAGTTTGTTCTTGGTATGAGCTTTCGTGTGCATGCACACTTCTTCAGATACCAAGTGTGCATGCACACGAAAGCTCATACCAAGAACAAACTTAGTTGGTCTCTAAGGTGCTACTGGAAGGAATTTTTTTATTTTATTTTGTTTTGACTATGACACACCAACACGGCTATCTACCTTTTTCTTGAGAAGGAGTTGCAGATAAACCCTGTTCAGTGATGATGGTATATTTATGTTAAACGTTTGCACATGTATTTCTCACAAGCACACATTATATTTAACATGGTCACATAAATCATCTTAGATGTACATTTAAAGTGTAGTGTTGGAGGCAGCCCTCAGCTGGAGGTGTACTTAAAAAACAACAACCACCCTACATCTATATATAAATATAAGAGCCCTATATACCGGTATTTTTGAGGACCTTGTCATATTCCCATACTGGAGAACTTACACTGGTGAATCAAAGGAAAATAATACAAGAATTATCCCAGAGTCCATGGAGGCCAATCAGATCAACACTTTTATTTGCATAATCAATAAAACCAAAGCATGTTGCATAAAAACTGTCTGTCTCTGCTTGTCTTTTGGGCGCCTGTATTTGTTTAGTCAGTTTTTCCAATAAGGCTATAGATTTGTTGATGCCATCGTTCAATAGATGGTTGAGTCTTGGTTTTTACGGTTTCTTGCTGTGATGAGGTATGCTGCCCCCACCACTAAAAATGTTAATAGTTCTTTGCATTGTAAATTTTTATTGTTTCCCTCAAAAACAGAAGGTGGAACTAAATTCAGTGGCCAGGTCTGCAGGATTGGTATGACTGAGCAGCTGAGTTGTACCATTTCTGCACATGCCCAGTTATTTGTTGCTGTCCAGTTTGAAATGTGCATGTGCATGGAATGGTCTTATTTTAACCCTTTGGTCTCTACCTGGCCAGCAATATGCCCAGTCCTACTACAAAATGGGTGTTTTAGTTGCCAATACTCTGCTTCGGCAGCCACTGTAGCTCTTGCTCCATGTTGCTCTTTGTTTGTATAGCAGAGAACATGTGATAGCAGCCAATCAGAGAAAGATGCATCATGACACACAGTGTTAAGATACATGGACCACCATGTTGTTTACAAAGCTATTGTAGTACCAACCTCACTGTATGCTTGTGAAACATGGACCATTATAAACACCATCTCCAACTCCTCGAAAGATTCCATCAGTGGTGTCTCCGGAAAATTTTTACACATCACTTGGGAAGACAGGCGAACTAATGCCAGTGTACTGGAAGAAGCAAAGCTCACCAGTGTTGAAGCAATGATTCTTCAACATCAACTTCGTTGGACTGGTCATGTTGTGTGGATGCCTGATGATCATCTTCCAAAGCAACTACTCTATTCCAAACTTTAAAATGGAAAGTGTAATGCTGGTGGTCAAGAAAAGAGGTTTAAAAACTCTCTCAAGGCAAATCTAAAAAAATGTAGTATAAACACTGACAACTGGGAAACACTGGCCTGCGAGTGCTCTGATTGGAGAACAGCCTTGATCAACTCCCGCCTGGAAAACAATGTCCTCACTGTGAAAGGACGTGTGGATCCAGAACTGGCCTCCACAGTCACTTACGGACTCACTGTTAAAACTGTGTTTATGGAAGACAATCTTACGCAGCTACGAGTGATCACCAAAGAAGAAGAAACTGTGCATAATATGGAGGACGCAAATGCACACAAATTGTACTTCCAAAAACCTTGGAGCAACAGAGAACTTCCATCCATGTTTATATAGCATTGGATTCCTGACTCTATGAGCACATTACAGATTGTGACGGGGTTGGTTTGCTCATCGCTAGCTCAAGGCTCTGCTCCCTGTTCACACAGAGTGACAGTGAAGCACAAGAGGCCTGGCCAGAGGCTCTGGGAACTGAATGTGCTCCTTCAAGACTTTCCCTGTGCAAATGCGCATGGATTTCCTTGACAGAGAAGGCAAAGACAAAACGTGCAAAAACTGTTGTTCAAACCTGCGTGGAGAAGCCTGGGCTTGCAAAGCAAACTCGTTCCCTCCCTTCGCTTTTGATAAAGACAGTGGGAGAGGTATGGATTAAGCTGTAAGTGTAAGTGAGGTAAGATTTTTATAGGTGGAACTGCCTCCCCACCTCTCCAGCTACCAAGAAGCCACAGATAAAGGCAGAACAACCTGGCCTCCTGAGGGGGACGGTGCCCCAACCAGGGAGGTCAGCCAGAAATCTTGCCGTGTGCACATATGGGTGTATACTCTCCAATTGTACCTGCTCAATAGATGCAGCCCTTTTCTCTCTCACACACACTGTGTACCGGATGCTGGCATTCATGCAATGTATGCCTAATCCTGCTGCTTACTTGCCAAGCGTACTTCTTGTCTGGCTGGCGTAGCATCGCCCGTAGAGACAAGAGAAATGTTCCTGCTTCATGTGAGCATGCTTCCCTTGGCCGATAAGGCTATGTGTATTATTTTGAAGTTCATCATTCAAAAATTCTTTGGCAGGGGCCCATGGGAGCGGCCCACACATTTGGCTTACTCACACTCTCATACTGCGTAAGCCTTGTACACTTGATATAAAATAAGCATTCCCCTCTGACGAATGTTGAAGAAAGGGATATAAGGCAGGGAGTGGCATTAAGACTCCCACCAACAATATCCCTCAGTTCACTCATTTGCTTTTAACCATATGAAAAGATTATGATACTAAGATTCAGATTAGGATAAACCTTTGAGGTTCACTCTCAGATCAGATACATTCCACCACAGGGAATCCATCAGAGATGATTATTAGCTCCAGCATTGTTTAATTCATGATTTTATTTTATTTTATTTTATTTTATTTACTGCCCTTCATCACAAGATCTCAGGGTGTTTCACAGGATAAAAATACAAGTAAATAGTTAAAACAAAAACAGCAAAACATTTATGTCAATCCTTTAATAACTGATTTAAGTAACAATAATAATTATGTCACTGCCCCCCCCAAATGGGAATCCAAGAAAGTTGCAGTACTTATGTTAATGACACTATTTTATTTCCTCAAACCCAACAAGGGTTAAGAAGACTTTTGAAATCTCTTCATCAATTGGTAGTGCAAGAAAAACTAAACATTAATTAGGAAAAGACAAAGGTTTTCGTTTTTGCTAATAGGTTTTAAAAAACACAAGCGGCAAATTGATGGGCACCCCATTGAGCAGGTGAAATCCTTTAAATATCCGGGTTCATGCTTTTCTTCAGCTGTGAATTGTAAGAAGCACTTTGTGAATACAATTAAATTGGCTACTAATGCTGTGAACTCTCTGTCGAGGTTCTGCTGGAGTAAATGTGGTAGGCAGATTCCTCCAGCCCTCAAAATTTATGAAGCCAGAGTCATCCCACCAATCTGTTATGGTACACAAATATGGGGACCTAGAAGCAGGCAGAAGCCAGAGAGAGAGAGAGAGAGACTCGATTTCTGATTGAATCCAAGGCTATGGGTGAAGCAAAACCCTCTGGGGTGTTAATGCTGTGAGCCCCTCCATCGTAGGCTCAGGTTATATATGTGTGTGTGTAAATAAACCATACCTGGTGAAGACATCACAGTATCTGCTGTCCCTCATTCTGAGGAAACTGAACCCTGCGTAAGTGCCTGGAACCACTGGAATCTCACACTGCTCAGAGATTGGGGTGGCATGCAACAATATTTTGGGTGGGGAAGGGAGATGAAAGGCAGGCAAAGGGCAGGATGGATTGCACTGGATTAGCTGCACAGATTCCACCCAGCCGTCCTCTCCAAGAGGCAATCAAATAAACACAGAACTGCACTTGAAAGATTTCTGAGTATTTATCAGCTGACTAGCTGCCTTGCTTCCAAAAAAACATTTGCAACGAATGTTTTCGGTTTCAGGGCACACATTTTCCCCTTGTGTCATTTTTTTTTTTTAATACAACGCTTCCCTATTTGAACAGCCTGTTAACTCAACTCGTTTTCTTGAACTTCTCTGGTTCTTGGTTTCTGTACACAAAGAGTTCAGTCCAAGCCTGAAGTGAACTAAATCTTCCATATGTTCTCTTCATTACTTCTTTTCTCAAATATCGCCTATTCCTTCAGTTCTATTATCTCTCATTTGGCTTGAAAGCCTCCTGGAGAAGAAAAGTGTTGCTTCTCTGCTCAGCCCAGCTCTTGCTACAGTCAATAACCATAGTACAGTCAATAAATCTTCAGTACTCCTTAGAGAGGTAGTAATAGCTCAAAGTGCATAAAAGAGTCCCCGGATAATGAAGGACTCTTTCCCTTGCCTCCGTTTCCTTTGTCTCTGTCTCATGCTGCCTTGCTTGGGTGACATTTTTCTCCTCTCCAAAGGAACCTTCTCACAGGAGGGTATACAGTATGTCATTTGTCAACATTAGGCAACATGCTAACAGCAGCTCGCCCTGTGCAGTTAGAATATTTATGAACGTTCCATCACTTCTGTGCAGTTCCGTTTGAAACCGGAGGGACACACAGAAAAATCAAGTGTGCATCACTCTCTAAATACAGTAGAGATCTCAAAGATCCTGTGTGAATAGTGTAATGGAAGAGGGCAAAGAATGTTTTGCTCTTGTCTACAACTACCAAACAACAAACGTAACAGGCTGGCAGAAATTAATTCCGATAACTCAAGACATAAATGATGAAAGCACATGCATATACAAGACCAAAATCTGTGTATAATATGATATGAGCTAACGGAAAACACAACACATGAATATTATCCGCTACAAAAGTCTATATGCAGAAGGTTCATATGTGGAGGTACATAGCAAGTATCACAAGTCCGGTGTCCTCCATATAATTCAACTATTAGTCACAAGTTCGGTGCCCTCCATATAATACAAATAATAGTTCCAACTGAAAGTTGAGCTTGATTTGACAGTGATGATGCAACACTCCAAAGTGTGAATGTAGTTTTCATGAAGATTCGGAGCAAGCAGGACAAGGATACCCGGATTATTTATCCCTGTTTCGCCACTTTCGGCTTCATCAGCAGAATAATAACTACATACAATAACAGATAGTGTACAAACAGAGACCCAACAGGTACTCCGAAGATTTGGACTTGTCTACAACTGGCAGCATCCAGCTTACCTGTCCTTGGAGACCCAAGCAGCTTGTTTTTCTATGTCAGACCCCAGCATATGCACACAAGTAGCATGAAACCAAAATGGTCTAGCCACATGAGAAGAAAAGTCCATGAGAGTCTGGAAGAAATGCACATAAGACCCCCCCCCCAACACCAATTTTATGACAGGAGGAAAAAGGTAAATGTAGAATGTGAGGGGGGGCGGAATCAGTTCCAATTGCAGCTGCTTACAAAAAGGTTCCTCACATATACTGAACTTTATGGTCTGTTGAGGGAGGTTGAAGGACAAACGGCTATGTGGCAGAAGTTCGCTTTTAAGACTCTTGGCCCAGGTGGGTCTTGATTGACAGCTTGCATTGTCCAGTCACTCGCAAGGCAGTCAGTAGCCAGGAGAATCTCCAGGGGCTAGGGACTAAAACACTCAAGGTGCCCACAACAGAAATGGGCCATCAAGGTGGCCACTGAAGCCTTGCCTCCGGTCTTGGATGTGACTCTCCGGAACATAGAATCGTAGAGTTGGAATGGACAATAAGGGTCATCTAGTCCAACCAGGGGCGTAGCAAGGGGGCGGGGGGCGGGCCGCCCCGGGTGCCACCCTAAGGAGGGTGACAAATTGGCAGCTTAAAAAAATTTTTTTTATTTATTTATTTATTTATTTTTTTAAGGCTATTTTCGGCAATACCGGGGTGGAGCCGCAGGGGCGGCAAGCAAGGAGCGGTGTCACCCCCCCCTTGCTGGCCGCCCCTGCGGCTTCACCCCGGCAACGCCGAAAATAGCCACCCCCCTTCCAGCGGCTTTTCCTGCCGCTGGCTGGCTTGCGGAGCCGGGGCAGGGAGAGGGGCGGGGCGGGCCAGCGTGGAGGGGTGACACCCCTCCTCACTGGCCCGCCCCTCTCCCTGCCCCAACTTGCGCTCCGCCGAAGGGGTGCAGGCAGCAAGGAGGAGGCGGCGGGGTGTCACCCCATCGCTGCTTGCCTCTCCCCTCGCCCCTGCAGGCGGCGGGAGAGGCGAGCAGCGATGGGGTGACACGCACCCCTCCGCCGCCGGCTCCTCGCTCCCCGCCCCGGCGGCGGGGAGAAATGCTCTTTTAAAAAGAGCAAAGCCAGGCTTTGCTCTTTTTAAAAGAGCATTTCTCCCCGCCGCCGGGGCGGGGAGCGAGGAGCCGGCGGCGCAGGGGTGCCACCCATTGCTGCTCGCCTCGGCTCTCCCCTCGCCCCTGCAGGCGGCAGGAGAGGCGAGCAGCGATGGGGTGACACGCACCCCTCCGCCGCCTCTTCCTCCTCGCTGCCCGCCCCGGCGGCGGGGAGAAATGATCTTTGAAAAAGAGCATTTCTCCCTGCTGCCGGGGCGGGCAGCGAGGAGGCGGCGGCAGAGGGGTGCGTGTTTTAAAGCTCTCCCCCCCTCCGCTGCAGGGGCGGAGCCGCAGTGACGTTGCGTCGTGACGTCACGACGCCCCGCCCCAAGGGGGGTGCCTCCTCCGCTCGCCGCCCCGGGTAGCGAGGCGGCTTCCTACGCCCCTGAGTCCAACCCCCTGCAATGAAGGACCTTTTTTTGTTCAATGTGGGACTCAAACCCATGACCCTGAGAATAAGAGTCTCATGCTCTACTGACTGAGCTATCCGAGGTGCACTTACAGATTATGGAGGAAAACAAGAAATCCTAAAGGAACAGGTTGTGGAGAGCAGAACTGCAACACATACACAACATTTTCAGTACCTTAATTTACATTTTATTTTTGTGAATAAAAAATATGGTGGGGGGCTTCACAATCACGTTCTGAAGATAGATGAGGAGGGAGGTAAAAGATGAGCAGAATGAGAGAGAAAATGGGAGACTGAGAAGCACACGGGTGTGTGTGTAAAAGTAAAAATAATACATAAATGGAAGCCGCCCAGAGTGGCTGGGAAACCCCAGCCTGATGGGCGGGGTATAAATAAATAAATTTATTATTATTATTATTATTATTATTATTATTATTATTATTATTATTATTATTATTGTGTTCCTTTGGGCATCTCCCGTACAGTGCCCATGAACACCCCCCTGCAGTCCTTCACTGCAAAGGAAGATCAACAGTCATGGGCAATCTGTCTAATGTGGACTGTGTTCACCACTGCTCTCCTTCTCATGGAGAAATCTCTGAGAAACTTCCAAGGAACCCTGGGATCCCCCCAAAAGCACAGTATGAAAGCAACTGTGTCTGTCAAGAGGAGGGAGGGAGGGATTTTGTGCTTCTTCTAAGCCCCTTCAGCTGTCATTCAATGAGCTAATCACCACCGGTCTGCCTGAATGTAAATATGCTTTCAAACATTAGACAGATGAGCATGCTCTATTGTCTCTTACCTAATTACCTGTTTAAAGTGCCACATAGCTCAGAGGGAAATAAACAATTAAATGATGGCTGGCCATTTCTCTGTGCCTGCAAGGAAAATAGAGGTTGCTGAGGAAAAATTAGATAGACACAGTTGAAAGCAAATCTTTTAAAAGCAGTCACATATAAGTAAGCAGAATAGCTTCGAAGCACAGTCAAGAGGAAGATCTAAGATGTGTGTGCGCTCATTCATGTGCAGACTATGTCTTCATCTTTCATCTTTGCAGAGCACTTAGCAGAAGTGTTATTTTCTTGGGCTGAAATAATTATGTAAAGATTGAAAATGTGGATCTCCCCTAATCTGAGAACTTCCTTCCTTAGAATTAACTGCAGCATCATAGACAAAATGTTGAAGTCAGTAGCATCTCCCCCCCCCCTGAAAATGATGCTGCAGTTCTAGAATTCACACTGTAATATAAAAAAATGCAATGTGAGAAATAAAAGCAAGAAAATACAGAAACATATATGAATATTTAATACAATGGATGTGCCAGCTCCCATCTTCAACGCAAGTCCATATGCAAATGCAGACCACCATGAGGCTAGTGGATCACAGTTTGGGGACCACTGTAATAGACTATTCAAAAGTTCTAATCTGTGCTTTAATTTTATTTTATTTTTATTTTTTTAAAGGTTGTGCATCTACTGCAAATTTCGACTAAGGGTATGGTCTGGACTAATTAAAAAAATTACCTTGTCAATCATCCAATATGCCACTCTTCCTCTCCTTTTTTCCAGGAAACCTTCCATTCATTTCTGTACACAGAGCATCTCGGTCCACAAAGGAGTTTTGTTTCATTCTGAGAAAGTGAAAATATATAAAGGAACTGCAGCAGCAGTCTTAGACAGCACAATTTTACATATCCCTTTTCTAGGACACACATCTGAACACTAAACAGAAGGAGAACAGTCTTCACTCAGTTATACTCAAAAGGTAAATCATCATAGTTTTTAGCATGTACACAGTGCCTAAAGCACTTGGCAACTATTATGTTGCTAATCTTATAATGCTTTCCCCATATTAAAGAAAGGGGTCACAGAGACTGAGCAACAGGAACTCCCCTAAGGTAAATTTGTTGTGAACGAAGTGAGATTTCAGCCAGAGGTGGCGCAGTTTCTTAGGGCTACACCAGCCAAAATAATGTTTATTTAAAGAACTTATAAACTGCTTAAAGGAAAATATCTAACTGGTGAACAAGGAAATTGAAAAATACAAGAGATAAAAAAAACAGTAAAAAAACACAAAATTAAATGTATAATAAAAATTCTTCATTGTAGATTGCATGGGCTACAGACTAAAAATGAAAACATATCGGTAGATACAAAGATAAGGGAAAAAGAGGATTTTCAGAAGAGCCATACTACGAACATTCACTTTGATTTAGTGGAAGCAGAATTTCCCAAATGGTTTAGGGGAAGTATTGATTTATCATATACAAAAAACTAGTTTGGCTTGGGGTTCATTCATAATTGTTACTTGCTTCTATGGAGTGGATTGTCACCAGACCACGCGATCACTCAGGGATCATATAGCTACATTCTATAGCATTCACCACGCAGTAATTTAATTTTAAGACCCAATAGTTGTCATTTGGCATTGCTCAAGCACAGGGATCTTCAGCCTTTTAGGCCACCTCTAACCCCAAACTTGCAAATGGGATTCCCGTTTCATGTTTTCTTCCTCTTCTCCCTCATCCATATCTTTATTCCTCTCTCTTACGAACTCTACTTCACCATAACCCTTTCTGTCCCCAAAAAGATCCTGATGCTGATAGGACAAGCCACCTGAACAAAGGTTGCAGGCCACCAGTTGCAGGTCTGTGTTCGCTAGTTAATTATCTATAGACATCACTTAGAAGTAGGCTTGTGGTTATGAAGAGGTAATCAGAAGAGCACAGGAATAATATGTCCCAGGTGTATAAGCCCTCTGTCTTAGCTGGCGTTATCCACACAGTTTAGTACAAATGGCACTACAATGGTACCTCCATATAAATCCGCCTCATCGAGTGTCCATTTTGGCGGATGTCCACAGCCAATCTGGAAGTACCAGAATGGGCTATGTCAGGGGGCTGCATCCCTCCTCCAGTCCGGCGTTAAGTAGTTACCGGGAGCAGCCCCCGATCTTGAAGACAGATTCATCCACTTCCCCTTCAGGTCAAAGCAGTGGAGAAGGGGGGGGCGGTGGAGAGGCTTGAGCTAAGCAGCCAGAGACCTCGTTACGAAAAGGGGGAACGGAAAAAGCGAAGGACAAGGTGTTTCCGCTTCCCCCGCTGGGCTTCCTGGTGCGAAAACAGAAGGAAAGATCCACTTTCGGAATCTGATGACGATGATAGATGAGCCGGTTTTACGACCTGCTCCACTTGTAAAGCAATTAGCCTAGATTAAAGCCTTAAAAAGCTACATGGCTTGGACTCTTATTTCGGGCGATTAATTACGGAGGCAGCCCACCCCTCCTGACAGCATTCCGAAAGTTCACGCCAGGAAGCCCAGCGGGGGAAGCGGAAACACCTTGTCCTCCGCTTTTTCCGTTCCCCCTTTTCGTAACGAGGTCTCTGGCTGCTTAGCTCAAGCCTCTCCACCGCCCCCCCCCTTCTCCACTGCTTTGGCCTGAAGGGGAAGTGGATGAATCTGTCTTCAAGATCAGGGGCTGCTCCCGGTAACTACTTAACGCCGGACTGGAGGAGGGGTGCAGCCCCCTGACAGACTACTTCCAGATTTGCTGCTCGCGCATGCGCAGAAAGCCTAAATCATGCTTCGCGCATGCACAGAAGCACAAACTGCTCCGTGTGCATACGCAGACTGGTGTTTTGTCGAGGGTCCTTTTCGTTGAGCATCCGGGGCTCTGGAACGGATCCTGGACTCAAAACAAGGTACCACTGTAAATCCTTAACTGCTCAAGTACATATTGTAGCATGAAAAATGCTCCATTGGTTAGAGCATGGTGCTGACAATGCCAAGGTTGCAGGTTTGATCCCCGTATGGGACAGCTGCATATTCCTGCATTGCAGGGGGTTGGACAAGATGGTCTTCAGGGTTTGTTCCAACTCTTACAATTCTATGATTCAGAAGTAAAATCTATTGTGAACGTACAGAAGCCGGACTGGCAGCTGCATTTTATTTCATTGCTGGCAATGGGACAATATCCTCCACTGCATCTGAGGTCTGCAAACTAGCTCATAGGGTACAGGGCAAGCTGTGTGGCACACATGACTGTCCTCCAATACATCGCTGAAACTTGCTCACTACTCTGCATGGCTACAGTGCAGCATCTGTGACACCAGTGTGTGTCATGTGAGTGGAGCAACGCATGTACAAGCATCACTGCCGCTTGGGCAGAACGCTTGTTCAGGAGGACAGGAACAGGTGCAGGACTCAGAGGAAGCAGCCTGAGGCAGCTATCTCAATCTACCTAATGTTAGAGTTGACCTTGACAATATGTCAACAAAGCCAGCTGTAACAGCAGCCTCATCTGAGCGGTCATCCAGTTTCTGTGGACACTGTGAAAGAGATGTCCTCACTGCACATTTGCATAAATGCTCCAAGGTCATTGTACTTGCAAAATTGGGATATCACATTGCCATGCGAGGCAGTGAAGGAGCATGGCAGTCCTTCCTTTGAATTGGCTAGAACATACATATCTCATAGATCGTGTGTTTAAATTTAAATGCCCAAATATTCCTTGCCGATCCAAAGGGGTATGTGTGTGCAGATAGATAAATAGAGCCTGAAGCGCTTTTCATTGGACTGAACCCTGCTCCAGATATCCAACCAATGAAGAAAATTAAATTGCAATGTGAAGAGAATGGAGAAACTCCTAGCAAAAGAAAGCAAACACTGTTGTTAGGTCGTGAGTCCCTTCTAACGTTGGACACTTCTGATAAGAGAGAGCATATATCATGTACAGCAGAGGACAGGAGAGATTGTTCTTGTTCCTGAATTCAATTAGTCTGAATGTTTGTTTTTAAGCAAGTGTGAAATTCTTCTTGTTGATTTTGCAAACAACCTATAAGGGGCAGGTTGATATCAATTTCACTGTGGCCGCAACAGGGCTGAGTGGAGGGGGGAATACTTCAGGGGAATGCTGGGCGAAGCAAGATTTTGAATGTTAGAGGAACAGTTGTGTCATTTCTGTTTCTTTAGGAACATTTCCACTGGCCAAAGAAAATATCTTCCTGGTTTTCTTCTTCTTCCACCCCACTGTTTTCCTCCCTCTCTTCCCCACAGATTCCAGCACTCCTGGAATTTAATTTAATTTTTATCCAGAACCTAAAGGTCTTCATTTCTGCAGTTCTTGACCTTTCTACTAACTGGTGTGGTGACCTTTACAATGTTTGGCTCCTGGGAGATCTGCCCATGCCACATTTGCCACAGAGACTTGGCACTGTGGTGACCTCAGACCACTAATTCTTGGGGACTGAATCCTTCCATGAAAGCAGCTCTGAGGAGGAGATGGATCCATTCCATGGTCTGTCCCACAAGGAGCCGTGAGCACCAGAGCCTGCCTCTCCTCCCCTGAACCCCACGGATACACCTCTGCTGTTGAACTCTAATGAATGGTCCACAGATTCCTTGGACAACCAAGTGAGCCCTTGAGGATGTATCCCCACTGCTTGAAACCCCAGGGCCTAGAAGAAGCCAACAGCTGCAGAAAAAGTCACTGACCAGATTCAGTATTTAGGAGGTGGGGCCTCTGGTCTATGAATTCCTACCCCAGGCTATAAAGATCTGCCAGTTGCTCCAGGACGCTGCTGAGATAACTGGTATGTTCTGCCTCATGGGGCAGGATAACTAGCTCTGGTCCTGTGACCAACACCCTGGTCCCTGTCCAGGGTGCTGATCCTCACCTTGCCTCCCTGGATCTACTGACCTCCCTCTTGCTTGGGTCATCACCCTTCCTGTGTGATCAGCATCCTCACCAGGACAGGCACGTTGCTGAGAATTCTGGAGCACAGCTGTAATTTACCTGCAGAACTAGCCAAGGGCATCAAGCATTCATTGTTATTGCTCTTAAATTAAGTGCAACCTGGAACACACCCAGCATTCTCTGGCAGCTGCACATTATGGGGGACGGGACTGATAGTGGTAAGCAACCCTGCCTTCAGAGAAGCTTGTTTCTCATTACTGATTTGCTCATGGAGAAATCCCTAATAAGCTTTCAAAGGACCCTAACATTATCCTGAACAGTTTGAGAACCACTAAACTAGGTTTAGACTACTGAAGAACAATAATATCCCCCCCCCCAGCAACAGACATCTGAGTTCAATGGATTGTCCACCCAGTACCCTTGACAATTGTCCAAGCCCACACTATTGGTTTAGTGCCCATGATCATATTTGGGAATCAGTAAGGAGGAACCAAGGTGTGAGAGCTGTACCACTTTATTTTTGCAGGGGGGGACTGACACCACTGAGTGCTCCGTTACTCAACGAAAACAAAGCACATATGTGAAGGACAAGGCTCTTGGCCTAGCCTTCATTCTGACATGCTGGTTTTTCTATGTGTAGGAATCTTTTTTTTCTTGTAGTGGCCAGGAGGGAGATGACAGTTCCATCCCATGACCTACAATCCAAAGTGGAACAGCCCAGACACAAGTTTACCACTTCAGTAAGATCTAGGCTTTAGACTAAAGGACTTCTCAACGAGATTTTTCAGACTCTGGGGGAGCACAGGCTGGAAAAAGATTCTCTCCTGCAAGGAATCCTGCTAACAAAGGCACCTTGTAAGCACCAGGTGCAAAAAGCCCAAGGTAATTGTCTCTAATTGTGAGCTTCTTGTTAACGCTATAGTTAGCTCAGCCAGAGTTGCTCACAGCATCCTTTCATGTCAATGGGAGTTACATGCATGAATTGCGTGGAGAATGGGGCCATTTACACTACACTCCCTTGATGCACACCGTATTGAGCTCGTATGCTGGGAGGTGGCTGTTTTTAAAGAATATCCAACATTTGCATGTGTTAAAATGTGGCATTAAGAGTTTTCTTTCTGCAAGTTGTTAGAAGTCCAATTAGATTTCTACAGAGCTGTACCTCCTTGGAGATAATTTCCTATTATCAGAGGAAGATGCATACGATGAAATATTGGTTTTCATATGCAAATTATCTCACCTACTACCTACCCACCACCCTTTTTACTGTTTTGGGACTAAATGCTTTTGCAAACCTAGATGTTCCCATTAGAAAAGTTTGGTGTGATGGACTTTTATTTAATTCCTGTGCAGCCTTTCAATCCAAATGGATCTCCAAGGTAATATGCATAAAATAGCATTAAATTATATTTAAAATAAGCAATAAAAATGAAGCCCCAATAATATTTAAAAAACAAAATATGCCCATAATAGAGATGCCAGGGTTAAAATAGCAGCATTTAGTCCTGAAAGCTTTACCAAATAAATGTGTTCAACCAGCCTCCTAAAAGCTAGAAGAAAGGTAACTTGGCAGTCTTCTTTGAGCAAGGCATTTCATTGTGAAAGAGCCACAACCGAAAAGGCCCTGGTTGCTTTTAAAGCCCCAAAGTCACTTACAAGGGAAGACCAGTGGACTTTAGTGACAGGCAGACCAATCCTGTGGGTCCTGGTATAGCTGAAAAGAGTAGTACAATGAGGCACACAACAGATGAGAATGAGAGTTGGATCCCATCGCTGGTTGATGGAAATACTGTAGTCCTGATAAAAGCAAAGCCTACCTTGTGGGTGTAACTGAGGACAATAATAACCTGAGATAAAGATAGAGGACTAGGACCCAGATTGCTCACTCTGAAAGGTGATCAAGAACTGCCACAAGAACTGCCAAAAGAAACTGCCAAACCACAAGAACTGCCAAAAGAGAGTCTCATAATTGGGGGTTTTGAAGCCCATGTCAGTTCAAGGTAAAAAATTCCAGCCAGGCCAAAAAAAAACCACACACACAAACACACACACACTTGAGGAGGGTGCAGAGCAGGACTGGTAAGGGATGAAGCCTAGAAGCCTAGGAGGAGTCCTGAAAGGCAGATAGAGGTGTCTGGAACCTATCTGAGGTTCCACACATCTGCAACGATCCATTGTGGAGGCTACCAAAGCATGAAGTACAGAAGCCAAGTCACTTCGGACTAGGATGGACCATAGTTGCCAAACTAGCTGTAGCTGGAAATAGGCCACCAAGGTTACATGGGATCCATGAGTACCCCAAATTACACAACTGTTCCTTTCTGGAGAGTGCATCCAGAACAGGCCAACTCACCCTCTCCCAGAATCAGGATCTCAGAACACCTAACACCTCTGCCTTGTTCTGATTCAGTTTCCCACTTTGGGGCCCACCTCCAGCCTGTTATTGCCTCCAGACAATATCCTGTCTTCAAGAACAGCTACCGAAATCCAAAGTTCACACTGATGAGAACAGACTGTTACTGCTCAAAGCTATTGGCCAAAGCATAGGCAACTGCTGCTGCCCGGTGCCACCTATACCTGGTGCTTGTTGTTTTTTACTCCTTTCCCACCAACAGTATTCCATTGCTGAATGTGCTTTCCTGTGTTAGGCTGCTGCAGACACAGGGCCAGTGAGAAACAGCGAGTGTGCCCATGTGTCAGGGACCATGAAGAGGAGGGCTGCACTGAGGAGGAATGGTGGGAGCCCCCCCCCCTCCCCCATCTCCTGCTCCTGCATCTTCCCAGGAGCAGGAGGACAGTATAGATTTGGAACAGTGGTTTGCAGAGGGACATAGTTCAGAAGGCAGAAGCTGGGAAATACTGGATGGGGAACAGCTAGGAGAAGAAACACTGGAAGAGAGAGGGTTAACAGATTCATAGTCTCTGGACAGCATTCTCCCCCACCCACCTTTCTCCAAAGTCACAGAGCTCAGAAAGTGGCAGAACAGAAAGCACAGAGGGTACAAACTCAGATTACAAGATTTAGAAGTGACATAGATTAATAGGGACAGAAGGGGGTGGGATCCGTAATTGGGAGCACTGCCATTCTGGGAGATGTGTTCACTGTGATTATTAAAGTTTCTAACTGGTAAGAAGACTCCTTTTCCTTTGTTCTGCTTATCTACTACCATGGGGGAGGAAGCTGAATCCTTGAAGCCTGCCACTCTGTGTGCCAGGCCTGCTGCCCTCAATCAGACTCTAAGTAAACTGATACCGGCTTTTCACTATTCCATTTTAAAAACTCACCTGACTGTTCCATACTGAAATGCATGCCACATCATTTAGCATTATTTTAGTATCTGGGGACATGCTGCAAGATCTTAGATGCCCACTTTTGGTGCCTCTGCCCAGATTGCGCCCAAGGAAGATGCCCCTGTAACCTTACCCTATTCTTGTTACCACTTCTAGGGCTGAATTGTGGCTGTTAACCTCATTTCACTACTAATAAATACAGAGAGAGAGAAGGAGGGGGAGAAGAGATAGGGGAGGAAGGAGTAAAAAGTTGTGTTTAATTCATCTACCAATGCCCCACTGAAGGCAATATCACATATATTAGCCAAGAGCTTCGGCATAGCAGGGTGAGCTCAGGACAAACTAAGAGATTCGATTTGCAAGTTCCTGGATTTTGTCAGCTTGAGTTACAATATTTAGGGAAGACTCAGACACACACTCACATAAGTGTAAAGCGGAAGGAAGGAAGAGAACAGGCAGGCAGAAAAAGTGCCACTGGTCATATCACCTCAGGCTGCGATCTTGTCAGCTCTCATAAGTTAAGAAGGGTCAGCCCAGGTCAGTTCATGGATGAGAGGGTGCCCGTGATTCTCATCTGTTCAACCCAGACTCAGAGCAAAGAGTACTGCAGCCTTCCTGCACAGGACAGGATGCAGCTTTGGGTGAATGCAGAGCCAGTTGCATTGGGGGGAGAGTCTGGACAAAACACCCTCCATAAGCCCCTTTCACTTGGAAAAGGGGTTTGCGTGCAAACTAGTCATTCTCCCACCTGCTTTCTTGGGCCCTCATGCAAAGATTATTCCATAAGTATCCATAGGACTGCAGCCTTAGAATTCTTATGTCTGCTTTTCAAAGGCATCCCTACACCCTCCAACATTTCTCCAACGAACATTATTATTATTATTATTATTATTATTATTATTATTATTATTATTTATTGAGTTTATATATCGCCCTATACCCGGATGTCTCGGGGCAATTCACAGAAAAGATCACAACATATATAATCAGAATAAAAGCAACAACCCAATAACACACACACACACACACACACACACACACACCAGAAAAGAGCCACATTTTAAAAGGGTATAGAATGTCAAACAGATCAACCAAAGGCCTCGTTAAAAAAGAATGTTTTCGCCTGGCACCTAAAGGTGTGTAATGAAGGCGCCAGGCGAACTTCCCTGGGGAGAGCATTCCACAGACGGGGAGCCACTGCAGAGAAGGCCCGTTCTCGTGTTGCCACCCTCCAGACCTCTCAAGGAGGAGGCACATGAAGAAGGACCTCAGAAGGTGATCTCAGGGTCTGGGTAGGTTCATATGGAAAGAGGCAGTCCTTGAGGTATTGCGGTATAGGGATATCCTATTCAATAATAATATTATTTATACCCTGCCCATCTGACTGGGTTGCCCCAGACACTCTGGGCAGTTTCCAACATATATAAAAACATAATAAAACGTGAAACATTTAAAAAAAAAACTTTCCCTGTACAAGGCTGCCTTCATGTCTTCTATAGGTTGTATAGTTATTCATCTCCTTGGCTTGGGGGTCACAAAACTCCATCCCCTCCCACATTTCTCTGATGAAAATAGGGATGTTCCACTGGATTGACTTTGGCACTATTGGCCTTGCAGTAGCAGAAAGCCTGCCACTCATGCAAGGCAGGGCACCTACAACAGTGTTCAATATCATATCTTATACTGCTCTGGAGGGCTGCCACCCCCATCTCGGATCCTTTGAAGAAACTTTTTGGGGAATGGGCAATCCACATTGGGACCTACAAAACTGGATGCCCCACTGAGTAGGCGTAAGTGGTGTCCGCTATCATAATGCTGTGGTTGGATACAACCCCTTGTAACAAAAAATAGTATATAGAGCCTTGGCTAGTCTCCTGTGGTGAACAGGAGTTGCCTCAAGATGACCAGGCAGGAAAGCTTCTGTAAAATTCGTTCCTTTCAGACAATCAAGGTGACTTAAAAAAAAAAAAAAACTTCACAAAATGATATGTGGGCTTATAATTTTTTGTGCTCATTAATATGGCTGTTAGTGGGAAGATTTGGCTTGAAACACAGGGAAATAGAGATAGCTCATCAGATAAAGGGGAGAAAGGTGGATTTTAGTAAGATTATGAATGAACAGAGGAGGCAATGTTGAGAGGGGGCGGATATATTATCAAGTCATTAGTAAAACAGCATATTATAGTCCGCTTTATCTTGTGTGGTTTTAAGAGATCATTAACATCAAGGGCTTGTCTGTGTTTCTACACGACACAGAGCCTACCATTCCAACACAATGAAAGCATGAAAAAATATTGTGCACACAACCATCCTGCTTAATGACTACATAATATATGTTTAGTGCCAATAAACATCATGAAGAGTATTAGTTGCTGAGTCTGGCCTTGCCACTGTTTTTCTAACATTAATAACTCAGCTGTTTTGGGTTTTGTTTTTTTTTATGCTAAAAGCAGCATGTCTGCATTATTGACTATGGAATACAGGATTTCATTAAGCAAACAACACAGCCCATTTCAATTGAGGGATTGATTTCCAGAGGAGAGAGAGCATCTGGAAGTGGCCAGCCGACAGTTCCTATTCCTCCCTCTGTATTAGAAATTGCCAACTGATTTAAATTAGGTTTCTCCCCGTTCACTCCTGGGCTGTGAACTTGGAGCGTGAGTTAATAAGTCCAGAGCAGGCAAAAGGATGCACATCACCTCCTCAAAGTCAAGGAAGGGAAAGTGGCAGGAAAATCTGACACAATTTTGGACAGCGTTGGACAAGGATGGCTTCAACCATTCAGCTCTCAAACTGAGGTGAGGTTGCCAATTTTTCTTTACCAGCTTCTGTTTCGGGTCTTAGCAGGCCTTAGCTGGTGAAGGTGCCTTCAGCTGCTGATTTCTGGACGTCAACGTGATCTGAAAAGCACAGGAGCAGGCCAGCTATTTCCCCCCTCATCAATTGGCAACCCTACATGGAAAGTAGCAATGATCAGTTCCATATACTAGTGTGCCATCAGGGGGCTACAGGACCCTCGTACCTAAGAGACCGCCTCTCTTGGTATGCCCCGTGTAGGACCTTAAGGTCCTCAAATAATAACATTTTGGAGGTCCCGAGCCACAAGGATGCTAGTCTGGCCTCAACTAGGGCCAGGGCCTTCTCAGTACTGGCCCCAACTTGGTGGAACGCTCTGTCACAAGAGACCAGGGCCCTGCGGGATTTGGCATCTTTCAGCAGGGCCTACAAGACGGAGCTGTTTCGACTGGCTTTTGGGTTGGTTTTAGTTTAACCCTGATGTTTCATTCCTTTATGGTTTGATTGGTGGGCTACTTAAAAATGAGGGTGCATTTTAAACTTTAAATCGTATTTTAACCTGCATTTTAATTGTTTTGTATGTTCTGTTGTGATTTTATTGGTGTTAGCCGCTCTGAGCCCGGTCTTGGCTGGGAAGGGTGGGGTATAAATAAAAATGTATTATTATTATTATTATTATTACACTTTGTATGTCACAATTCTGAGGGAATGAAAAAAGAGGCACAGAATTGGGACTTGCCTGATACTGCAGCAGCCAAACAGAGGTTTCCAGGCTAGCCCCCAAGCCATGGAAGGAGCCATGAGGAGGAGAGAAAGTTGGGGACAGGGAATAAGAGGAGGACTTGAGAGATGTGTTCATTGGGTCCCATGGGTGGTATACAATTCCACATATCACCCACGGGTGATCTAGAAGCCCAGAATGCCAAACTATAATAATGTCGAAGGAAAGCAGCGGTGTAGCAACACCTGGAGTAGCGCCTGGAACGGAGCTTTTTTTAAGAGACCAAAGTTGTTGAGCTTTTTTGGGCAGCTTCCAACATAATAAAACATTAGACATTAAAAACTTCTCTCCACACGTCTTCTAAAGGTTGTATAGTTACTTATCTCCTTGGCTCAGGAGTCGCAGAACTCCATACCCCCCCCCCCAACATTTCTCCGATGAAAATAGGGACAGCCTTTTCAGTACCCTCCAATGTTTCTCCAATGAAAATAGATACGTCCCCTCCAACATTTCTCTGATGAAAATAAGGGAAAATCCTAAGGAAAAGCAGAACATTCCAGGATCAAATCAGAAATTGGGACAGCTTCTGTGAATCCAGGGCTGTCCCTGGAAAATAGGGACCCTTGGAGGGCCTGGTTTCTATGTTCCTATGTGCTGGTAGGATGACCCATAGCTTCCCCCATCTAAAGAGGTATCTCTTTAGCTGCTGGGTGACCTTGGGCTAGTCACACTTCTTTGAAGTCTCTCAGCCCCACTCACCTCACAGAGTGTTTGTTGTGGGGGAGGAAGGGAAAGGAGACTGTTAGCCGCTTTGAGACTCCTTCGGGTAGTGATAAAGCGGGATATCAAATCCAAACTCCTCTTCTTCTTCTCCTGTGATATATTGTATAACTAACAAGCACGGCTAGCTCCTTTTTTCTGTTTCCCAAAACGGCTTTCCTACCACAGCACACAGTTCCTTTTGCGCAGGTGGGTGCAGGTCGGGAGTTGTAATTATGCAGGGCATTTGTCCCATGTAGGTTTTTCGTTCATGTTGAAAATATTCTCTTAAGCATGAGTAATAAGGAAAAGGCAGCCTAACATCTCTTGGGTTCCCCCCCCCACACACACACCTTGTTGCTATAATCTTAACCTTTCCCGTTGCAGCAAAATGTTTGCTAACATGTTTGATCAAGCGCCTGTTAAAGAGAAATATTGTGCTGTTGGTGCCAACCCGACCACCTCCACTTGGGTGTCACTGTAATTATTGTCAAGCATTATTGTTGCAAGGGTGTACAGAGCACATAGATCTTTCTTTTAATATGGAGCTGGCCAATTTAATGGAACATTAGTAATGCAGCCAGCACAGAGTCTGCTAACAAAACTTTACGTTACTGCTGGATGAATTACGCTATACCTCTTGAATGTCTAGCAGCTGGCAACAGGCCAGAATCTTTTACATCTGAAAATGGAGCTTGTTTCTTCCTCTCTCTTCCCCCCGCCCTCCCTCCCTCCCTAAAGAAAACAGAAAACAGAAGAAATGGTCTTGGTGAGCTTCATATACAGCAAAGTTTTCCAGTAGGCAAGAAATGTAAAACATCACCCCTAAAATAACATTGTGTGATATTTCATTTAGAGGTGCACTAATTCTTCCTTAGTTTTGATTTTAATGTAGGAACTAAAACCAGCCATGTTGAAGGGATAGAAAGTTTCAACCCAAAAGCACCTGGATTGCATCTATGTTCAACTTTCCTCAATCCTCTTTAAAGCCATGATTTTCTTTGGATTTTGTACCATTTTTCTCAGTTGGTGTTTTGCCACCATTTCTAGATGAATCATAAGTATGATTTCCCCCCCACCCACAAACTTCAACATTAGGTACCATACTTTGATAGGAGTGGCATCAAAATGTAAGATTGCCTACAGAAAGCTGTCATGGAGGGCAAGTGAGGGCAATGGTGAGTGAAGACAAGTGAAGGAAATATAATGAAATAAATGAATATTTTTTTGTAAGAAGTGCCAAAAACAAATGGCAAAAAGGGAAGGCACTTTTCAAACACTGCAGAAAATGTTGCCCCTCCCCCAATGCAGTAGGTTTAGCTCTGTCTCTAATTTACTTTTACTAGCCTATAAGGATTTTACATATGAACTGGTTTTGAAAGGAATATTTTTAAACCTCAGTGACCTGAGCTTGGTTTGGAACCCAATCCAAATTCCATCATCACCTTTCACATTTGCCTAACACCTTGGCTCAGTGCGCCCAGGAAAACGCAATTTCTTTTTCTTGCAGAAGTCATTATGACCCATGAGAACAAACAAAGAAAGCTGCAAAACTGAAAATGAGCAATAAAGCCAGCTAGACCACGAAATCTGCCATCTAGCAATTTCCCTCTAAAGCAGAAAAATCAGGTAAACGTGGCCTTGCTTTCCCTTCACCTTATTATTAGCTCAGTATCATTTATCACACAGGTAGTAAATCTACAAAGGTTATAGTGCATTTGCCATATAAGGCTTCTGGGAGGTTGCTTATTGTGCTATAAATTGCAATCAACTAATCCATTCCAAATTGGGGGGGGGGACAACCCAATTTAATTTTTAATTTTTGCTTTCTACAAAGGCGCTCAAGGAAATTGTGGCATCTGTGGGGGGCGTGCAAAAAAAAAAAAAGGACAACATGAAATCCTATTCATGATCCTTCTTCGCAACTCTAAAGTGGATGACTGAAAACCAATGACTTTGGAACACCAGTGCTGTTTGGAAGCTAACCAAAATCTCACTTATTCGCCAGTCTCTGCTAGGAGTTGCTGGAGTAGAAACCATCACCATCTATTAAAGTGATTTTTAAACCTCATGTTACATTATTGGAATTCCAAATTTGCTGCGGTAATAATAAAGCTGCAGTATTGGAGTATTCAAAGCACTTGACATACGTTCTCTCACATACCAGCCAATGAGGGGCCACCATTTCCTCCCACAATGCCCCTGGAATAATGCTCTATCAGAGTCATGATACAGCATCATTTCAGGGTCAGCCTTGAGATGGGAGATGGCAGCCACTGGGCCTAGATAGGAGCTCCACTGCTAGCGCCAGTTATTAAAATTTCTTCTCCCCCCAACAACAAAAAAGCCCACAATGCAGCCTTCCACCTTTTTGTAACATATTCTACTTGTATAGAAAGTGCATATTGTACTTCTAGAGAAATTCCTATCCCACCCTTCTAGTGTGGATGTACTACCAAGGACAACTTCCATCAATTTAACCTTTTTTCAATAGAAAAACTGACTGTTTGACTGCATTACTGCGACACGCTCCATGTGGGGCTGCCCTTAAGGCTGGCCTGGGAACTGCAGCTGGTGTAGCTTGGATGCTGTTAGGGGCAACTTAGCATCAATATGTAATATGGCTGCTAAGGGATCTGCACTAACTACCAATTAGCTACCGGGCCAAGTTTAAGGTTTTACTATTTATTTATTTAATTTCTATCCCTCCATCCCTCCCTCCCTCCCTTCTTTGGGAGCTGTTGGTATACAAAGCTGTAAACAACTTAGGATCTGTTTGCCTGGAAGGCTGCCTTTTCATCCTGCTCAACCCATTTTTTCCTTTTCTTTTTTTAAGAATAATTTCATTTATAAAAAGATAGAGTGAAAGAGAGAGAGAAGTTAGAGAGAGAGAGAGAGAGAGAGAGAGAGAGAAGGAAATACTAAGTCATAATAAAATCCTACTTGAACCTTTAGATCATCAAGTGAGGCCCTAATGTGGGTACCACATGCCCCAGGAGTCTGTTTAAGGAGTTCGCAAGGCAGAGCTTTTAGTATGGTGATATCCGTACTATGGTACGGACTCTCCCTGGAAATTAGAATGGCACCAACAACTTATTCTTTTAAGCAGCTCCTTACCCCCCCACCTCCAACCAGTCTTTTCCAGATAGCATTCCTTAATGCACTTTACTGCTTTAACCTGCATTTTGTATATTTTGCTATTTTTCTTCTTTACAGTATTTTTCAATATTGGTTGGTTTGTATATTTTTTTTAAAAAACAACAACTAAATAATCACTCCAATTGGATATTGGAGTCAAAGGCACCCCAAGGAAACCATACAATCAAAACATATACTGGTAGCTATTAAAGACGACACAATTGGTTGGTAAAAAAAAAAACCACAAGCAAATGCAAACCATGTCTTTAAGGAAACCTTCCCTTTTCCAGTAAAGGCTGTCGAGTTGCACAGAAATCACTGGGGTTAACCAATCTCACAGACTTTGCAACCACAACACGCACTATCAGAGCATCCTACGCAAAGTCACCCAATTTCAGAAATGTATGGCACCTATGGTCTGTATGGTCTATGCTTTGTCAGACTGCAGTCTGGGCAGACAGCATGTGGGATTCCTGGTGGAAATAGCTGACTGGCCACTGTGGGAAGAAGGATGCTGGACTAGAAGCACTTTTGATGTGCTCCAGCATGAAATCATAGAACTGTAGAGTTGGAAGGGGCCCGACCCCCTAGTCCAACCCCCTGCAATGCAGGAATCTTCTGCCCAACGTGGGACTCAAACCCACCACCCTGAGATTAAGAGTCTCTTGCTTTTCCAACTTGTTTTGTTCTTATGTGGCGTGCTCCACGTTGAAATTCCTCTCCATGCCATCTCCACATCAAGAAGCTAGGCATTTCAAGAAGAAAGGTTGTAGGGCAGCCTTTACCCTGTCGTGCTGGTTTTCTGTGTTTGGGGATTAATTTATTTTTATTTCTGCAGGAGCATTCATGTATGGTATGCGGACTGGCCTTCTTTAGTCTCAGACTAGCCTAGCCAGCCTCCTTCCCCTTCCTATCGGCCACACAAATTACTCTTGGATATTGCAGTCCTGTGTTTTAAGTCTATCTCTTCACAGAATCACAGAATCATAGAGTTGGAAGAGACCACAAGGGCCATCCAGTCCAACCCCCTGCCAAGCAGGAAACACCATCAAAGCATTCCTGACAGGTGGCTGTCAAGCCTCTGCTTAAAGACCTCCAAAGAAGGAGACTCCACCACACTCCTTGGCAGCAAATTCCATTGTCGAACAGCTCTTACTGTCAAGAAATTCTTCCTAATGTTTAGGTGGAATCTTCTTTCTTGTAGTTTGAATCCATTGCTCCGTGTCCGCTTCTCTGGAGCAGCAGAAAACAACCTTTCTCCCTCCTCTATATGACATCCTTTTATATATTTGAACATGGCTATCATATCACCCCTTAACCGTCTCTTCTCCAGGCTAAACATACCCAGCTCCCTAAGCCGTTCCTCATAAGGCATCGTTTCCAGGCCTTTGACCATTTTGGTTGCCCTCCTCTGGACACGTTCCAGCTTGTCAATATCCTTCTTGAACTGTGGTGCCCAGAACTGGACACAGTATTCCAGGTGGGGTCTGACCAGAGCGGAATACAGTGGTACTATTACTTCCCTTGATCTAGATGCTATACTCCTATTGATGCAGCCCAGAATTGCATTGGCTTTTTTAGCTGCTGCATCACACTGTTGACTCATGTCAAGTTTGTGGTCTACCAAGACTCCTAGATCCTTTTCACTTGTACTGCTCTCAAGCCAGGTATTACCCATCCTGTATTTGTGCCTTTCATTTTTTTTGCCCAAGTGTAGTACTTTACATTTCTCCCTGTTAAAATTCATCCTGTTTGCCTTGGCCCAGTTCTCTAATCTGTTAAGGTCATTTTGAAGTGTGATCCTGTCCTCTGGGGTATTAGCCACCCCTCCCAATTTGGTGTCATCTGCAAACTTGATCAGGATGCCCTCAAGCCCATCATCCAAGTCATTGATAAAGATGTTGAATAAGACTGGGCCCAAGACAGAACCCTGTGGCACCCCACTAGTCACTTCTCTCCAGGATGAAGAGGAGCCATTGATGAGCACCCTTTGGGTTCGGTCAGTCAGCCAGTTACAAATCCACTGAATGGTAGCATTGTCTAGCCCGCATTTTACCAGCTTCTTTACAAGAATATCATGGGGCACCTTGTCAAAGGCCTTGCTGAAATCAAGATAGGCTACATCCACAGTGTTCCCTTCGTCTACCAGGCTTGTAATTCTGTCAAAAAATGAGATCAGATTAGTGACCCAAACTGTCTGGCATGTCACCATAATTGTCACTTGGTCCTATTTCTGATCTCCTGTCGCAAACCCTGTGGTTTTTCAGGAACATAACACAGAGCCCTTTCCATCTCTCAGCTGCGCCACTGTGACAGCAGACATATACAAGAAGCCCATTCCAATGTTCCAGCATGTTCCAACGTCACACTGCAGCTTGACCAACAGAACACAGGATGGGGCTAGGTAGGTAAAAAGGGAGAACTATGCATCTAAGCATAAGGTTCATTCCAAACGGCTAACATGACGAGGGCAGATGAAGCCCAATGCTTTGATTTCCAATCAGGGTAATGACACCAATGAGGATAAAATCTGCACTGCACCACAAACACTGGAGCCTAATTCATAGAAATCACATGCAGTGGGCTTCTAGGCACAAACTGCACAAACCAGGGAACCTCCAAATGCACAAACTCTCCCTAGACACACTCACACACAACCCCCCCCAAAAAAACCCCATCATAATGGGCTGCATTTTGCTAGCCCTGAATAAATGGGCTTAGGAAAAGGACTCTTGCACATACGCGTTTTAATGTTGTGCTAATATGCAGCTTGATTTTCTTTAACAGTCCCACTACCACTTGCTTGGAAATGGGGTGGGGTGGGAGACAGGAGAGGAGGGGAGCAGGTCTAATGGAATGAAACTGTTAGGCATTTTCCTCTAGATTTTCCATGTCAGAGTATGACATCAGCATAACCCTTGTCCTTCCTTTTCAGTCTAGACGCTGAATGTCACTTGTTGTGTTGAATTAAGGCTCCAGCCTACACAGATGGGCCCTTCACATTCATTCAGGGTAGCAGTGTGATGTCAAATGGAACTTCATACAGGCATATATCTCTCTGAATCTGAGCAGCAGAGGCCTTTGCCAAACGTACCATGGCTCTGTTAATGCCTTTATTGATCAGGCTCGAAAGTTATCATCACACCATATAACAAATAAAAACCCATTTTTCCTTGGCAGTTCCTAGTGCTTTTCGGAGAGAGGGGAGGATCTCTCTTTCCCTGTTCTTACTTCATTCAGAATCAAGCTCAGTGCATGACAAATGCTCTATTCTTCAACATAGGCATTCCTAAATAGGAATGCAGTCTGGAACCATGCACCCATTGCTACCATCTTTGCTTGCTTGATTCCTTATCTCTATGGTTTCCCGAGCACCAGCCGGCAAATATATTTGGGATGGATCAAGAGAAAAGGATATTAAGAGCTTTTCATGACCCACAATTCACCCAAGGCAAGGAGCAAGAAGGTCTGATCTGATAATGGGGGCTCCCTCTTTCATATAAGCTGAATGTTGGAAGAGTCAGGACAGAAGAAACAAAGTACTTTGTCACACAGCACATAGACAAACTATGGAATTTGCTACCACAAGATATATTGATTGCCACCAACCTGAATATCATTAAAAGGGGTTTAGAGAAAGTTGAGAAGGCTACCAGTGGCTACTGGTTCTGATGGCTATGTTCTGCCTGAATTGTTGAAGGCAATATGTCTCTGAACACCAGTTGCTGGGAATCAAGTTGCTGTTGTTTGTGGGCTTCCCAGAGGCATCTAGATGGCCACTGTGAGAACAGAATGCTGGACTTGGTGGATCGTTGGCCTGATGTTGGTAATGGAATGCTGATGTCACAAATCACTGTTTTATCAGCTGCTACTTGCTTGCCTAGCAACCACAATGGACATCCCATTAACATAGTTACAGCTGATGGGCTGAAGAGAAGAGGGGGAGCAAGGCAGGTTCCTCTGGAAAGGATGTGGACAAGGCAGCAGACAAAAACAGAAACTGGGCAAAGCAAACTGGGAAGGGATTTATTACTGTAACAAATATGGTGCAGTTATACAACTAAGTCACGCTAGGATTCTGCTTTTCTTCCAAAACTAGGTTTTTCAATTAGCACTTCCATCTTCCCTGCCTATTGGCCATGCTGGCTGCGAGTCGGATTCAGAAACATCTGGAGGACACCATATTGGCTGCCCCAATCCAAGCAATGGTGTTTCAAGTGTTTGCTTCATCCTTATCCTCTCTTATTGTGTGGGAAATAATTGGATTACAGCATGGGAAAAGAGCTGGTTCAACAAAGACTGTGATCACTAAGGGTGTCCACCAACTTTTGTAGCAATGAATTTTAGAATGACGTTATAAATAATATGGCTGTTGTGGTCTCGGCATCACCGTAAGTCAGCAAAAGTAACTCTGCGCCTGAATCATCAAAGTATATCAGCAAACTAGGTGGAATTTCCCATGTTTGTATATACGGGGAGGAGAAGTATAAGCATGAAATCTGCCTTCTTCTAGCCAGACTTAACATCACATTTCTCACCCCAACCTCTCTAACCACCAAAGGAACACAAGCAAACAAAAGAGAACCTGCACAAACAACGCTGACATCAAACCCTACATATACTAAGTAAAATAGAAACATCGTCACACGATCCCACCCCCACCCATCCTCCCAACCCTGTCCACCTCTTTCCCCCCCTTTTCTTCCCAATGTCTCAACAAATGAAACTGATTTGTAAAAATATGAGAGAGAGACATTGCACAAACTTCTGTAAATCAAGAAATCTTTAATAAAAAATACTTTAAAAAAAATCACATTCCTCATCCCAGAAGAGCTTCTAACTTTATAGATACAAATTCCAGATGAGTAGTCATGGTAAAGGTAAAGGTAAAGGGGACCCATGACCATTAGGTCCAGTCGTGTCTGACTCTGGGGTTGCGGAGCTCATCTCGCTTTATTGGCCAAGAGCCGGCGTACAGCTTCCAGGTCATGTGGCCAGCATGACAAAGCCGCTTCTGGCAAACCAGAGCAGCACACGGAAATGCCGTTTTACCTTCCCGCCAGAGCGGTTCCTATTTATCTACTTGCACTTTGAAGTGCTTTCGAACTGCTAGGTGGGCAGGAGCTGGGACCGAGCAACGGGAGCTCACCCCGCCGCAGGGATTCGAACCGCCGACCTTCTGATCAGCAAGCCCTAGGTTCTGTGGTTTAACCCACAGCACACGTGGTAGGCCTGGCCAAAAGTACTTCTCCCTCTGCTGCCAGCGGAGAGGCATGCCCACTTGCTCTACACTGGGGGTGTGGCTCTGCAGATGTTGCTGGACTACAACTCCCATCGCCGTTGGGACCTTTGGCCATGCTGGGTAGGAGTTGATGGGAGTTGGAGCCCAACAGCAGCAGAGGGACCACAGGTTCCCCATCCCCATCATGGAGATGCCCAATCACATGGTTCCCCAATTTGTACCATCCTTCCCCTTTGTATAAGGGAGAAGAATGGCATGAACTGGGCAACCCTGTCCTGTTAAAGATACCAACTCTAACAAGCCCTCCTAATCACACATGGTATTATCTGCATGGTAGAAAGGAGGTATCAGACCCAGTCATCTACCACCCAAAGACCCTTATTGCCCAGGTACTGGTTGGATGCAGAGGAATGGTGGAAGGAACCAGCATAAGTGACCAGTCTATTTATAGGATAGATGTGCCCAATTTATAAAACAAGAAGCTAGGTAAACCCATTATGGACCTAATAAAGACCTTAAGCTGTATAACTTTTTCTTTAAAAAAGCAAGCAAACAAACAAGATGACCGTTGCTTACATAATTATTAGTGGTCTAATTTTTATTATTCCACTTCCTTCCACCTGCCTTCTTGGGACTTTAAAAAATTGTGCGGTGGGATATAAACCTGCCTTTTTCCAGTAAGTGTTCTTGCAAGGTCATGAAAATTATCCCAGATGCAGAATATCTATGAGGCACCGTGCCAGAATGCTTGCATTCAGCAAAATTGCAGATGTAATGTCTGTAAATAAGGCTGACTCCAAACGTCTAAACAACACATGTGATAGATGCCTTATAAATACTTAAGCAAAATTGAAATAACACTGGTTAGAATCTAGATCATTTCCTATAATATGTGGATTTCAGAAGTGTTTCCCCAATGCTCAGTGTAGCTCTTGCCTGAATTCGTAAAATCACCTACATGGAAGACCATTCGGAGTAGAAATCAGGGGTGGGGGGTGAGGAATCTGGCTGATATTTTTGTATGAGGAGAGTTGCCTTGCTGAGTTTAGCCCTGAAAATCAGCATACAAATATACTTATTTATAGAAATATTTATATATCACTATATCATAAAAACATAATAGTTTGCAATAATAACTATATATTCCTATACAGTACCTGCACCTTTTGAAATATCACAGCTAGGGAAGTAAGTGGCCTTGGTTGCAATTATGGGGGGATGCTAATTCTCAGGATCAGAAGAGTAACCATTTCCTCCCTGCTGTTGTCTTGAAAAAAATTGCTCCTTTGAAGCTGCCATTCGCCTTGGGAGGAAATCCCCCATTCGTGTCTCCCCTGGCCCTCCAAACACTTTGCACCTCCCAAAATATGCTGGTGGATCTCAGAGATCTAGTAAAACAATAACAACCTAAAGTAGATCCTGCAAATTGGAAGTCAGCCCATCTCTTCTCTCTGCTTGCTTCAGAGTTTGATGAAGCTGACTCAGAGGGTAGCTCTTGTAGCCTCTCTGCTTGAGCAGGTCTCCCTGGACTCAGCACCTCAATCACCCATCTGCTCGAACCAAGACCATGGCAGGCTGAGCAGAGAGCTTGTTTTGGCAGCAGCCATCACTGGAAGGGCTCCACGGAGCTGCATTCAGAGCAAGCTCCTACAGACCCTCTGCTGGAATGAGATGCTTCCTTGATGAAGCAGAGATGCAACTCATAGAATCATAGAATCATAGAGTTGGAAGAGACCACAAGGGCCATCCAGTCCAACCCCCTGCCAAGCAGGAAACACCATCAAAGCATTCCTGACAGGTGGCTGTCAAGCCTCTGCTTAAAGACCTCCAAAGAAGGAGACTCCACCACACTCCTTGGCAGCAAATTCCACTGTCGAACAGCTCTTACTGTCAGGAAGTTCTTTCTAATGTTTAGGTGGAATCTTCTTTCTTGTAGTTTGAATCCATTGCTCCGTGTCCTCTTCTCAGGAGCAGCAGAAAACAACCTTTCTCATTCCTCTATATGACATCCTTTTATATATTTGAACATGGCTATCATATCACCCCTTAACCTTCTCTTCTCCAGGCTAAACATACCCAGCTCCCTAAGCCGTTCCTCATAAGGCATCGTTTCCAGGCCTTTGACCATTGTGGTTGCCCTCCTCTGGACACGTTCCAGCTTGTCAGTATCCTTCTTGAACTGTGGTGCCCAGAACTGGACACAGTATTCCAGGTGAGGTCTGACCAGAGCGGAATACAGTGGTACTATTACTTCCCTTGAACTACGGTGGTTGTCCCCAGATACAGAGCCAGGAAGTAGTGGTGAGAGGGAAGAGGGAGAGGAAAGGGTGGAAGCTCTTTGCCATGCCCCTTGCTTCTCTCCATTTTTTTCTGCTGCTCCACATCAAATTTCTAACCATGACGCTAAAATAACCACCATACTAACCTTGCTTTGAATGAACGTGGCTTGAAGTTGTGTAAAACAGAAGAGCAGAAACTCCAGAGTTCAAATACAGTCAGATGGTTGATTTCGCAAATGCCTTCAGGGTTCCTGAACGCATATGGGAGAAGGGATTGCTAAACACACACAACTCTTGACCACTGTCACCGCCACCAAAAGGCTCCTGGGATTCATCAAGGTAGGCTGCAGATGGTCTGGAGGGGGAAATGGATTTTTCAACATTACGCCTGAAGAGTGTGTTTTCAAAGCTTTGGAAACTAAAGAAACGCTCCGACATTCTGTCCTTTGTTTCCCCCGATGGGCCTGTACGATGGGGCATCTCTGAACAGCGGGTGATCATCAAACCATATGTGCCACAATGCCTAGGTAAAACGAAGGACAGTGTCAGACTGCAAGCAAGGAAATAAATTAAACTGACAATACCATCTGGAAAAGTCTTCACAGAAACATTGCCTTCTGCTTGTTCCCTTTTCTTGGCCTTTTTAATTTCACAGTCTAAACTTTCGTCGATCCCTTTAGAATAGGGCTGGGGAACCTGTAGCCCTGCAGATGTTGCTGGACCCTATCAGCCCCAGCCAGCAGGGGCTGTTTGTTTGTTTGTCTGTTTGTTTGTTGTTTTATTTTTTTATTAGTTAAACTTATTACCTTGTTACCTATAAGGTATCTAAATGACTTACTTTTAAAAACATATACTGGTACATACCGGTATACGTTATACCATTGGCGAGGGAGAGAGAGAAAATCATATAAAACATTAATATTTCATAAAATATATAAAAAATGGCAAACAAGGCCTTTCCATAAATAATAGGAAGCTTGGGCGGCACACCAACAATAAAACAGGCTCACTTGAGTTGAAAAGTTTTGGTGAAGCTGTTTACCTGGTCTTCTTTCTTTGGCAATCACTCGTAGCTGAGTAAGATTGTCTTCCATGAACACGGTTTTAACAGTGAGTCCTTAAGTGACTGTGGAGGCCAATTCTGGATCCACATGTCCTTCCACAGTGGGGACATGGGTTTCCGGGCGGGAGTTGATCACGGTGAGGGTTTTCCAAGCATTCCTTCCTCTTACCACGTTTCTCGCTTTCGTCTCTGGTACCTGGTACCGAAACTATGTCAGCAAGGGTACCATATGGATCTCATTGAGGAGGGTATTCCACAAGGGTTATATCAGAAGCGGAGAACCTCAGGCTGTGGCGGGGGTGGGGAGCAAATGTGATCCTCCAGCTCACTCTCACTCTCTCTGGCCTTGTTAGGCGACCCCCTAGTCCCCCTCCCAGAGCTACAGTTGCCAGTGTGATGTAACAATCAATCCCTCTTCACTGAGGCTTCTGGAAACCGTAGCTATGGGCAAGGAATAGAGGTCACCTAACAGCTCTCGGCACCCTCCACCAACTAAAGCTCCCAGAATCCTTTGGGGGAAGTCATCACTGCTTAAAGAGGCATCCTAGTGCTTTAAAGTGATATCATAGTGTAAAGTGGCATTTGCCAAGGCTCTTCTTTTTACTCCGGCTTTTGGAGAGAAGCAGATGAAGCTTATCAAAGGTGGGTCTTGTTTTCAGACTTGTTACGGCGGCAGCTGTTTGGCGGCAGCAGAACAGACCCTCCAAGAGTCCCTATTTTCCAGGGACAGTCCCGGTTTTACAGAAGCCATCCCAGTTTCTGATTTGATCCCAGAATGTGGAGAGTATGCCGGAGGGTATGGAGTTATGGGACTCCTCCAAGCCAATGAGATAAGTAACTATACAAACTTTAGAAGAACATCTGAAGGCAGCCCTGTATAGGGAAGTTTTTTTATGTTTAATGTTTTGTTATGTTTTATAATGCCACTCAGAGTGGCTGGAGCAACCCAGTCAGATGGGCAGAGTGTTGTTGTTGTTGTTGTTAAATAGGACATCCCTGTTTACATTGGAGAAATGTTAGAGGATATGGAAGCACTAGCCATGGGGTGGCATCCTCCACCACACCTGGGACATGTTTGCTTAGGGGTCACAGGGGACAGTTCTGTCCTCTTAACACCTTGCCACCACTCCCTGTCCTGAAGCAGTTCTCTGCTAAGCTGTCTCACTATGTCTAATGTTAGAGGTGGCCTGCAACAGAGAAAATGAAGGCGGGCAAACAGAAAAAGAACACAAGCTATTTCAGTAGCTTAAGCTTAGTTAAGCAACTGAAAGGCATGCCTTTCGTCAGAGAATGCAAACAGCTGCCCTAATAATTAAATGGGCGAAGGGATCTAATATGCCACAAGAGGAGTCCTTGATGTTCGCAGCGCGCAAACAGCACCTATTTGGATAAACGGTGGCACTGCTGCCAGCTTCCAGTGGCGCCTGCGCTGTGCAAATTGATATGCCACCTTAAATGCTCCAACATTGATTGAGCACTTCTCTGCTTTTATTTTCGCTGCCGCCTCCTCTCAGGAGACTATTGCCCCTGGCCTGACCCCTTTTGCTTCGCACGTCAAGCAAAGGAAAATCACCTCTTGCTACCCTTCTGGGGACAGATATTGATCTGAGTCCCACTGATACAATTCCACTGAAGTTGGCAGAATTACTTTAGGCTTGCGCTCTAGGGAGCTGGGAACAAAAGCCGCCCCGTGATTTCCTGAACCAAACGCCAAGAAAGACCGCTCTTGACACATTAGCTGTATGGCACGTGCAGGGCCAGAAACGAGAGGAATGTATGATTAGTTACTATTGACACTCATATTGCAGAACATTGATGGATTTTGCCCTCTCAATATATTTTCTTAATGGCCCCATCTATGCCAAATATCCCAACGATTCTTCAACATATTAAGAACATAAATATCAACATTTAATTTTCATAAAAGCTTTTTAAAGGCATCATATTGAGACTCCTCGTAACTTAGCTACCACCCTCCCCATAAAGAAAAAGCTTTATTGCACCTCCTGTTTAGAATCCGCTTCTACATTTCACAAACAAAAATTAGCAAAGTGAGTTTATGCACTTGGCGCTATGGGCAGGGGAGAAATCTGATTCCGTTTGCACTTAAAGGCAAACTCACCTATTCTGCACAGTGCACATCCCATACACAATGCACAACGCACAAACTGAAATACAATCATCCTTTGAAATTCACACTTCTCCAGGTTTTGCATTGCAGTTCTCGAGCTAATGACATGCACAAAATGCAAACACTACAGCAATGTGTGCATAAAAATGCATATATTTGTGAAAATAACATACAAAAATGCTTTCCATCAGGAAAAAAAAATGCTTTGCAAAATTGTGCATTTTAGGCAGAAATGTGTACATTAAAGAAATTCACACTAAAATGCTGATGAATTTACATGACTTTTTTTTTAAAAAAATTCCATGTGTATGGAAATGTGGGAAACATTTGTACATTCTCTCTCCCCAGGAAACGATAATAACCTAAGTTCTTTGAGGGGAGGGCTCTGACATGGCCAAACTAGACCTGACATTAAATGCATGAATGGAACTAAAGTACATGTTTTTGAAAGGGTGAGCAACTTCAGAGAGCAATAGATTTGGAGGGAGAGTATAACCCTTCCCCTCCTGTGCTTATGAACCCTCTCCCCAAGCTGCTGCTTGCCTTGGGAAGGAATTTCATGCGACCGGTGCAGCCCCTCTTCCTTTTGGCTCTCTTCAACCACTGAAAATTCAAGCTGAAAAATTGTGGCTCTGCATTTGCTCTCTAGATCTGCTATCGCCCTATCAAGTTTGACCCCCAGGCTGCTGCTAAAGGTGCAAGAGAGGGGGAGTTTGCAAATCTCAAGTAAGATATGCTACTTAGCTCAGTGGTACAGCAGTGGAGTTTTGTATGCATAAGGTTCCAGGTTCAATACCTGACCCCTTCAGGTAGGGCTGGAAGCGATCCCTGTCTGAAACCCTGGAGACCTCCTGCCAGTTAGATGGATCTGTGTTCTGATTCAGAACAGGGCTGCTTCCTATTCCTTGTTATTTGCTCTAATTTTAAAAAAAGAGAACTTGCTCGGGGGACAGTTAAAACCACATGAGATGGCTGGAAGGCAACAGAAACAACAACAAAACCAACAACAACACTTGAGTTGCCTCCACTGTCCTTGCGAGCCCCAAACCCAAAGAATCCAAGCAGCTACAGCTGGTTGAGGTCATTCCCGGGAAAGGAGAAGTAGCCAAAAGCTATAAAAGACGGTTTGGCGGAAGCAAGTGTGGTTTTTAGTGGGGTGGATGCATCTGGTCTGCAGTAATGGTGGTTTCTGTCGGCTCATATGCTAAGCCCCACAAAATATGCATAGCTGCCTTTTCATTTCAGATGTTTTTGCACCCAGTTAGTGATGCCTTGGTGGGACTCAGGAGGCAAAACACCTTTAAGCTTCGCTGCAAAGACTCATTTGCGATGATCAAACTGAAAAGGAGGGAGGGTGTCTGAAAGGAGCACCCTCTCTTGATATGAGGAGCAGGCAGCTGAGGTTGCTGGTTGCCATCCAGCCAATGTGGACATCGTTGGGGCTAACTTATTAATTGGTTGCTTTTGCCGCCCACTCATTCCCCAAAAAGCTCAGAGCGGTTTTTGTGAGGTTATCCCATTCTGTCTTCACAACGACCGTGAGGGACTGAGAGAGTGAAGTAGTGTTCAAATGTTCATCTAAAGGTGCGTTCAAGGAGGACGTGGGGCTGGGGCTGCTGGCCCTACCCCACCTTGTACACGAATTCAGCAAAAGCCGTGTAAAAGCGGGACCACATTCATCCAGTGCTTTAGTAGCTGCACTGGCTCCCGGTGGAGTACAGGATCAGGTTTAAGGTGCTGGTTTTGACCTTTAAATCCCTATGCGGCCTAGGACCCTCGTACCTACGGGACCGCCTCTCCTGGTATGCCCTGCAGAGGACCTTAAGGTCCACAAATAACAACATTTTGGAGGTCCCCAGCCACAAAGTTGTTAGACTGGTCTCAACCAGGGTCAGGGCCTTTTCAGTACTGGCCCCAACTTGGTGGAACGCTCTGTCACAAGAGACTAGGGCCCTGCGGGATTTGACATCTTTCCGCAGGGCCTGCAAGACAGAGCTGTTCCGCCTGGCCTTCGGGTTGGACTCAGTCTGATGTTTTTTCCTCCCCTTATGGGTTTGATTATGGGTGATAAATGAAGCGGCTTTTTAAATTTTAAACTGTATTTTAATCTGTATTTTAATTAACTATTTTTTTCTTTTACATTTTATTGTAATTTTACTGATGTTAGCCGCCCTGAGCCCGGTTTCAGCTGGGAAGGGCAGGGTATAAATAAAATTTATTATTATTATTATTACAAGATGTGTACACATAAGCCTAGGGACGCGGGTGGCGCTGTGGTCTAAACCACTAAGCCTCTTGGGTTTGCCGATCAGAAAGTTGGCGGTTCAAATCCCCGTGACGGATGGGTCAGCTCCCGCTTCTCTGTCCTAGCTCCTTGCGAACCTAGCATTTCGAAAGCATGCCAGTGCAATTAGATAAATAGGTGCCGCTGCAGCGGGAAGGTAAACAGCGTTTCCGTGTACTCTGGTTTCCATCACGCCAGAAGCGGTTTAGTCATGCTGGCCACATGACCCAGAAAGCTGTCTGCAGACAAACACTGGCTCCCTTGGCCTGAAAAGCGAGATGAGTGCCGCACCCCGTAGTCACCTTTAACTGGACTTTAATTGGGTCCTTTTACATAAGTCTCTATGCCAAGCTAAATAAATGGTTTGACCTTGAAAAGCATATGTAGCAGATTTATCTAAATAAATACAAATACATGATCTGGTTCTACTGGAATTACTTTCAATGAGGAACATGAGTTTCAATGAGGAACACTTCTGAGTCAAGAGACTGTGAGTGGTACAGACCTTTAGATCTAGAACTGGAACTAGGTCAGGATGAGAAGCATACTTATTTCTTCTTTGAATTATCAGATGTTGGCAAACATGACCTGGCCATGCAACAGGGTAGGGACCAACTATGATGAAATTAGATGGGCTTCTCCCACTATGTCTGCTCATCCAACTCCCTTAAAGATGCACCCTTAAAATGGCTATATTTTAAAAGTAGGCTTTTCAGTTGCGGCCTAGGGCTTACCAATCCCCCAATGTGCATAAGGAAAATAATGAGGTGAAATGCCAAAAGTTTGAGCACAAGCTGAAGAGGCAAACCCCTTGTTCGTTTCACATTTAAACGGGAAAAGCAGCTTCCTTCTTCAGCTGTGCAAGAAGCTGTGATGGAAATCTCGTGCACTCTGCCTGGTTCTTTGTTATTTGTGCATCTCGCTTCATTAGATTGCAGTCACAAAGGGCAAAATGTACCAGCTTTCATTTGGAAGCCTTTCAAATACTCTCTTAGACGAAGGCTCTGAATGTGGTGGTTTGCAAAGAATGAACAAACAGGGACCGTGGCCTTTAATACAACAAAGTATAAGAATGCCCGTAATAGCGGCTGCTACCTCATCAAACTAACAGAGGAATATTAGCTGTGGTCTCAGCTGACATGTATTTTTAGAACATGAGTAGACAATTTAGCGCGTGCGAATGAAGGGGTGTGTGCTCAGTACGAAAGCAGGTTTCGGGCCAGTTGGTCTGTGTGTGTGGCTCTTGGATTCAGGTAAAAGTATTCGAGATGATGCTGGTAATGTGGACCAGGTGGCCAGGGTGCCTTATGTGTGTTAGAAAGCACTTTGGGTGGTAGCTTGGCCTAGAGACAGACAGGCAGAGTGTTAATCAATTTATAGGCCACCCTATAAGTGCAAGGCTTATGGGATGGCATGCCATTTAAAAGATCAACAAATACAGTCAAAGCTCCAAATAAAGCAGAACAGGAGCAAAAGCCATAAAGTAAAATAAAAATCCAGGGTTGTTATCAAGACAATATTAAACCCAGTTATAAAACACTCTGAAAGGCCAGGGCGACTCATATATTTCAAAAAGTGTTTGCCTTGTTCTAAAACGATATCAAAGTTGGTCCCAAGCAAGCTTCCCTTCAAATATGAGGTGTCATGTCTTTAAAAAGGTGGTCACTGCTCACCAAACAACCGACACTGAGAGAAGCAAGGGTTTGGCCAGGGACATGCAGAAAAAGACATTGAAGGCCTTACAGCAGCACTTAGAAATATGCCTAGAGAAACACCACAACAGCCAGTGCAACTGTATAAGCTGGAGTTGGTAGCCCCCAACCCATGGACCACATTAGGCCCAGGAGGTATCCTAATTTGGCCAATGAGGCTATATCCCAAAAACAATTCCCACCTGCCTCACCCCTGATGCCATATATGACCTCAGTTGGGACGTCTTACCATGCCAAACAAAGTGCCATCTTCTGAATTAGGGCTTCCACTTTTTTGTGTTCAAAAAGTCTGGTACCTCTTTACAGTGCTTTTTTCTGGGGGGTATGCAGGGATACGCATACCCCTAAACATTTTGTGAATCTTTATACTTTTGTCCATTTACTGTATTTATTTTTCCTGATTTGAAATATAAAATGGTGATTTTCTTGAGTCAAAATGAGAGTACCCCTGAACATTTATTATTATTATTTTAGAAAAAAAGCACTGTCTCTTTACAAAAGTAAAAATTGCTGTTTACATTTTGGTTACAGCCATGCCTACTCACCCGGGCTTTTGTATGGGGTTAATAATAATAATAATAATAATAATAATAATAAATTATTTATACCCCGCCCTCCCCACCTGAGACTGGGCTCAGTGCGGCTAACACCAAATATATAATACATTAAAAACACAAAATCAAACGATTAATTCAAAATACAATTCGAGTCACATTTAAAATAAAAATAAAATCATAACCATGGGGTAAGGAATTAAAAGTTCACCAGGCCCGGGCACTCATGCTGGTCCCATATGGGCTGATAGAAAGACCCAAGGAGGCCACTTACATACAGGGTCCCATAGAAAGAAGGGGGTCAGACTGGGCCCGGACCAGCTCCGTCTTGCAGGCCCTGCAGAAAGATGTCAAATCCCGCAGGGCCCTAGTCTCTTGCGACAGAGCATTCCACTAGACTGGGGCCAGGGCTGAAAAGGCCCTGGCCCTGGTCGAGGCCAGTCTAACCTCCTTGAGGCCCGGGAACTCCAAAGTATTATTGTTTGTGGACCGTAAGGTCCTCCGCGGGGGGTACCAGGAGAGGCGGTCCTGTAGGTACGAGGGTCCTAGGCCATATAGGGCTTTAAAGGTTAAAATCAGCACCTTAAACCTGACCCTGTACTCCACCGGGAGCCAGTGCAGCTGGTATAGCACTGGGTGAATGTGATCCCGCAGCGAGGACCCCGTAAGGAGTCTTGCCGCGGCATTCTGCACCCGCTGGAGTTTCTGGGTCAGCTTCAAGGGCAGCCCCGCGTAGAGTGAATTACAATAATCAAGCCTGGAGGTGACCGTCTAATGGATCACTGTGGCGAGATCAGGGCGAGAAAGGTAAGGGACCAGCTGCTTAGCAGGGCGGAGGTGGAAAAATGCCGCCTTTGCCGCAGTTGCAACCTGTGCCTCCATAGAAAGGGAGGCGTCGAAGGTTTCACCTGATCTGATGTGGTCTGATATACCGTGATATTGTCTGTTTCCATTCAGTGTTTTAATTGCTTTATTTCTGGAATGGTTGTCATGCTAGTCTTCCACAGGGGAAAAAAACCCCAACGAAGAGTCTTGTGGCACCTTAAAGACTAACACATTTATTACCTTGTCCCATGATAAATGTGTTAGTCCTGAAGGTGCTACAAGACTCTTTGTTCTTTTTGTAATGCCTTTACATTTTAATGGTATTTGTGTTTTATGTTGTAAAACACCCTGGGAACCTGGATTTGAAAAAAAGCAAGCTAGAAATTGAAATAAATAAATAAGCAAATAACAGATGCCTCTGAGTATATGCAAGGTTCATTTTATTGAAATACATTTTGAAGGATCTAAGGAGGAAATGTTTCTGGGCATGTGATAGTTACTTTAACTGCTGACAGAAAGTTTTTTTTTATTTTTATGAATATGAGGATGGAGTGCCAAAGAGAGCAACCCCTCCCCACACAAAGGTTACCTTCTATTCTCTTTCCAAAGCTCATATTGTAGAAAGTTAGGAAATAACAAAAACAATGAATGCACACATTTTCTCTGGCTTTGCACCCTCCTGTTCCAGCAGCTTCCAAGAGGGTTAAATTCTTGTCGGGTCTCTAAAATTCTAAGTAGGCAGCAAGCCTTGGGTTTTTTTTCCATCCGGTTTCCACTACTCAAAAAAATGAGCAGTACAGAAGAACCCTGACACTGTTTTCCTTGTTCTCTTGCTAAACTTTGCAGATTTTTTATTTTTTTATTTTAAAGCCAGATATCTTCCCAGCCATTTGCAAGGTAGCCAGTTTGTGAAATGTTACGGCTTTTCATTAAAGTGTGTTTGCCATCTTGAAAGCCCTCTCACCTAAAATACGGAACCCTTTTGGCCTTCACTGTTGCTTCTCGCAGCATGTGCAGTAAGCATTTTGAATGGAGAGATCTTCATCAACTTTATGCCAATGTCTTAGATTTAATCCTCTTGGCTAAATCACTCGCGTTGTTAAGAGAGAGCGTCTTCGGTTAACCTCCACCTTACATTACACACTTTTAAATTGTTCCCTCGGTAGAAAAGCCACAATCCTTCTGAGGTGATTTCCCCTGCTCGATGTATCCTCAATTGTAGGACTCTTCATCTAAGCCAAAAATAATCACTAGTTTAGGGAAACAAGGAGAAGTTGTGGGTGTGATTCGGGGCAGGGTAGTGGAGTTGTGTCCTTGCACTCTGCTCCAAACAGGCACAAGTGTCCAGAGAAACTCAACTCACAACCCACCTTCTAGGTAATTTATGTATACTGGGGCATAGGGTGGCTTCTAGGCTGGTCCAGGCCGCAAGAAGCATGATGGGCTTAAAGGTCTGTATATCTTACAGAGGTCTGAGGCACAACTGTCTCTATTAAGAAAGAACAAACTAGGGCTGGATCTACACTGATCCGTAAGACTGCTACGAAAAGAATGTACAGTGGACACCCGGGTTGCGAACGTGATCCATTCAGGAGGCGATTTGGTGCTTCTGCGCATGCACAAAGCATGATTTAGTGCTTCTGCGCATGCGCAAGCGCTGAAACCCGGAAGTAACCCGTTCTGGTACTTCCAGGTTCGGCGTGGTGCACAACCTGAAGTGTCTGTAACCCAAGGTATGACTGTAATATAGCTCTCAATGCAATTTCCCATTGACGATGGATCGCTGCTCTACAGCACTCTCTGGTGTCACATTTTTATAACGCATTTTTAACATTATATCTGACCAGTGTAGATTTGCCCCCAGTAAACCAGGAGAGAGAATGAATGGCAATGGAGAGATGAGGAAGAATATTGACAGGTCATCCAAATATCATTGCCACTTTTTAACCTAGCAAGTTATGGACAATAAACCCAGTCATTCTGCCAGCAGGGCAAAAAACAAACAGGCCATCAAGGGACCTATTGTCACTACAACGAAAGTATGTGTATCTATCTAGTCACATGGATTTAACTAGTAAATACAGGGTTGAAAAGCAGGTTATGCTTGCAACTCATGATCTTTTGTCAAAAAAGCCATTATATATCTATTATTACTTCTCTCTCTCTCTCTCTCTCTCTCTCTCTCTCTCTCTCACACACACACACACACATTTTCTTCTGAAACCTCAAGAGTACCTCAAGAGTACTGGTTCTGAAGCGCAAAGAGAAAGGCCTGGCATCCTCAGCCATGGACCTGCATGTGGGCTACTTTTACTTTAAGAATGCTTAGGACAAATGTCTGAAGGAGACTGCTTTCAGCTCTGCTTGCTTAATATAACCTAACTACTTAATGTAATCGTGCGCGGGGGGGAAACGTATAATGGAAATAACAATATTGAATATGTAGACACATCAGGAACTCACTGGATTTCAGCTGTCTCTGTAGCCTACGTTAGGTTGTCAGTGGACAGACCACTCTTATCTCAGAGTTGTAAAAGCACAAACAGGAGTTTGCTCTCCAGGCCTCATTTGTACATTTCCTTCCTGTAATTCTTGCATTAGAAAGGCTCTTAAGCTTTCACACTTTCTCTGATCTTCCCCCCCCCCCCCAGCTTCCTTTTCTTTACACAGAATTCCTGGCTCAGGGTGAGCTGCCTGTTCTTTCCTGAGAGATTAATTTCCTCAGAGAGATGCGTTTAGAAGAAAGAAAAATGGGTTCAAAACAGCAGGACTCGAGAACTCTGCTAAATCAGGTTTTTATGTAGCTCGATAAAAACAATTTTCAGTAGGGCTCAAGGTTTGTCGTTGAATCTGAGCCCAGCTGTCACAAGGGCTCAGCAATCAATATTTTGTTCTGCTAGTCTATTTAGAAGCTTCTAAGGGCAGAAATCAAGTCTTGTGGGTCTAATCACTGTACAGGCCTCAAACAGAAGGCAAAGCCACTTGTGAGCACATAAACATTGTTAGTTCCACTGTGGGTTGGGGCTGATGCCCCCCATCCGCTCCACATTGTACCCAAACGTTAGCAACTATTATAGCATTCATATTACTTATTAACTACTACTGGAAATGCATATAAACTGCTTTAATATTTTAAACTAACCTAAAACGGTATGAAAAGGAATAAAAAGCATGCCACACTTAATAAAACAATATAAAAACAGCATGAAATGCAGTACTACTGCTTCACAGTGGCCAGTAATATAAATGACCAGCGTCAATACTCTGACAATGCTCGAGTGAACAAAAAACAGTTTTAGTTTAATCCAAAAACATGCCTTATTTCCAAAGTGAGAGTGTTCTGCTTGGCAGGTGCCACCACACGAAAGGCCCTACTACTCCATGTAGCTGCAAGATGGATTTCAGATAGAGATCTGATCACCAAACATATTTTCATAGATTATCTCTTTATGTATATTAGGGGGTTGCCGTAACCTATGGTTACCAGAAGTCCCCGGGGACAGTCCCCGGATTTACAAATCTGTCCCCAGACAAAATCAGTCCCAGTGGCGCTCCAGGGCCAGGAATACCCCGGAGCCGATGCAAGAAGGAAAGGAGAAGGAGAAGGAAGAGAGAAAAAGAGGAAGGAGAAAAAAGAGTAGAGCCACGCCTTGCCACGCCACTGCCGCCACTTAGGAGAAGAGGTAGGAGAGCACTGGGAGGGCAAGGACACGTGGCCAAGCCCAGGCCCGACCCGAGCCTACTCCACGGCGGCTAGCACTCCAAGAGAGCAGGCTGGGGCCCAGAGGAAGGCCGCGTGACAAAGGAGACCAAGTGTCCCAGGATTCTTTGAAAAAAATCTGGTAACCTTATAACCTCAAGATGTATCTGTATCTAGAGCATTTGGAAGCAGTCCTATCTGCTTTGGATCTGCCCTGTGCCATTCCCAGGGATTAATCCAAACCTGATCTGTTAAATCTGAAGGTCTGTTTTGCCCCTATTAGATTCCTGGGGAATCTGATCTCCCTCCCTCACAGCAGTCTGCCAGTAATGGAAAGACAAGAAGCTCTTACCAATGTCTTTTATTCAATATTCACAGAGACACAGAAATGCCATCTCTCTTGGATAATAGCATTACTCTGAGTAAAGCCCCACCCCCTCTGTCTCTCCTATTCCATGTCATCCCTACATTGGATGAACTGTACTTTCTGCCTCTGAGCTTTCTGTTCTCCTACTTTCAATGCCCACGGAGCCCTGGGAGGGGCAGGGTCTGGAATGCTTTCTAAAGACATTGAGTCTGTCAGCTGTCTCGCCCCTTCTTCTTCTTCCTGCTCCTCTCCCAATATTTCCCAGCTTCTCCCCTCTACATCCTCTGAACTGTGACCTTCTGCAAACCACTGTAAATCTATACCGCCTCCCTCTTCTCTGGGAAGTGCGGGGGGGGGCAGTCTCCACCATTCCTCCTCAGTCCAGTCCCTGACATCCACTTTCCCTTGGGCCCTGCCCACCACTGGAATTTGTGCTCTTGGAAGGTTGTCTGCATTCTGTTGTGGACGATCTTCCAGTTGCACCCACAACAGAATGCAGACAACCTTCCAAGAGCACAAATTCCGGTGGTGGGCAGGGCCCAAGGGAAAGTGGGTGAGGGTTCTTATCAATGAAGTTGATCCTACCCTATCAATTTAGTGAAGTGGGATAGAGACCCATTCCAAGTTTCCACAGAGAAGCTGCAGCCCTTACTAGAAAGAAATTCCCATCCGACTCTGTTAATTTAGTCCTGGTTTAGTGTGTCAAAGTCAGTCTCAGGCTACTCTTAGGCACGAGTACACAGAGTTCAATCCCACTGATTTCAATGGGATTTGCTCGTTCTAAATAAACGTGCCTAGCATCAATTGGGAAGTTTTTCTCCTTGCCGTCGGCACAGTACGTCACCACTTTGACTAAATTAATCAAGGCAGAAAATTGCACGAATGATCATTATTACACTTGCAGAAAAGAAATGTGTCAAAAATATGTATTATACAACTTTTTTGGAAAAATTAGTCTCTCTAATTTTTGATAACTGTTTTGACAGAACCCATAGGTAGCTTTCATTTAACCATGTTGCTTTTTTAAACGGAGCAAACTGAGATCCTTATGTGGGAAGTGCATCTTTTATTCAAACCAACCTTGTTTAGCACTACACCTGTCAGCTTCCCTTTACAATATTCTGATTGTGCCGATTTTCCTTTCCAGCCCTGAAAGTGGGCGGCTGTGACACCCTCTATGCTCCAATCAGAACCTCGTGCAGTCATATCACCACTAAGTAATGACACCCTCAAGCTGACAGGCTTCCAAAATCCCCCCCTTTCTTTAAGGTCTCACAACTGGTGCAAATCCTCGTAATTGATTTGGATTATGGGGCTGGTAATACAGCACTGACTAGCAATTAATGCTAACATTTTAGTCTCATTTCGTGCTGTCAAATACTTTTGACACTTGTTTTATGTGCTGGATTGTCAAGTATGGAGCCACTTGTCTCATTATATGCTGATTGGCCTCCTCCCCTTCAGATTGCTGTTGCAAACGACGTTCCTATTTCTTTTAACACTTTATTGAGGGGTAGGGGGTGCAAATGACAGACAGGGGTAGGCAACAGAGTGCCCAGTGGATGTTGCTGGACTATATCTCCCATCGTCCACACCCACTGGCAATGCTAGCTGGGGCTGATGGGAGTCCAACAACATTCAGAACACAACAGGTTCCTCATCCCTGCTCCAAAGGGATCTCGCAAGTCATGTAGTATTTTTGCAATAGCAGGATTCCCTAATACAGAGCTGGCGCATTCTAGTGGTGAGGAATGTTAGCCAGGACATGGCCAGTCATTAACTCATGAGTCGCCTTAAGTAAGGGACGCGGGTGGCACTGTGGTCTAAACCACTGAGCCTCTTGGGCTTGCCGGTCAGGTTGGCGGTTCGAATCCCCGCAACTGAGTGAGCTCCCGTTGCTTGGTCCCAGCTCCTGCCAACCTAGCAGTTCGAAAGCACGCCAAAAAGTGCAAGTAGATAAATAGGTACCGCTCTGGCAGGAAGGTAAACGGTGTTTCCGTGCGCCACTCTGGTTTCAGTGTTCCGTTGCACCAGAAGCGACTTAGTCATGCTGGCCACATGACCCGGAAAAACTGTCTGCGGACAAACGCTGGCTCCCTCGGCCTGTAAAGCGAGATGAGCACCGCAACCCCAGAGTCATCTGTGACTGAACTTAACTGTCAAGGGTTCTTTACCTTTACCTTTAGCCTTAAGTAAGCCAATCTATCCCAGCCTCAACGCCTCATTTGCAGTATGAGAATATTATTTATTTATTTCTTGTTATTATTATATTTTTGTATTGCTAAATATACATAATTCCTAGGTGATTTAAGTAAGATGTTAAAGCCAATGCCATTACTCACTTCCCTTCCAATAGGAGCAAGCCAGCAGGAAATCACACCGAGCAACTTAGAGTTAACTCTTTATTAGCAAAAACAGGATCTGCACATGAGTGTCAGGCCTAATGAGCACAGCAACTCATCTCTGGTAGGTCTGGCCCCCATGAAGCAGTTGCTGAGACTGAAGGTCCCTGCCTCCACACAGCTGCCTTAGTCCCCTCCTCTCCAGTGTTTTCTCCAAGCAATCTGAGACTGTGCCTGCATAAAGCTAACTTCTTCTCCACCTTCTTCATGCCTCTCCTGGTTCTGGGAGAACAGGGGGAGGGGAGCTTGTCGCAGTAGGAGGGGGAGACACTTGTGACTCTTCACCAGCCGGACTCACTGCTGCCTCTTGGCCTCCCTCCTCTCCTGCCTCTGATTCTGGACTTCCCTCTGCCACAGACTCTCCCAGCTCACGAAGCCCTGTTACCTCTTCAGCTTCTGACACATCCTTCGTCCTCTTCTCCCTCAGACCACTCATCACTGTCCCACCACTAGTCCCCGGGCTCTGAGCCTTCTTCCCTTGAGGGTTCCCCAGCTGGTTCCTCCTACCATTCCTCTGTATCCAGCCAATCTGTGACACCTTACAGAATACCTTATAAAACTGTTCAAAACCAATTTTGCTGGAAGCCGCATTGAAGAGGGGGTTGAAGGAGAATCAACTTTCTCCTCCATGCACACTTCCAGTGGAACCCTGACTTCATCGTGTGTAAATTATTTTTATTTATTAAATTTAATGATTGCTTTTTCTTGCCAAAGGCAACTCAAAGCGCCTTACAACCAAATAAACAAACAAAAACCCACATAGATACATTAAATTCCCCCCAGTACATTAAAATAATACATTTAAAATACATTTAAAACCCATAATGGAGAAAATCATGAATCTCTTGGTACCTTTTATATGATTTGGCATTCCTTTTGACATTTACAGAGGTGCCATCATTTTAAAGACAATGATCTGATAACCTTGATCATCTTTACTTGGATTTTGTTATTTTTTATTATTGTGGGGGGGGGTATGGGAGAGATGTGTACTCCAGACCTTTATTTTTTATTTTTATAGTATTTTTATTAAGTTTTCAACAAAAGTAACAAATGCAATAACATTCATAAACAAAGAAAATTATACATAAAACTATATCGCTTCCATAAAGTGGGATTCTCCAAATCCCATGACTCCCCCCTCCCATTCCTGGTTCCCTAAATTTCTTGTCAACTGCATTATCATTTCTACTCCAATTTTTTTTCTAACCTCAGATTTCCTATACTATTTCTAAAATTACAAGTGTTCTATAAATCCTGCCAATGTATTTACATTGGGATTTTGTTATTTTGACTCGTGTGCAACTTGTGTGCCTGTTACATAGTTTCCTTATTACTGTATATTTTCAATTTTTGCCTGCTGCTCTAATTGTTCTCTCCATTTTATATACATTATAAAATGGAACTAATAATAATACAAACTTTTTTGAGAGAGAGAGAGAGAGAAGCATTTTAAATTCCCTGCCCACTCTAAGAGGCCACAGATGGTTAGAGGCCAGAGGCCTGGTTAAAGAGGAAAGTTTTTGCCTGGCACCTAAAGATATATACGGATAAGATAGGGCAGCTATCAAGGCAAAAACACAGAATGGAGCAGGAGATAAATGAAAGAGGAAGAGGGGGAAAGTTGTCAAGGGAGAAGACTGGCACTGCATCAATCTGGAATGTAATTGCAGCATCACAGGGCCATATTTGGGAGTGGACTTTTTTAATTTGTTCCATGTTGCAAGCCATTTTCAGGTTCATTCCCAGCTGAACCTTTCCAGTTGCTTTTGCCGCTTCAGTCGACTATGCAAGTAACTTGAGCTATTTGATAAACTAAATCACATTTAAAATTGGCCATACTCTACTGTCTTCAGGCTAAACTTCCTAATATGAGCTCTTTCCACTAAATGTGTTGGAAAGTCTTCCTGGCTGTTTCTATTGGATTCAATTTGCTTTCTCTTACAACATGATGAAATACATTTGGGGCTGCTGTAATGCAAACCAAAAAGATATTTCAACCTCCTGCAATTTGCTGGATTTTAGCATTGGATGGAAAAGACAACTTCAAATAAAATGTTGCTGTTTTGGACACCTCCCACTTTGTCCCTTGCCTGTGTGGTATCATTGACGAGATATCTATATCATAGCTTCATTGATGGCTTACTCACATATACTGAGCAACATGAATGGATAAAATGTGCACAAATTACGGTATCTAAGGAGGTGTGGCAGAGAGAAGGATTAATTGTTATGTAATTGGGAAGTCTCCCTGATTTCCTTTCTTAGTACAAAAGCATCACTGTGTTAGAAAAATCACAATTGAGTTAAATGGTGTTAGAGAAGATGTAGTAAAAGCTTTATTTCTTGCTATTAAATCACATTTTATTTAAACAGCAAACACACCACAAAACATCACTAACATGACATGCGATGTGAATGCTTTGAATTTGCCCTGCTCCCATTCTATGTATGTAACATGCAAATCGGGCCTCTTACGAACTAGCCTGCTATATATAGTGAAGATATATTGCAGCTTATTACGATAACTCTGTATCTTCCTTAAAAGCCAGGCTTTCCCCCCAGACAATCTCAAGCCAGCATTTATTAGTTTTATATTCCTTTAATGATTCAAACTTCCCTCCACCCCAATCCCCTTATTTGGTACATGGCATTTTATGAATTTAACAGTTTTTATTAATTTAAGAGGCTTCCATTGAGCAATAAAATGGCTCAGCGTGACAACGAAAGTGTCATAAATGAATTGATTTGTCACCTATCAGTGGTGATTTCATTATTGCGGCTATTTCCTTTCAATTATCTGCAGATGGAAAGATGCTGGAATAACATCCCCATTATCAATTGAAAGGGATAGGGAAATGTGAACAGTTTCCACACACATACATTTTTTCCCCTTCTGATTATTGATGCCTTCCATTAATTTTTATTCCTAGAGGCAGAATCTTCCTGGAGATAAACAAGATATTTTATTCAAATGGGTTTGTTTGAGAGCTGGTCTCCAAGGCAAAAGGGAGATAAGCAGCAGATTTCCAGCACAGTGGCTGCATCCACATAATAACGCTGCTTGTAGGGGGGGAAAGGTGGGGGGAGTTGTTTTGCTTTTCCAAGTGGATGGCTGATGCTCAGCAGGTACTGGTCTGCCATTAAAAAAAAAAAAGGAACAGGGATGTTGTTCAAATTAGAATGCAATCTGCTACACTGGTCTACAGCTGGTGGGCTGTGACCTGATCTACAGTGGATCATGCTAGCAGCTTTGTGGCCATGTTTTGTAGAGTGGAAAAAGAGGGAAGGAGGGAGACTGATGCAGAGAGAGAGGTGAGGAAGGGGGGAGGGGTGTGTGTGTGTGTGTGTGTGTGTGTGAGAGAGAGAGAGAGAGAGAGAGAGAGAGAGAGAGAGAGAAGATCATATTCTTGTGGCCATCAAATGAGATTACTCTCTCGTCTTTAATAGCTAAAGAAGCTTCCCCAGAGAGCACTGATGTCTTAGAAGATATTCCTTTAATGTACGTTGATGGCTGGTGGGTACTAACAAGACACACACTACATGTTTGGCAAAGCAGCCAAATCAGAAGCTCAAATGGCTGGTCACCTTAACTCACAGGCTCTCACCTTAACTTACCGTAACTCACAGGCTGTTGGGAAGATAAATGGAAGGGAGCTCCTTTTGGGATACATAATAAATAAGCTCTAAACTCTGTTTGAAGGGACAACACCATTATTGCCACACTGCTTCTATATTTCACTGGCAGAACAGAAGGTTGAGGGGAAAAACAGCTTGAAGCATGGAAGACATTTATAAAGCTGGCATAAATTCAAGGTGAATGGCAATTTCAGCTTCTGCCTTGAACATGTCATTACCTCACTGACCTCTAATTGCTAATAAAGGTTTATTATATACCTAGTATTAAAAATAGCCTGTCTGGAGTGTGTGCAAAGAATCTTCCCTCATGTTAATTCTTTGACAAGTCATGAATGTCTCCATTAGGCAGCATCTGAATGGGAGAAGGATTTTTTTTTTAACTCAGCTGGGACAATTCAATTGCTCTAGAATCTGTCTTCCACAGAGTGCTGAAATAGAAAAAATATATATTTGCCAGAATACATCCATCCACCCATCAGTACTTTCACAAGTCGACCCACTGAATCCAGACCATAACGGGCTGCAATCAAAGAGCAGAACCACTGCGAAAAGGCAGATGCCTCCCAATGCCCCCAGCAAGTAAGCTAATAGGACACTCTAGAAGGGCAGAAACTGCCATGCCCGTGAGATATCCTTCAGATCCTTCATTGCATCTATCATGAAAGTCATTGGCATTCTCTGCTCCCATGTCTGAGGCTGAGGGTCACTTCCAGAATTTTTGCCTCCAGTAAGAGACATTGATTTACAGGCATACCTGCATTGATCAAGAAAGCAACACACAGCACAAACCTATACATCAGAGGTGGCAAATCTTTGACTCTCCAAATGTTGTTGCATTACAATTCCCATCAGTTCCAGTCAGTACGGCCAGAGATTAACCACACTCACTAGCCATGGTTAAGCAGAAGTACCGTAAATACCATTCTGTTCGATAGGACTTACGCACAGGAACACATGTGTAGTAGAACTGCAGCCTTAAGCACCTGACAGAAGAACACAAATTTTCATCATAACAATATCTGTTAAGTTTAGCTTTTAGAGAAATTCATTTGATTATTTCTAAGGAGAATGCATAGTCTTTGTTTATTAAATGGGGGAAATCTCCCCAGCAACTCAAGAAAGCACTGGCTAGCTTTTTTGTTATTGCTTCCCTAAACTAACAAGAAATCCTGGGTCAAGTAACAGGATGCATTCAGCGTAAATGATTGTTGATCTTAAGAGAAATATGGATCACTAGCAAGAGCCTCTGGGTATTTTTTGGTTTGCATTCTAGGATAAGCCTTCAGCAAAAGGAAGTTAGTAATATCAACAAATTATATACTGTTAGTTGGTGCTCCACCACTGTGGACACCCCACAGCACAAGCACCCCAGCTGGATGGAAACACTGCTGGAATTCAAGGGTGCATTGCTGTTAGTGTGCAGCAGCCCCAGTGCATATCTCCTGTCTCCAGTAAGGAGTAACAAGGACATTAAGCCAAGAGAAGGAAGGGCACCCAGGGAAGAGATGGACGCCAGAGTTGCAATTGATGGAACAAGTCTCATCCAAAACTGTCACCCGAGGCTGGGTGAGCTGCATTCCAAATGCCCTGGGATTATAAATTTATGTATTAATTAATTTATATTATGTATTTCATAAAATTTATATCCCACTTGATTGTAAAAAGCTTCAACACTGCTTACAAAAAGCAAAAGTCTTCCGGGGAGGATGGGGATGCTATATAAAGGTCTCCACTATTCACAGATTTAGTCAAAGAATCTGCTTCCCAGCAATAACTGCAAGAAGAATCACCCAAGATATTGAGTACTACCATAGCACTCACTGCTCCCAGACAGTGGTCTGAAGGCATATGAAGCTCAGAGGGGCTGACCCTGAATGCTGCCTGGATAGGAGATTGAAGAAACATGTGTAAATTACTTTTGATCTTCTTGGAATAGTTCTTGTTTTACAAATGTAGTAAGTACAACAAATACGTTGCAAGAAAAGTACTAGTCATTCTGGGTGCCCAGAATCTGTAGCAACACCATGGGTTCCTATAGGACCAGCCCTTAAGGCAGGATGGACATTATAACTTAATAGAGTTTGTAATCTACCGTATTTGTAATGTAAAAGATTTTACAAACTTTGGCCATTCTAGTCATTGTGCACACATCCCAACTTAATTTTGCACATCTAAATTCTTGGTCCTTTCAGACCAATCAATCCGTTTCAGTCAGTAGATTTGGCATATTCCATTATTTTGATTAGATGAAGCCAACCACTGGTGGCAAAGACTCTGCTGTATTGAAAAAAGCATAGATGCGTTCTTGTCTACCTCTGGGAATCCACCTCACCAGATCAAAGTATTGTTAAAGTATGTAAAGGGGAAGGCCATGTTTGCAGAGCTTGCTGAAACCACACTGAAAACCTGGGAAAAAATCAATGTGTTTTTCAGAGCTCACACCAAGAGAGGGGAAGAAAAGTGTTCTTTGAGAGCTGTAAAGTCACTATTAAACCAGCACTGTCACTCTTACAATGTTCCATCTGTCTTCGCCCTCAGCAGGATGCCAGTACAAGGGCTAAGTGTGGAAGGTTTTCTGAGGTAACCAGCAATCAATAATAACCAAGCAATAAAAGTTCTATGAAGTCATGGGGCAGCTAATGCCACTCCATGAGCCTTGTTTGCCATCTCATGGTAAATTTACCATGAGCACACTCCACTTTTAGGTGACATCTACTGTCCTGTGAATGACTGGCGCTACAGACCCCTCCATCAGCTGCAGAAGAGGAGAGAGTCTGCATCATTAATCAAGCGTATTTATGTAGCAGCAGGACATCGCCTTCCTGTGAAAGTTTCTGTTCCATGGCCATTAAACCCTTAAATGCAGCAATACTCCTACAGTAATCTGAGAAGGACACACAGCAATTGACTACAAAGTTGTCATTGAAATTGTTGCCACCGACATTTTCTAAAACTTAACTGTATTTATCTACCAATATTTAATTTTGGGGGCTTTGCCACATCCTTTCAAAAGCTGCAAAATGAGCATTGCTTTCACTTTAACCCCACTTGGTTTTGGCATGATTTCCTATAATCTTTCACAAGACTGTTCACACTTGCCCACACTTTTTCTCCTGTACTTTTAGGATTGCCATACGTCCAGGATTTCTCGGACATATCCGGAATACAGTTGTCTCTTAGCAGTGTCTGGGTGGAAATCTGCTAAATGTCCGGTAAACTCCGGACGTATATCAGCCCGTTGGCAGTGCCCTTTTTGCCGATTTTCCATAAAACAACTCAACAACCTTGCGCCCCCCCCCCAAAAAAAAACCCTCAACAACTTTTCTCTCCAGATTTTCACTGTTTGAAATATGGCCACCCTGTGTACATTTGCTTCATTTGTTTCCATTTAATAACTTAGGATGCAACCCTCCAAAATGGAAAGTCAGATCCTACTAAAATAAATGAGAGCAACACAAGAATATTGCTGAGCTCCCATTCATCTCCATCAAATTTATACAAATCTCAGACTTATCTGCCAGATTTGAGTAATCTTATCAACCACACAACCATTTTGGGCCTACTCTAGACCATACGAAGACTAGGTGTGGTTCAAAGGTGTCAGTGCATCTTGCTGTTAATCAGTAGGTTGGTGGTTCAAGCCCCCACAGGAATGGCTGTGGGGATTCCTGCATTGCAGGGGGTTGGAACAGATGATGCTCTGGATCCCTTCCAGCTTACAATTCTGTGATTGGGCCCTTAAAAGACTCTGGACTCTGTGGAGAAATGCTGCATATATGTCTGATTATGGTTGTGCATGGAACAAATAAATATTCTTAGAACTCTGGGACTGGCATAGTTTAAGGCCTTGTGCCGTTGTGAGAATGCAAGCCTGCTTAGTAGTAGTTCTTAGTTACATGTTCTGTCAGGAGAGAGAGAGATTGTTTTCAGAATTTATTAGGCAGGGCTGGTAACTGCATTCTGATTGGTCAGGGTGACAGCAGGCTCTGGTTAGCTGGAACTTCAAGACAGTTCAAAAATAACTGCCAGTGAGAGAGATGGTTGGGATTTTGTCACCTGAGGAGATTATTATTTTTATTTATTTATTTCATTTCTATACCGCTTTACATTTTTAAGAAAAATCTCAAAGCAGTTTACAGCAGTTTAAAACATCAATAAAACAATCCAGAATCAAACATTTCTGAAGAAAGTCAAATATATACAGTCAAAGCAACAATTAACAGAAAACTAAAATATTATCTTAAAGATTTCAAAATAAAACATTACAAAGGAGGTCAACTACAGAATACATATTTAACACAAACAAAGTTAACAAAAAAAAACCACTTGAACATTTAAAAACACACACACACACACACACAAACCGACATTGTTAAGTGAAGTCAAATATAAAATGCACATTTAAAGCAGCATAATTAACAAGAGAATAAAATTTTGTCATAAGCATGAGATGGCTGTTTGGCAGGCACAAAAAGATACTATTATGATGGTACAAGCAGAATTAAGTCCTGTTGATTTCATTGAGGCTTACTTCCTTGTAAGTGAGTATAGGATCACAGCCAGACTTGAAGTTTTGGTTTGTTTGAGCACTTGCTTGGGATTTACTCAAGGGTAGACATTGCCATGTAGTTGGCAAATGCAGAAACCATTATACCAACCATGAAATAATGCAAGACTAATTTTCAACAGTCTCCGAAGCGGAGAAGCTGATATTTTTTTTTAAAAAAATCCGACTTTCTAAAAACATTTTTATAATGCTTTCCCCCTGAGGAAAATAAGGAACATCAGTTGTACTTGTTTCTGTTTTCAAAGCTGCTCAGAAACCTAGGCATCCTGACCTTCGTGAAGACTTAGTAAACTGACATACTCCTTTATTTATTTTTTAGCATCGTTTTGATCCAGTTGTGCATATTACGCACCCTTGTTCTTTATTTTTTGTTTTTTTTTGTGACACACATTTCTGGCACAACTTGTGAATGGGCACAACAGGGGAGGAAATAGTTATCATAATTTGGTTACAATGCAAGTATTGTCACTTCAGACAGACAGCATACCTCCCTTCCTACTCCCGTTTTTAGTTACCACTCAGCAGTGACTTCCATGTTGGGAAACCAAGTAAGATGGAGGGAATAAGGGGGTTTATTAGGAATAGCTGAGGGGGGAACTCAGGCCTATTGATGAATACCCAGAATGTTATTAATACGTGACTGGTGAATATCAGAAGGGAGCCGGTGGTTGAGTTAATCTGAGAGGCTGCCCTGTGTAAAAGTCTTGCCAGAGGAAGGTTACACAAGTGGAAATCCTAAATTGACTAAACTGTCCATAATACAACAAGAAAACTTTGGGCTTCTGAGGAAGATTGTCCCTGGTATCTGGACTGGATTGTGGTGTATTTTGTTGGGGTGCAGGATTAGGGAATTTGGCACAAGGTAAAAACTGCTTAGAGGCTGGTGCCAGCAACAGTGTATACTGAGTCTTCAAAATCTGCCAACAAGCACCTTGAAGACCCTTGTGATATTCCCTTATGTGTATAATATTCCTTTTAAAAAAAACACACCACCAAACTTAGTTCAAATTTCATCCTGACTCTAGTGCTGGTGTCCATCTTGCACCTAAGCCTAATGTACCAGCCATTGGGAGGTTTTGACAACGTTCTTAGTGAATTGGTGGCTGCAGAAAATGAAAGAGTAAATACACAAATTTGTGCTTTTATGAGTGAGGCTGAGGAAACCAGGGTATTCCTGACAGACTCCCCTCAAAATGGGCAGTGGCTAGAGAATGAAGCAAGCAAAGTGGCAATGGCAAGGAGGGACAGGTTAGATAGCAACCTTTCTAAAGAGTGCGTTCAAGGAATGTGATCCTTCCTCCCAGAGAAAATGGAGGACCAGCTGAGGCGCAGGAGAGTGGCAGAGCTGTGGCACAATGGCATCATCATCATCACATGCCATGACCCAGACCCCAAACATCTTCTTCAAACTTCACTGTGAATGGAACCTGCCACACACTTGTCATCCTAAAATAGTTTCCAGAGGTAGAGGACAGCTTCGTTCATGGGAGACAGAGGATCTTGTTCATGGCTTCGCTATGCTACTACCCTCTCGAAACTGGACAATGTGAATCAGCCTTCACTTGAGGTGGCAGGAGTTGGCAGTGGGAATTGAAGGTAAGTTTTATCTTGTAAAAAAAGATCGTGTTTTTAAGCATTGCTCAAAGCTTTAAAAAATGCTATTGTTTTTAACACAATGATTTTAAACAAGCTTAATCTTTAAATGAGCTTATTTTGATTTTAGTATTTCCTCTTTACTCAAGTAATTTCTGAACATTTGGGCTATCGTCACTGCAAAAAGTTTAACGCAGATATAAACATGACTCATTTTCAAACAAACTAACATTAAGGGGGAAGTTTGCCTTTCTGAAATCAGAAGTTCTTTGGATTCCAGCAGAAGCAAAAAAAATGTTGTTGCTTTTAAAAAGTGATGTACAAATTGCCTGAAATGAAGCACTGACAGACACAAGTGTTTGCTGTAGTGGGAAGAAAGGGGAGGAATGTTATACTCAGTGTGTGTGTGTGTGTGTGTGTGTGTGTGTGTGTGTGTGTGTAATGAGCATGTCTTTCCAATGATCCTTTTGCTGCTGTAAATCTTCCACAGAGCAGTTTAAAATTCTTTGTGAATGTAAATGCATGGGTGGTCAGGGTCAGGAAAGTATCTTCCCTCCTCCTTTCCCTAGACAATTGAATACTTTTAAGAAGCCCTGCCCTCCTAGTTACATTTCACGATCTGCTCTTTTTACATCCCTCTCAATCCAGGAGGGGAAAAAATAAATCTTTTTCTGAAATGAACAAAAGCTTCAGCTAAAGAACAGTACTACTCCATAATTGTAAAGAGGGAAAGAAGGTTTTCTTTTGAGGCCCCAGAAAAAGTGTGTAGGGAAGACATATAACTACCTATAACTATAGGGAAATTGTACTTACGGCTGTGAAGCCTCTGTCACCAACTGGTTCAGCTGATGTGGTGCTTTGGAATGTCCAAAGCTGACCACAAAAAAAAATTCAATATTCAAAAATATTTGGCCTTCTGTGGGAAGACCAAATTGTCTCTTTGGCGGGAATTAAATCATTCCACAGACTTATAGACAGGGGTATGTGTGGAGCAGGCTAAAAACTGGAAGGAGCTCCCTGAGGGCAGTGAACCTCAAATAGTCCAGAAAGGGAAGGGGGTGGCTGAAGAAGAGAAAGATAATGTAATAACAGCAAAAGAAGCTGTTGGATCAGGCCAATGACCCCTTTGGTTCAGCATCCTGCAGGGGGAAAGTTTCAATGCTAAAATCTACAGATTCTTTTCAAATATCCCACTGGCCAAGTTAGGAGTGTTTCTGAAGAAACCTAGCTCTTGCTTTCTCCTGGCAAGGATTATTGAACACAGACCCACATCTTGGTGAAGGTGGGGCACACCGCCCAGCACCCAAAGACCTTCCTTCTCTGTCAGTAATTTTGAGATCACAGTGTTTCCCCCAGCCACATGTTTCACCCTGTAAATTAGTTTCTCCTGATTGTTGGGGAGCAAGAGTGTGTACAAGAGAGGCAGAAAGAGAGGTAAGTTTTTGGAAAATCTTTTCAGATCAGGAATGCAGACAGCTGGAAAGGTTGCAAAGTGCTGGATAATGTTTACAGAAAAGGAAAATGCACACATACTACCCACAGTCATTTCCCAGCAATAAGATAAACTCAAAACTGAAATTCTAAAGAACTTCTCAAGTAGAATGTGGAGGAAATGGAAGCCTTTTTCTCAGAAGAACAAAACTTTTGAGAAATTGGAGGTCAGGCACTAAGCTGCACTCCTCCAATAAACTTTTCAATGGTGACTTAGGGTGCTGCTGTTGTGAGTGAAAGAGAAGGATCCTGCAGGAGGCGGCTATGATGGGCATTTCCAAAGTCCACTTGCTCTCTGCTTCCCCACAAGAGGGCAGAGCCAAGCCTGAGAATTCTGAGGCTCTAGGAATAATAATAATAATAATAATAATAATAATAATAATAATAATAATTTATTATTTATACCCCGCCCATCTGGCTGGGCCTCCCCAGCCACTCTGGGCGGCCTCCAACAGAACATTAAAATACAATAATCTATCAAACATTAAAAGCCTCCCTAAACAGGGCTGCCTTCAGATGTCTTCTAAAGGTCTGGTAGTTGTTGTTCTCTTTGACATCTGAAGGGAGGGCATTCCACAGGGCGGGTACCACTACCGAGAAGGCCCTCTGCCTGGTTCCCTGTAACTTGGCTTCTCGTAGTGAGGGAACCGCCAGAAGGCCCTCGGCACTGGACCTCAGTGTCCGGGCAGAATGATGGGGGTGGAGACGCTCCTTCAGGTATACTGGACCGAAGCCATTTAGGGCTTTAAAGGTCAGCACCAACACTTTGAATTGTGCTCGGAAACGTACTGGGAGCCAGTGTAGGTCTTTCAAGACCGGTGTTATGTGGTCTCAGCGGCCGCTCCCAGTCACCAGTCTAGCTGCCGCATTCTGGATTAGTTGTAGTTTCTGGGTCACCTTCAAAGGTAGCCCCACGTAGAGCGCATTGCAGTAATCCAAGCGACAGATAACTAGAGCATGCACCACTCTGGTGAGACAGTCCGCGGGCAAGTAGGGTCTAAGCCTGCGTACCAGATGGAGCTGGTAGACTGCTGCCCTGGATACAGAATTAACCTGCACCTCCATGGACAGCTGTGAGTACAGAATGACTCCCAGGCTGCGCACCTGGCCCTTCAGAGGCACAGTTACCCCATTCAGGACCAGGGAGTCCTCCACACCTGCCCGCCTCCTGTCACCCAAAAACAGTACTTCTGTCTTGTCAGGATTCAACCTCAATCTGTTAGCCGCCATCCATCCTCCAACCGCCTACATACACTCACACAGGACCTTCACCGCCTTCACTGGTTCTGATTTGAAAGAGAGGTAGAGCTGGGTATCATCCGCATACTGATGAACACCCAGTCCAAACCCCCTGATGATCTCTCCCAGCGGCTGCATATAGATGTTAAAAAGCATGGGGGAGAGGACAGAACCCTGAGGTACCCCACAAGTGAGAGCCCAGGGGTCTGAACACTCATCCCCCACCACCACTTTCTGAACACGGCCCAGGAGGAAGGAGCGGAACCACTGTATAACAGTGCCCCCAGCACTGTTAGGAAGAGGATTCCAAACAGAGAACTTGACAACACTTCCTCAAAGATCCTGGAGCAACCATTATCTTTCTTGGATGAATGTTTGTTTGTTTGTTTGTTTGTTTGTTTGTTTTGGAGTGGGGGAGATATGAGGAGAATTGTTGCAAAACCAAAGAAAGAAAGGCCTTAATGAGGGTAAAAGACAAGTATTATAGAAAGGCTACTCCAAGTATTAATCTGGTCTGGGCAAAAAATTTGGTGGTGTTTTGAAGGGTGTAAAAGACAACATGAGCAAAGTTTCCCCCATTAGGTGCAAGAAGCTTTGCAAATGTGCCAAATTAACTGTAGCAGATTGTGATGTGAAGCTATTAAATTGAACACATTATTCAATTGCTACTGCCCTGCAAGGGTAAAGGGGTAGTCTTCCCCCACCCACTGCTGTTACCTATGAGTCACAGAGCAAAAGCTCCATTCATAAAGAGGGGGAAACACCTCACGTGGCACACAAGCTGTCATTTAGGCAAGGTGGAGAGAAGAGCAGGCTTCAGAGCAAAGACAGAGGCAGGGGAACACCCAAGGTGTACAATAAACACAGGAACCACTTAACACATGCCCAGTCAAGTTAACATATTTATACCAATTTATTAACTTAAGACGTGTCATCCTGAATCAGCCATTAATCTCTCTAGTCTCATTGCTAAACATGAGTGGAGAAACTTATTATCAGAAATATAGGGCAATTTCCCAAAATGACACTCCCATGTCAAGTTCCTCTCCCCCTCTGAACTTAGCTTACTTTGGGCCCTGACATCATGACACTGAGAAATTCCCTAGCCATCACTCCACATCACCTGTTGCCATATGGGACGGCAAGGAAATACTCCATATTATGATATCAGTTAGATCCTGGCTGGGGCAGGTGGGGGCAGCCATTACTTTTGGACCAAGGGCTACATTCACTCTTGACCATCCTTCTTTGAGCTACATGCCACTAGTGGGTGTTACCAAAAATGCACATGGCCACCCCACATTTGCATGTGCTCATTCTTCCTCTGATCTATGCAAATTAGGAGTAGGTTATTGTTGCCTCCCAGCTCATCAAATGATTGCTCCGATGATCAGGGAGGGGATAATTTGCATCTCTATCAGAGTCCTGACTTGGGTTGAGAGGTTTCTCTAAGCACCTCAGGGCTGTGTCTAATTTTTTTAAAAAAGTACATTTTCCTGCTGCAGCCCAAATACCAGGATCTTTGGGGATCAGGAAAAATTGTACTGGAGGCGGGGGGTTATATCAGTTCCCTGGGCCGGGGTTAGCCACTTCTCAGTGAGACCCTAACAGTAGGAGCTGAAGCGTACTGCTACCCAGAAGTATATGCCAATGTCCTTTGTGTGTTTGGGATGTGTGTGTGTATTACATTTTAATCAGCCCCACTGGAATGTCATTTCATAGGCTTAGCCCTTGCCTACTTTAGTTGCTTAGTATGGATCAGTGCTCATCTGGGACATCATATCCATGATTTGCATTGTTTCAAGCCATGTCTCTGCCCAATAAGGAACAAATCCCAGGAACTCTGCTTTGGAGTGCTGTTACAACACTAAGACATTATACTAAGGGACACATTACGCTCTTTTCACAAGCAACACTGTTGGCATCCATACAGGAGGACAATTTACTTACCGGTATTTATTTCACATCTTTTTAGGCACCTAGGCAGCAAGATATTGAACTGGCTTACAAAAAAGTGAGAAGGTTATATTACATAAAGCAAAATATAAAAAACCTAATAAATACAAATTTCAGAGATAGTCACACTACTGGTTGTAGACAAATTAACAACAATACTAGAAAAGCCAAAGTGAGGGAGGGAAAACAATACAAAAAAGTGCAGCTATTGTGTGAATTTTTAGGGAAGGGGTTCCCTTTGGGAGAATGACAGACAAACAAACCTCACTCCAAACCTCCTCCCAAGGGGATAATGCAGTTGCCATGGCATAATTTGATGCAGAAACATGAGGAAAACAAAATGTGTGTTAGACATGGAAGCACAGAAAGGAATGTGGATGACACAAGAGAGATGCTCCATAAGGAATGCAAACCCAAAACAATTTGTAGAAAAGCCAGCTCCCCAAGGAGTCACATTCACTTTGTGACCAAGAAACAAAACTGACAATGGAGGTATATAAGCCTGGGCTAGACTGGTTTCCAAGAAGTTCTATGGAACGAAGTAGGTGAGCTGAATTCTGGGATGTGGGGGGGGGTTAAACTCTGCTCCTCAGATAGGTTATTATGGCCACCAGGTGTACTTATTTTCTCTAGTCTAAGTGAATGGATGGAAGAGAGTACCGGTACTTGAAAGTCATATCTGCCCTTCACCCCTGAGAAGTGGCCCAGACTCTGCCAACCGTGTCTCTATGCGCATTGCAACAGTCCCCACAACATATAGGCCCTCCACACACATGTGCATCTCCCATCACAATTATGGGCATCTGAGTAGCTGTGCAGAAAAATGGGGCTGTTCAGCCTTAGTTTTGTAAAATGGGAATAACCACAACATATGAGGAATAACAACCTGAAGATGATTATTGGAGAGGATTGCCATAACAATTAGGAAATATTCACTACACCTTTGTAGGTCTACACATGACATGATTGTTGCCTCCATAGCTACTCCTGTGCCACTCCTGGTAACAAATATTGATTGAATATATTTATGTCCTAACCTTTCTTCCATGGAACTCAAGGTACTCTGCATAGGGTTACCATGGTAATCTTCAGTCCAGGCACTGCTGACCAGCCTTAGGGCTCATCCACACTTCACTTTTCCCACACCTAGAAAGCCCTTGGACTTGTTCATGCCTTAAAACTGTTCCCTGGAAACTGCATTGTTTTACCTGTGTAGTTAGAGCTGATTGCCAGGTCATGAAGCACACTGGTGATTTGCCATCAATTCAGCCTGGTATCATCAGCACAATATGTCATCAATCACCATGCAACCCACTGTGACCACATGGGCAGAAGAATATATGTTACCATGAGCCCCGTGGGAGCAGCCAAAGGAGAAGCATTAACCATGTAACATGTAAAGGCAGTCTTAGAGACAGAATGGATTATAAATCAGAGCTAATAAATTTTATCTCTTGTAATTTGCTAGAGGCTTCCCTCTTCAGTTCATAATTTCACAGTGTCTAAATTTAATAAAATTAAAAATTTGGACATCTCTTGGTCTTTAATCATGCATATTCTATTATAACTTCTACCCCTCTGAGGCCTCGCTTGGATGTTTTCCCACTGTATCCATCCTCTTTCTGCCTCTCTTTTTTCCTTTCCCAGGTTGTTGAATCACTGAACTTTTTCATGATTACATTAAAATCATACTTCAAACCTCTTGATTGAAAAAGTCATCTGGGTTATAAAACTGTGGTATGGTGCCAAAAATAAGAGAAATGTATAATTTCCTCTGTCGCCTTTCACCAAGGATGTGTATGAAAAGTTTTTTTCTTAGGACTCGCTCATATTTGGAAGTGTGTTTGTGTAAAGAGAAAGAGAAGGAATGAGATTGAAAGAGAGGTGGTTTTCATTTTCACCCAGGTGTATTTCAGGAATAAAATGGATGTGGGACCTGCAAAGCAACCATATTACCTTCTTTGTAGGCTTCTGTGTAGGGACCTGTGTAGGCTTGGTAGCTGAAGATGCTAATTTTAATTGGCCTTTTACAGTCAGTGGCTACAGTGCCAATTGCTTGGGTAGGGGCTGCAGATGGAAGCTAATGGAAAGAGTTGTCCAGTTCTAATCAGACTGGAGAAGAGAGAAGAAACCAGAGTCTAACTGCTTCCCAGGGAGACTAATTGTGTTGCAAGACTAGTTTTACCTGAATGGGTACATCCCTGGTCATCTCAGATATGTATAAACAAACAGATATAGTAAAAATGTCTCAAGTTTCCAGTAATCTCTCCTCACAGGGAAAGCAGATCCTGGGATTTCACACCAGTTAAATGAGAACATGAAATAATACTGTAATGAAAATGCTGTTGTGTATTGACAAGTGCAGAGATATGTTTAGACTGTTGTCTGGCTAATAGCTAAATATGCTTTATTAATGGACACTGATGGCTAGAAGTAAGTTGCTTAAATGTGCATTAATAGCTATGGGGGCTAATGGCTACTAGCTAGAGAAAACTGTAACTTGCTCCACCTCCATGGGGGTTTGGGCACTGGAAGGCAGTCACCAAAGGAGACAGAAGCCAAAATTATTTCAGCTGACGGCCGGATTCCTAGTGCATGCTGTTTGCTTTTGGAGTGCTGATGCTGTTTTAAAGACTAGCATTGTCAAGCTAGGTGTCTGCCTGCTCGTTCAGTTCAACTTGCATGTTTGTAAATAAACATATTACAATAACACCCACTGGCACAGCTCTTTAGTACTGTACAATGCAGCAAAAGGATCCGCACAAAGCAGCTACAATAGGTTGGTTATTATGTTTTATATGGTAGCAAATTCCTGAATGGCAGGAAAATGTGACCTCCCAGAGTTCAAAAAGAATTTGGCACACAAAAGTCCATTTTGGAGCTTCTTAATGACCTCCCGAGTTTATTGGAGGTTTCCTTGAGAAGTGAAGTGCGGCTCTTGTATATGCTCAGAAGGCTTTCCCGCATTCCAAATTATAGCAGACCATACAAAAATGCAGACACTGCTGCACATTGTGCTGCTAGCTAAATTAAAACAGGATTCATATCCGATATACTGCATCAACACTAGAAGTTTTCCCTCCATTTTCTTTCCATTTCCTGCCACAATGTAGTTTTCCTTCCTTTCTTCCATCCGTTTCCTCCCTCCTTCCCAGGAAGAGCATCAGGACCACTGACTGACAAGGGAACCAAGGGCCACCGAAAGGTCTTCCCTTCCAGGAAGAACATTATGGCAAGGGGGAGATCAGGTTGGCCTCACTTACATTATGATTATGATTTGGATTTCTTGCCCGCCCTTTACCATAAGATGATAGGGGATTTTACAATATAAGAAATCAGTTCTGTCTTGACTTCCATCAAGGTCATAGCAGAGAAGACAGCAGCCTTCCAAACTAAGCTGAAGCTTAGCTTGGTGGTAAAACTACTGAACTTGAAAATCTTGGTTTGGAATTTTTGCTTCCATTGTGCCACCTTCACTCCTTGACTCCTTATTTGTGAAACCAGATTAATCAGAGTAATCCTTCTTTGGACAACACTTGGATCTGCTGGAGAAATGGTGTCATAAAGACTTTGCTGCTGTTTCATTTATTTAAAGTTTTGCTTCTAGGATGTAGTGCAAGGAGAGAGGGTTAGAATGGCAGATGTATTTCTTCAAGGCTGAAAATACAGTTTACTTTTATACAAAATGTTGGCATTAAAAGAATGGGATTTCTGAGCCCTTCTTCCAGTTGCATCACCTGACTGTGTCAGCTGATGACCCAGTTTTTCTTCTCATAATCAACACAACAGCTTTTTGTCTTGTAGTTTGCCAGTGTGAGTTCTCTCCTCATACAAGACATACTAGTAAGAAACTTAAAAGCAATCATTCTGCCAGCTAATATTATTTTTAATCCATCCCTGCTTGTTCCATATAATTTATTCTTATACATAATAATCCCTGCCTCTAAACATAAGGTTTGTCCTGTTTGCCTCAAACATCTTGTAAATAAATATCTTTTTGCCCAGGTTTTCTTGGGCCCATAAGATTGGACTCTGATAATACTGAATTTCTGTTTTTATAGTAGTGTTTTACTGGTTTTTATTTTGCATCTCTGTTTTTCTGAAACCATGCTATTGTTTTTATATGGTATTTTTGTATACTGCTTAGAGATTGTTAAATATTTAAGTGGTTTAGAAATCAGAGACAGTCTTCCTCTGAATACCACTTACTGGGGATAATAAGCAAGAGAATGCTATTGCTCTCATATTCTGTTTATGGACTTCCCATAGGCATGTGGTTGAACACTGTGAGAGAACAGAACACTAGACTAGATGAGCTTTTGGGCTGGTCCATCAGGGACTTTATTTTATGTTCTTATATTTGCTAAGGAAAAATTCCGGGGTGAGAGACTACTCAACAGCCCAGCTTGTCGGGGTCTAAGTCCCCCGCGGGTCCATGCGGTCAGTAAAAGAAGGAAGTTCCAGCCAAGTAATTTGGAGCAAAACAGCAGTCGGTAGACCATTATCTTTATTGTTGCGCAACAGGTCCCCACAGGAGTAAGAACTCCGAGCATGGGGTGACATTGGCTTTTAAAACTTCCCACAATCACCCAGAATACAGTTCGTGCATTATCATTTATACATCATCTTTGCATCACTGACATGTCACAAAAGGGGAAGGGTAGACTAGTTCAACCTTGGAAAACATGTCCAGACATGTCTCTTAACACCTCTCAAGTACCTATCACCAAAGAACAATAGAATTCTTTACATATCCTTGTCCTGGGGCAAGTCTGGGGATGAGCTCTTGCAATTTTATGGTTAGCTATCAGCTCAGAGATTGCCACCCTTGGGCACTCCCTGGGTGGGGTGTTGTGGGTGGATTATGGTGGGAGAGAACGGTAAAGGAGTCCTTTCCTCTAATGCTAAAATGGCGTTGGAATGAAGAGAATCGGTCAAACTACTGATTTTATATGAATTTATAGAGCACGGTATCTTCCCTGAGCTGTCAAGTTGAAAGGATACATTCAGGCATAATATTTGTAACATTGTAACAACTTTAAAGCTGTGCCCCACCCCCGGTCATTTCCGTAACATATTTAAGAGCAAACCTTTCTACTTTGCTGAAATTGCCTTCACTGGCTTCCATCTGCCCATCAGAATTGATGTTTTAAAAGTCTCAAATGTTGCAACCTTCCCTCATAGGAAAGTTGCTCTGGCACCTTGATCATTTTGGTTGCCTTTTCCAGGACCTACAGTAGGCTATACTTCTTGCGGTGTGGCGGCCCAAACTGTACACTGTAGTAGAGTTCTCAGCCTGGGGGGTTGTCTATGTGCTTTTAAAAAACAGTTTCTCTAAGCATTATTTGCAATGTTTATGTGTGTGTTGCACAGGAAGAAGCACTGCTAAGTCCTGTCCATTTGTAAAAGGATTGATTGGCTTGGCTGTGGAAAATCCATCTGCAAAGATGTATTAACATGTGCCTGGTAAACAGTGGAAAAACACTGGCTAGGATCAGAGCGCTCCAGGCAAGCACCCAGAGTCTCTCAAAGCTGACAGGGTTCTCCATCCCTCCAGCTGAAGGCTTCATCTTGCATAAGCTTTCACAACAAAATATTACGTATGCTAAAATCCTTAATGTGAGATGCCCTTTTAAAGAGGTTGCTTCATTTAATAACATTCATTGTATTAGCTCCCCCTAAAGTAATCACTGACTTTGATGAGAACATGCTCCGTGTTCCTTTATTTGATCTGGGAATAAAATTAGCACGTCTTTGCTTTGGTATCTGCTCCTTTTGCTCAAATAAATAAACATGAAGCTGTCACTGACAGAGAAAATCCAAAGCTTCTCTCTCTCTCTCTCTCTCTCCCTCTCTCTCTCTCTCTCTCTCCCACCCCCGTTACACACCTTTGATTTTATGTAAAGAGGATTCTCCTACAACACAGCACTCTCTTTAAAGTACATTAAGCACATTGTGTTTGCTTTCTTCTGCTGCTTGTTTCCCATGTAAGGGGAAGGGGAGGGGCAGACACAGAGTCTCCTGTCCCAACAGAAGAGTCCTCTTATCAAGTATCCTTTCCTTTTGGTACAATTGGCTATATTGTTTACTGTGGTTAATAATCAGAGGTATTAATAGCCAAGACCCACCCAAAGCCAACAGGGTTCTAGCAGTAAATCTTGTCAGTGGCCTAAACTTGCACAGACTCACAGGCATGCTTGACTTGGCTCCTTTTTCTTAATGTGCTCTTAAATCATGCTCTTGATATGTAACACATGTGCATAAGACTGCTGTGTTTCAATTGCAACTATGTTTGGAATGCAGCACACAGTTCTTGCTGGCCCATCTCAGGATGGATATAACAGAGCTGGAAAAAATACAGAAAGGGCAACCAAAATGATGAACTGAATTGAAGCACTTACCTAAAAGTAAACTAACACAAATCAGATATTTTACAGTTTATTGTTTTATTTATATCCTACCTTTCCTCCCAGGATCTCAAGGCAGCATATATAGTTTTCACTCACCCAAGTGTGCCCTCACAACAACCCAGTGAGGAAGATTAGACTGAGAGAAAGTGACTGGTCGGAAGTCACTCACACTTGGCTGAGAAGAAATTTCAGCCTCAGTTTCTTTGAGCTAACTACTATACCACACTGATCTTCCAACCAATGAAAGATAAATAAAGACGTGTACAGATGTAGCTGCAACAAATGAATAGGTGTTTTTTTCTGCTGTGGGATGAGCTCTGCTTGAACTAGACTCTTTCAGTATTGCAAATTCCAGACACTGAATATCCCCATAATAAGTGTAGCACATTTTTCACCAGGTCAGTAAAGAAAAGCACTAAAACTTGTGTAGAAGGAGTCATGGTTCTAAGTAGGTGCCATGCCTCCACCTGATATCCCCTAAATTGTGGAGTACAGTCTGTTAAAGGGGTCCCATGGACTCCTGTTTATTGCCCTTCCTTTCCTGATCTGCTCAGGGCACAGCAGCAAATATACCTAAAACTCTGCAGCCAATAACTGTCTGGTTACTAAGATTCAAGTCAATATGTTAAATACATTGCTAAGGATTGGCTTTTGTTTATGCTTTTTTAACATTTTAACTGCTCTTTTGATTGTTATTTATGTAGAGCTTTCCCCCCATAGTGTTTTTATGAACCTGGGAATACCAGTTATGGCAAAAAGGTGGCATTCTATTTTCAAAATAAATAAATGTACTCCCTGCATCTTCAGAAGGCATTGCCTTGTGGGGTTACCAAGTCACAGTGCTGTACTGATGGTAGAAGTTCCATCTAACAAATTTCTCTTTTTGGTTTAGGCTTTTAACCACGTTTCTGTTAATCAGACTTGTTCTCTTTGCTGATCACCCTTTCTGACCTTAATCTTTGTGAAGTCATTCCAAAATTCCTTCTTGGTGCAGCCCTGCCCTCAGTCCAAGAGTGAGAAACCTCTTGTCTAACAACTGAATGTGATTCTCCAGGCCTTTCTGTTAGGCCCTCCTCAAGCCACACCCTCTCTCTTCACTGTCCCTACTTTGTACCCTCTTTGAGTATTCTTTTACCTGTCTGGAATGGATCTTGGAACTCTGATAATGCCTCTTTCTTGCCTGGATGAAGGAGCAAGAAAGGTGCGTGAGTGCATGTAGAAACTAGCCCAGGGGTCGGCAACCCGCGGCTCCGGAGCCGCATGTGGCTCTTTAACACCGTTGCCGCGGCTCCGCTCTCCCTCCCCCCCAGGGCCGGTGCCTCCATTTAGGCAGCTGCCTAGAGCGCCGGAATGGAGGGGGCGCAAAACAGCCCCATGCCGGTCTCGCAAAGCTCCATTCAGGCCGCGCGCACCCTGCAGCTCTCTACAGAAGGAGCGGAGGCAGAGTGAGCGAGCGCCGTCGGGAACTCGGGAAGGGCGCAGGCGCGAGCTTTTGGAGGCAACCGGCATGCGCAGTGCAGGGCCGAGCCGGCGCGGCGTGGGGAGGATGATGAAAATTGGAGGAGCGCAGTGCAGGGGAAGTCGCTCTCCTTCTGCCGTCTGCCGGGCGAGCCGGTCGGGCGCAGCATGGCCGGCTATAGCGTGGAGGAGCGCGGCTGCCCCAACAGCCTCGGCTACAGGCTGTTCTTCAGTGAGTTCTCCCCCGGGGGAGCCGGGCGGGCTTAGCCGGGGAGCAGCCGGGGCTGCGGGAGAAGCTCGGGGTGCGGGGCGGCCGCGAGCGCGCAGAGCGGGAGATGAATGAAAGAGGGAGGCGAGCGCGCGTGTCCCTCGGGAGGGCATTTGTGGGGCAGACAGGCAGCCTAGAAAAAAGACACAGCCGGGCTAAGTTTGCTCCTGAGGCCCCTTTTGTTTTAAAATAAAGAGATTGCAGCCCTGCTGCGCATCTCTATTTCCAGAGAAGGAAAACTCTGCGGCCCTCGAGCGAGGCTTCCGAGGGGGCGCAGGGAGGACCGAGCGCGGGGAGAATCCCAAAGGAAGGCGAAGCTTCCCTCCCTGTCTCCGGGGGGCCTGGAGCTCAGGCTCTCCCTCAGCAGGGGGCCGAGGAGCCGCCACACCTGCCCCTTCCCCCCTCAAACACCGCCAACAGCCTCATGGCAGACAGAAATACCACAGATGAAGAGCTCCCCCCGTTGCACCTCCGGAGTGGGAAAGGTTGCGCGCACCTCTTATTTCACCCTGCCACCTGGCCGCTAACGGCACTGACGTCCTGCCGAGCAAGGGAATAGCCAAGCATGTCTAAAAGTCCGCCTGAGGCCGAGTGGCGAAGAGCCTCGACAGTCCTGCAGCCACCTTCAGTTTCCCCGCGCTTTGGTGGTCATAGAGTAGAGTCCTCCAAGGCATGTAGAGCGGCCCTGGTGTAATCATGGATGCCAAAACCACAGCAAACCAGAAGAGTCGGTTTCTTCAAGGAACGAGTGGGAATTTAACTGGCCTGCTTTTAAAGGAAACAAAATAAAAAAATTCCTTCCAGTAGCACCTTAGAGACCAACTAAGTTTGTTCTTGGTATGAGCTTTCGTGTGCATGCACACTTCTTCAGATACCTGTCAGACAGGAGATTTTCCCAGCCCTACCTGGAGCTGCCAGGGCTTCGAATGGGAACCTCTGTATGCAACACATGGGCTTAGCTATGGAGCTACGGTCCTTGTAGATCACCTGTATGCTGTGACACACAACTGGAACGGAGTAGGCTGGGAACTGAACTCCTGAGAACAAAGTAACTGGGTCCAGTTAAATGGATCCAGGAAGGATCTACCATGCTTACAACTAAGTCTGAGGATAACAGGCTATCCTCAGTCCATTTTTCTTGCGGGTTATTTGAGTTAAAACAAACCTTTTGTCATGGTAACTGAAGTGTTTGATGCAGGTTGATTAACTTAGTTTGGCATTGTTATGCAAATTGTCCTCAAGTTTCAGATCTGAGATTAAAGTCTTCATTTATAGCAGGCCTTGTGCAGCTGCACCAGAGAGGAGTTGTAAACACTTATGTTACCTCATCATGTGCATTTCTAGAATGACCACTTTTCTTGTGCCTCATCAAAGGACACGGTTTAATAATATTTAATATAAGGGCTTAACTTTGTGGTATTTGGTCTAAAAAGCCAGATAGCCTAGTTACAATAAAGTGGGGATATTTATCTCTGTGGATGACACTTGGTGATATTCAGTGTGGAATAATAAAACTGAAAGCAGAGCTTTAAAGTTTAATAGTTTATTATGTTAAAAATTAGTAATGGAGGTACGACCATGCAAAGCAGGGGTGAAGAGCCTCAGGTCCAGGGTCCTCCAGGCCTCTCTGTCTGGCATGTGGTCCTCTCCCCAGACTGTACCTCCTCAGCCACACTCCCTTCCCTAGCCTTTCTTCATACTCCCCCCTTGAGTGTTATTGCCTCTCTGAAGTGTTTTCTTGAACTCTGAGTGCCTCTTAGTTGGTTTGTGGGGGGGGTGGAGGAGTACAGCTTAAAGATAAAATTCGCATTTGTTTCTTCATTTTTGCTTTTGGCTCTGCCCATCACTATCTTGTGGCCTAGAAATGTAGCCCTCATTCTGAAAAAGGTTCCCCACTCTGGATGCTTAGAGAAGCATTTATTTATTAAACGTATATCCCGTCCTTCCTCCTACCATGATTTATGGTACACTTTTTTTCTTCAGATTGACAGCTGACTGCACGATCCTGTATATATAGCATTAATGTAAGAAACAATATATGCAGTGTTATATTTGTTTTAAATGTCGCAATGGTTTTGCGGCTCCCAGGTTTTTTTTTTCCTTCGGAAACGGGTCCAAGTGGCTCTTTTTGTCTTAAAGGTTGCAGACCCCTGAACTAGCCCATTGTACAAGGGCTAAATTTGCATTCATTGTTCTGCCCACTTTTGCCTCTGGTCCCGCCCACCACTGGCATGTGGCCCTTGAAAGGCCACCTCTGCCCCTTTTTGTTAAAACCATCTATCTTTCCTTTAGATCACACTTTCTCAGTTAATTTCCATCACTGCATGTCTCATTTCTTCTGGGTCTCATGGCTCTATGTCCCAGGAACTATTCCCCATCTTTAGCCTGCCCCATGTAAGGTTTCAATCCCAGTCCAACCAACAAATTTCCTTTCCGTCACAGGACTGAAAGCTATTGAATCCCCTGAGCAACTGAATACTTCACACCACCACCCCAGTTCAGTCAATCAATGGAAGGAGCTCCCTTGCCACACACACAATATGAATAAGACTATGCAAAATATTCATATGCAGACATTTTCACCAAAATTCTCAAGGTTATCAGTGGGGCTAGCTGCTTGCTTTAACATACAACCAGGCTAAAAATGGAAGACTTCTAATTCCATGCTTCAACCAACTCCCAGTAGCAAAATTTGGCACTGAGCCTCTTAGGAATAGTTCTGCTCTTTTAAGATATTGCTGCTGAAATTCAAATTTTTCCTTGATGAAGCAGACTGCTGCCGTTCTTTGTTTCATGTGTTAATCTGTTTTATAGATGTATGCAAAGAGTATTATTTTAATAACTGTCAACACATATGCCATAAAATATGTGATACTCCTGTCTAGATGGGGTCTGGGGCAGGTGTCCCTATAACCCTACCTAAGCTATTCTAGGGCTATCTCCTTTTCCTCCTAAAATAACAGAAAGGAAGAAGACTGAAACCTGTTGTCTTCTCTCACAGGGATCAGACTGAAACCAGGAAAAGCTGTTGCATTAAGAATTATGTTAAGTAACATGGTTTCACTAGCATGATTTAGCACTAATATTTTTGCTAGTGAGTACATGTTTCCTCTTGTCTCTTAAGATCCTACATAGACTCCCTCTAGCTGCACTGGGATTTGGCAGGAACTCTGCATCAGGAAGAAGGGGTGATTCTGGGATTGGAAAAGGCCTCTGGGGCCAATATATCTCCTGACAGCGTACTTATGTAATAAATTGTTAGTATAAGCATATGCAATCATAACTCTAGCATGGGAAATTGTGGTTTTTCATTCTTTATCCTGAGCCTCCTTGTAAGGAAAGCTCCAGGGATAGTGAGTACACATTTCCATTTCACATCATTCTTTTCTACTGAGCTTGGGTGGAGAGGAGGGCAGAGATCTACTTCCACCTTCAAACCTGATTATTTCTAAACCATTCCCTAGTCCTGCCTTCATTTCATTTATTTAGATCAGTAGCCACACCTACACCCCCTGGAATGCAGGAAGCAGTGGCAGACCTTGGAGTCTCAAATTTCAGTGGCGCCCTGTGCAACACTAAAATTCTACGGGGGGGGGCCACCTCTCAACCCCCCCATTCTACATCATAATTGCGGCACCCCCAAGGCTCTACACCCAGTGTAACCGAACCAGTCCTGCTCACCTAAATCTGCCTCTGCAGGAAGCCTCAGGTTGGGTAGTACTTCATTTTTACATGGGTATGGGGAACCTGTGGCCCTCTGGATGTTGTTAGACTACAACTCCCATAATCTCTGGCAACTGACCACATTGGATGGGGCTGATGGAAACTGGAGTCCAATAACATCCGGAGGGCCACAGCTTCCCTGTCGGTGTCTGTGAATATAAACCTTAAAAACAGAACTTAAAATACTCTACCCCAATCACAAATTGCCAGCTTAAAGGATTTGGAGCACTTACGAAAAATACTTAAGCCTAGACTTTAGTAGATCTCTCAAGGAAAGAAATTCTACAGTTTTGGAGCAGCCAGTGATAATGCTTCTCTTTGGTCACTTCCAAACAAATCACATTTTGAACAATCATCCCGATTTATTTTCACACAAAATTATGTGGAGTTTATATGATGTTGACATGAAATGGTTGTTATCTGGCATTTCCCACTGTAGTTTTCTATTACTTTTCTTATTGCAAAATGCCCTCTCTTTTTTGATGTGTATTTGAGTGCACAAGTGCAATGTAGCTGTTGCTATTAGCTAGCCCTGGCAGGAGCATTACGTGACCCAGAAGAGCAGCAAATGATCAGGCAGGACACCAGGTGCTGGGATGAAATCAAGCCAAATCTTTTATGGAATGCAGTCAGTTTCTCATTCCACTCACCCCAAGCTGGTGGAATGGGATCTGCTGACGATGGACCCCACCAAATGCATTCCATGGGAGTCAGCCAGTGCTGAACCCTGTTGTGGTGCAAGGCAAGATTTCAGGGTCTCACTGGGCAACCAGGGTGAGGATTCCAGCCAATCAGAGACCAGCCCAAGTTTCTGGGATGCCATGGCCAATCCTCCCCTCAGACCACTTATGGGGGCCCACCTTTACTATGTTGAAAGCAATAAGTTTTGCTGAGGGAAAGGCAAATAAACCCCAACCAAGTGCCAACCCTGTCAAGGCCTTGACCTGAAGGCGGGTGGGCAAGAAGCTCACAGGACAAAATGACATGAACACCCAAGGGAGAAGGCTTCTTCCCCCTCTCCCCCCTGTGGCGGTCCACATGAGAGCTTTCCCCCATGGGTTCCTGCAGAATCCAAGGTGTGGGCAAATCTTCCCCATTTACAGCTCAGTTGAGCTTATCCTAATGTACCCACTTCCTTTGTGTGGGTTATGAAGCTGCTGCCTTATTGCACAAGAGTATATACCAACATCTACCTAAATGTGTGAAATATCTGCATAAACATGCGACTAGTGGGGAAAAACCTATGTTCATAGAATCCCCGCGACGATGTGAGCTCCCGTTGTTTGGTCCCAGCTTTTGCCCACCTAGCAGTTTGAAAGCATGTCAAAGTACAAGTAGATAAATAGGTACCACTCTGGCAGGAAGGTAAACTGCGTTTCCATGCGCTGCTCTGGTTTTGCCAGAAGCGGCTTAGTCATGCTGGCCACATGACCCAGAAAAATTGTCCGCGGACAAACGCCGGCTCCCTCGGCCAGTAAAGCGAGATGAGCGCCGCAACCCCAGATCATCCGCGACTAGACCTAATGGTCAGGGGTACCTTTACCTTTACCTGAATGTGTGAAAGATCTGCATAAACATGCAACTAGTGGGGAAAAACCTATGTTCATAGAATATTCTCATAACACAGTGAATGTATGGAATGCTCTTGTTTCACTTTAGGGGCTGCAGTGGAACATAGGAAACTCCTTTATACGGAATCATACCATTGGTCCGTCTTGCTCAGTGCTGTCTGCACTGACTAGCAGTGGCTCTCTGGAGTTTTCCTACCTGGAATGCCAGGGAATGAACCTGGGACTTCCTGCAGGCAAAGGAGATGCTTTTCAACTGAGATATGGCCCCTCCCCTAATGGTACAAAGGACAGGAAAGCAGTCTGTTAGGTATGCTGTGTCTAGACCATTCTGGTTTTTATAGGTCAAAAGTGCTTGGCCTAAGGCTACCTGTTAAAGTTACCTGAGTGAGGCAAGAGATGAATCAGGAGCTTGCCAATATGCACCCAAACCTCTTAGTTAGACTAAACTGACCTAGGTTTGGATATATCTATAATGTCACAAAGCCCCAGCTAGTTCTAATTCCTTATTTGCTTATTTTAGTAGCTGTTCAAATATCTCCTCTTCCCAGTTGGTGTCAAGCTTGCCAGCATTTATCATGACAAATTATGGACAGTCTAGCTGTTCACCATGTCAAGGGGCAAGATCAAGGGGCTTATTATGATGAGAGTATAACCATGGATTACATTGTTTTAGTTTTAATTATAAAATAAGGAGTTAGAAAACAGGTCACTAATACCTAGTGATCATTGTGGCCTATTATCCTGAAGAGCAATTTTCATCTTCAAAGCAATTGCATTAAAATAATTTCTACAAATTATCCTTATTTTTCAAGCATGCTTGCTGTTCAAGCATCTTTGCTGCCCCTACAATTTTTGTATTTCTACCTCATGCACATTAAAAAAACAAAACAGAAATGGCAGAACGGATTGAAATTTGTGCCTGCACAAATAAATATAGGCAGACTGCATCATAACCATGTGTTTTCTATTTATTATCTTGAGAAATATGCTCATGACTTGTTGTTGCAAAAGAAAAAATATTGTAAAGAAAAACATGAATTTATTTACTAATCTGTTTCTTTTAAAAGGTGCCCTTCATTTCCAGCCCACAAGATTCTCAAAGCAGCTTACAAAAGATAACAATACAATGAAGTTTATCACAGTAATAAAAAAACCCAGAATCCAAGATCAACCAGTTAGTGCTGGGTGGACTGTCTAAAATATAACGGCCAAAAGGTTATGGGTGGCAACCCAGCTGGCAAACAAAATATTCAGGAAACGTTCCTCCCTGTAGCTTTGTGCATTCAGTAACTGGTCTTCTGAAAATCTGGCAATCTTCCCTGGCACATCTGTGAACACTCAAATGATCATAACAAGCACCATCATATTATGGGCATAGAAAACATCAAAGGCTATTGAATATCAGAGTCCCAGCTCCCTCTCCTGGCAGAGCACTGCAGTGGTAGTTGAGCTGAGGGTCTTTGAATGCTGAGAATACCCCCAACACAGCCCATCAGGAGAACTGGGATTGATCAGAAAGCAAATATGTGTTTGGCTCTGCCTTTCCTGAGCAACCGAACCGAGTCTCTCCGTTAGGGCCCTACCAATAATAAAGCCAACATAGCTCTACTGGCAGATTAATACTGGATTAGCAAAAGCAGACTCTAGTCTAGTGCTGGACATCTGTGACCTAGCTTTAGCTGAATAACTGGATATGAATTTGAGGTGTAATAGAACATTTTTTTTCTGTGCATGACTTGTAATTCTTAAGATTGGCAGATATTTTCGTTCCTAATCATTTGATTCTTAGATGGGTGTGAGTGTGTCTGTGTGTGCACAGCACTATCTGGTCCTGAGTCCTCATGGTCTCCCTTTACTGCCTAGTTTTACAAGCAGGAGGAACTGTTTCCTAAGGTGCAGAATGCTTTAAGTGCTTAATATTTCACAGATGAAAAAAGGTACACTCTAGTAGTGTACTTGTAGCATCCCTTGCTCACATCAGAGATTACTGCCTGGGCCTTGTAGCTGAAATCTGTTTTTCACCTGCCTCTCTTCCTGCAGCAATTTAAAGCAGAGGGAATTTGTTGCTCAGGTTAAAAAGAAAGCTTTTTAAAAAGAGCAGCTTTTAATATGTAGTCAACAAACTGAACCATGCTCATGTCAGTGTGTGAAATGGTAGCTAGCATGTGTATGCTCTGGACAAAATACATTTCATCATGTATATTTTACACAGAGAAGTTCAGTGGAGTTAAAGTTATTTCAGTGACATTGCACCCCAGCAAGCATAAAGAAAATGCTTCGTAATATGATTTTAAACGTCATGCAAATGAGATGTCATACAAAAAATGCAGATACGTTTTCCCCATATTGATCACTGCAAATATAATAGTTGATCAAAAGGGGGAAAAGAGAAAACAGAAAAACCTTTGTAGATTCAGCAGGCCTGGTGGTGTGGGATGCTACAGCAGTTTAACAATTCTGGACAAGTAGCAAGGAGAGAGAGCACCACTGCATTACTGGAAAGATGAAAACTATTTATTCCATATCCGAATAAAATAAAATGAAATATTGTAATATTATTTATTTAAACACTAGCACCATTGTGGTGAACCAAGGGCCACATTCCCTCATAGGCAACTTTCCAGGGGCTACATACCAGTTTTAGGAGAGGCCAAAGGCAAAAATGAGCACAGCATTGCAGAAATATGAGGTTTCTACACATATACATCTCCATCCTCCTTCCAAGCAAACAAGAGTTCAATGACACATTCCTACCACCAGGCAAAAGCACTCAAGGAGCGGATGAAGAAAGGGCTGTGGCCTGGTGGGGGGTGGGTGTGATCTGGGGAGACTTCCTGAGGGCAAAGTCAAGAGGCCTGGAGGGCCTGAGATTCCCCACCCCTGCACTAGCACCTTGATTTCAACAGAGGCACTACACTTGCAAATTGCCAATTGGGTGGATTGGAAACTGCATTGTGGTCCTGTGCACATCATAGATCCACTTTTGATCCAAAGGCTGGGGCTGCATCCATTATTAAACAAATGCTACTAATCCACTGTTTAGACATTTTGAATGGGTAGCAGGGCTGCAGCAGGAAGTCTTTTTGATCAGGACATAGGAGATGGGTCATAGAAGAAGCAGATAATGAAATGTTTCTCCCTTTTTTACACATGCATTCTTATCATAAAATAAGATGTAAGATGCATCCATCACCCACTCAGATTCACATCTAGAAATCCCCAAGAATGGCAGTTCTAGCATTCCATTCTAACAAAATGTTGAAAAGGATGTCCTTTCTCAAGCAGACTGTGATTTACCTGGGACAGGTAGCAATAAATAGGGACTGTCCCTACTTAAACAGGGATCCCTGGAGCTTGTGCAACTCCAAAGTGCTGCCTCTTCAGAATCTCTCTTTCTACTCTTTGTGGCATGGGAGACAGGCTACATGTGGTGAGCATTGCCATATGTTCAGGCATCTGCTGTTGATCCTGCATTTTGGAGAACATCCACATACCTGCCAACATTTTGAACACTGAAAAGATAGTTGCCTTTTCTCTCCTGGGTAACACTCACTATCCACTGATGAACAAAGCAGCACCCAGGCCTGAGAGCAAAGCCACAGGAAGTAGCTACTTTTTAGGGTTCCCAACCATTGAAATAATGTTTAGTTGCTTAGTGATCTCTCCTTAAACCAATTTATTGAATGTATATATTGGCAAAACTTCAATGTGTATGGGGATTTTTAGATTAAGGTATGAGATAGTTGCTTTGTTTATTTCAATATCAGTTTCCACTCATTGGCAGGGCAGGAAAGGCCACCTTTTTCAAATCCTTTTGAATACAATATGAATTACATGAATTAGACATGATTTGATTCTCACTCCCTTAAGAAAACAGTGTGCACGCACATGAAAGCTCATAGCAATAACAAACTTAGTTGGTCTCTAAGGTGCTACTGGAAGGAATTTTTTTATTTTGTTTCGACTACAGCAGACCAACATGGCTAAAAGGTAAAGATAAAGGGACCCCTGACCATTAGGTCCAGTCGTGTCCAACTCTGGGGTTGCGGCACTCATCTCGCTTTATTGGCCGAGAGCCAGTGTACAGCTTCCATGTCATGTGGCCAGCATGACAAAGCTGCTTCTGGCTAAATGCCATTTACCTTCCCGCCGGAGCGGTACCTATTTATCTACTTGCACTTTGACGTGCTTTTGAACTGCTAGGTTGGCAGGAGCAGGGACCAAGCAACGGGAGCTCACCCCGTCGCAGGGATTCGAACCGCCGACCTTCTGATCAGCAAGTCCTAGGCTCTGTGGTTTAACCCACAGCGCCACCTGGGTTCCTGTAATTAAAAAAACAACTTATGGTAGTTCCAGAGGCACAACTGTGGCATGTAAACCAAATAATTTGTTTAGGGCTCCGGAATTTAGTGCCACCCATATAGCATCCTGAAAGCTACCTCTAAGTAGGATCTATTCAGGATTGTGCATATACAGTACTGAAATTCTGCAAGAGCAAAGAACAGCCACAGAACATGACAGTGTCTACATAGTTCAGTTTCCTTAGAAACTTAGCTCTTTTTAAAAGGACGTTTCTAGTGCTTATGACTACAGTGCACGTGGGCAATGCATAGTAAAATCTTCAGAAGTCAGAAGGTAGAGAGAGAAGGATTTCCAGGGGTCAGAGGCTGAGGCATTAGTATTTTGCATAGTGGTTACTTGCCTCTCTGCCTGACTAGCAGCAAAATAAACAGCACAAAGTACAATAAATTGTGGACATTTGGTTTGAATTTTCATAATTTACAGAAGTCACAGAATTTTTCCTTTTGCAGAATGTGGCTCGCCATGGTGCATAATTCTAATTTTATTTTATTTATCATGCTCATTCCTAGAGCTGGCGCTGCAGCACATCGAAAGGAAATTCCAGTTTGAAGAATAAGCACATCCCTGGTTTCTCATAAGCTTAGAATAATGGTTTAATTTTCAGTTTCATTCTCTCTTCCCACAACCTCAATTTTTTTGTGTCCTTGAGGTTTCTTACAGACACTTTAAAAAAAGAAGAAGCTTTTATGGTAGTGATTATGTTCTTGCAGTAACATCATCTTAATGTATTTTGTCCTAAAGTATGCCTTGGAATTGAAAATTAAACTTTGCTCCAATGTTATCTCCTGGCAAAAGTCCACTGTCGTCATTTAAGTTGCCTCAACAAACCATTTGGACCATTTGCTCTCTTCTTTTCTTTTTCTTTTTAAAAAAAGTTCCCTTTTAAATAGGTTTCTGCCTCCCTTTTTCCATTCCTTCTTCAAAATGTGGACACCGTGTAGAATTCTGAGTAGGCTTTACACTTGCTCTCAGTGCTTTGTTTTTGAATCAGTATTTAACTGTCCATATTGACCCTGCACTTTCCATTTACAAGGAGCACTAGGAAAAAGCAAATGATAGTACCTGGTAGCATTCTCTTCTCTAAGCTAGTGACATCACCACCATTGGAGCAGTTCTCTAAGTAAAGCTTTTATTCAGTTCTAATCTCCTAAACCTGTCAAGCTACGAGGGATGTAGCCAAGCTATTAGGAAACAGTTTGTGGTGTCAGAAACCAGAAAACATGATTCAGTGAGGATGAAAACACTGAAGTGCTTGTTCCTAAGGAACCCTGTCACTCCCTCACCACAAAGCCTAATCTTCCCAAACCTGATTTGGGGTTCGGGTTCTTTCATCTCTAAAGCAGTCGCAGAGACAACCAGCTGAGACAACCACTAATCCTACATTATTCATGTAAAAAGGCCTTTTTAATGAAACAGGTCATGTCTGCCCTGTATCTTTGTGGCAGGTCTGGTGCTAGTTTAAGGCATCTCAGATCTGACCTCTGTACAGTATGATGCACATCTTGCCTGTCATATTTCCAACACAGGCACAAAGCTAAGGGGGGGAAGCAAGAATGACATGCAGACTTGACATCCAATACCAGATTGAAAGTTGCCCTGTTTGTGAGACAGCCATGATTCTACCCCTGCATCTCTGGCAAAAGGCATTTAGCACCTGCCAATGGTCACATTTCAATATAGTCTCAGTTCATTTGATACTGGGAATGCCAATCAGTATGCTTTAGGACTGAGCTCCCTTGGCTACAAAAGCCCTAATCAGGTACTATGAGAACCGGTATTAAATTATTATTGTAGGGGCTTGGGGCTGCCCTTTCTGGCTCCATATCTGTCCTTCACAAGTAGGGCTAATGGCATGTGGGAGGCTGGGTATCACCATGTGCTGCAATCTATGTGATTTTTTTTTTTGTCTGGATAAATGGCCCCATACAGTCTCCCTCTGCTTCCAAAGTGTATGTGATTGTGAGTAGCAGTTCCACAAGTTGACATTATGATGGATAACCCTTGTCCATTCTTTCTTAATCAAAGTGTGAGGTTTGCTGTTCTAGTTTTGTTTTGCAGTTTGCCTTGTTAGAAGGATATACCAGGGCAGCTTTGTATCAAATCATCTTCTTGTGGGAAGAAAATATGAATTGTGACTTTTGTAGTTAACCTTATTTACAAATATACAGGTGTAGCAGATGGGAAGCAAGTACACCTATAGGCAGTATTAATCCCAAAGCAACATCAGTCCAGTGCCACAATATCCCAGGCAGGCTGCTTTTGCGAGCCACAAAGCTTTGAGCAACATTTTTCAAGCAAGTTGCAATCTCATGCTGGGTTTTCTCTTGTTTACATTCAAAATGCAAAAACTGTTTCTTGCAGCCCCCAGCCAAACAGCAGGTAAGATGTGACACATGTTATGAGAGCCTAGAGTAGTAGCCACTGGTGGTCAATGACTATTCATCATGACTATCAAGTGCCAAGCTACATTAGAAAGAGCCATTCTGCAGTATATGTACATGTTTACAACTGTGTGTCTCAACTTTTGATGTCATTGTTGATTTGGCCTCAAAACCAGAGAAAAATAGTAAGAAGCGGGCATAGTGGCTTCCTTTAAAAATGCTGCTATGCAAATTACTCAGGGAGTTGCGGGGGAGAGTCCTAGGAGGAAAATAGATACTAAATTACATCTTTCATATCTTTAGATTATTATTGCAAGGTGATTGGGCTGTCCATAATACATTGTCTAAAGTAATAACATATAAATTGTACCAGTACCTTGGTTTGCAACCATTTTGGATTACAACCATTTTGGATTGCAACCACGTCAAACCCTGAAGTGTGTGTCCCTTTTGGGGGGATTACAACCCCCCTTTTTTTGAGGCCCCATTGGCGAAAGCGCACCTTGGGTTACAACCTGTTTTGGTTTACAACCGGACCTCCAAACAGATTAAGGTTGTAAACCAAGGTATCACTGTACTTCCTATTCCCATGGTGCAGAGAGAAGAGCTTTCCTAGCTTGCATATCAGTGGATAATGTTCTGTTTATCTGGCTGGTTACTAACCAAATAGCTGTGCTTAATTGAAAGCAGGAACTGATGATGCAACTGCATTGAGATAGGACCTCTTGACCTCTAACTCACCAGACACAGGATGCCTATAACTAGAGAGTAAAGGGAGCAGGAGACTGGATACCAACATGATGTATACACACTATGAGTTATGAGAACCAACACCACCCCTTGTACATCAGGAATGACCAACCTCTGTATTATTGGGAACCAACATTTGGCCAAGTCTTGGAGGTGTATTATTCTCACAGATGATCAGGATGTAGACACCTTTGGCAATTAGTGAGTGATAGCTAGTGGTTGTGCACTCCTCCACTCATTTCCCACACACTTTGTTCCTGTACCACTGGTGAGTAATTTTATGCAGGAGGACTAGAAACTGCTGTCAAATCATCAATGCTAGACATACCTCTTTTTAAAACAAAGTTGTCAGATCTCTAACTCTATTCTGCACAATAGCATTTTGCCCTCAGCATTGTTCAGATTTCAGAGGCCTTGTTTTCGTTGGCAGGAGGACATATTGCTGGATTTATGGATTTTGACCAGCAACAGAACACTAATGCAGAGCAGCAGCTTGGTTATTCAATTCTGAGCCATGTGTTATCTAGGAAGAAGTCTCAACAGTAACAGCACCAGCATCAATTGCATATATAATTAGTAGGAAACATTTGTAATCATATTGCGTATCGAGACCCCATGACCACCCTCTTCCCCAAATGTAAATAAATAGACACCACACAAGATACTTGGTTTAGGATCAAATAATGACACAACTTTATTGGTTACAAATATGAGGTTTGGTCATAGGTATTGTGATAAGCAACTGCGCATGTCACTCCCGCCCGTCTGCTGGGAGTGTTTCGAAGGGTGAACCTGGGGGGGGCGGGCGCCCTATGACCTACATCAAATCGGGGCCTCCCCCAAGCGGTTCCCATTGGAGGAGTGGTATGGCCCTAGCCCCCATCTGGGCATTGGACAGAAGCTACTCCTGAATCCTTTTAATAGGGTACCCGTAGCTGTGGAGAGGCAGACAGAGGCTACAACCTCACTTCCAACCAAGACTATGCTTACCCAGTGCCTATCCGCCAATCGAGGCATTAATGGCTCACCGCCAAACCACACACATATTTTGACCAGCATTTTAGAGAGCGCGTCTGATTGCAATTGGTCAGTTAGTTCCATGCCCAGGGGAACACCCCCTTACTCCCCCTTACAACTACCATCATCCCTGAAAATGTAGTGGGCCATTGGTCTAACTAAGGACTGATTCACTGAGGATTTTTTAGGTGAACATTTGAAGCTGTTTAGTGTGAAGGAGAAAGTTAAATGCACTCATCAAAGAGTTAGGACTAACTACCACACCCTGTCAAGCACACACACTGTTGAAAACCAAGGTTTGCTGCCGTGTAATGTGTAGAACAGGCGGAACGCGGGTGGCGCTGTGGGTTAAACCACAGAGCCTAGGGCTTGCCGATCAGAAGGTCAGCGATTCGAATCCCCGTGACGGGGTGAGCTCCCGTTGCTTGGTCCCTGCTCCTGCCAACCTAGCAGTTCGAAAGCACGTCAAAGTGCAAGTAGATAAATAGGTACCGCTGCAGCGGGAAGGTAAACAGTGTTTCCGTGTGCTGCTCTGGTTCGCCAGAAGCGGCTTTGTCATGCTGGCCACATGACCTGGAAGCTGTACGCCAGCTCCCTCGGCCAATAATGCGAGATGAGCGCCGCAACCCCAGAGTCGGTCACGACTGGACCTAATGGTCAGGGGTCCCTTTACCTTTACCTAATGTGTAGAACAACCTTTAATTATACAGTGGTACCTCGGTTTTAGAACAGTCCAATTTAAGAATGATTCGGTTTACGAACTCCGCAAAACCAGAAATAGTGTCCCGATTTGAGAACTTTACCTCGATCTAAGAACGGAATCCGAACCGTGGAAGGGCACTGGCGGCAGGAGGCCTCATTAGGGAAAGCGCGCTTAAAGCGGTTTAAGAGCGGTTTCGGTTTAAGAACGGACTTCTAGAACGGATTAAGTTTGTAAACCGAGGTACCACTGTATAACACTTAATTATACTCTAGGACAGCCTTTGGCAACATCAGGAGAACACCAATCAGTCTTAGGAAGAGGGAGTAATTAATTGTCCTTCCACTTTCGACCTGGCATGGTTAGGGCATGAGGAACCTAGAAAAATCAACAGAAACAGAGAAGAGGTTATTATTGTACAAGTGTTGCTGTTCCTTCCAGGCAACAATAAATAGGTATATTATGGACGGGGGGAAATGCCATTTAGTATGAGATGAAATGCCTGGAGTTCCATAAATGAGGACTCATCTCTGCTGCAACCTTGGACAACTCATTATTTGAGAAGGATGTACTGTCCTTACACAAATCTTTAGCACTATGCTCAAACAGTGGTTCCTCAGGAAGGCACTTTATCACCTTGACCATTGTGATGTTGCCTACAGACAAAGAGCTAGCTTCTGCAGAAATAGCTTTGTTACTTCATAACAAAGGAAAAACAAAAATTCAATGTGTTATGAACCATCTTATTCGCTTCTCCAATCCCAGCCAAAGAATGATTGTGTTTTCAAAGGCAAAAAATGAACACTATAATATGTTGAAATGGTAGATCTACTTGGTGTTGTAAGACTTGGTGTTGTAAGACAGCAACAAGATGGATAAGCTGGTAATTAGTTACATGTCTAAGGAAAACAACCTATGGCCTAGGAAAGAGCTGGGGAATGTGGCCCTCCAAATGTTATTGGACTCCAACTGCAATTTCCTGGACACAGGAAGCTTAGACTAGCTTAATTAGCTCTTAACATTTGCCAATTCTGGGGGATTAGGTATAGTGCATGCAGTTTAATACACACAGGGCTAGCTTAATACACACTAGCTCAATATATACAGGTCTGGCACCCAGTATTAACTCCTAGCCTTAATTAAACACCTACTAGGCTCAGGAATTTAGGGTGTCTAGCACCCACCAATTCATAACACGATGTTTAGCTGAATGTCTCCCTCCTATGCACAAAGCCTGATCCAAGAAAGACAAAAGTTTCTCGGTTTCTTTCTCCTCAAATTATACACAGTTTTCATTCAGTTTGCTCAGCAAATGTTATCAGGTCTTTTCTCTTTGGCATCCCTCTGTGTTATTTAAGTGACTTGTTAGGAGTTCTGCTCTAAGAGCATGAGAAGAATCATGCAAGATCAGACCAAAGACCCATCTAGTCCAGCATCCTATTCTTACAGCGACCACCAAGGTGGCTATGGGAACCCTAAAAGCAGGACCTGGGTGTAATAGCATTCACTCACCATTTGGATGATCTAAGAAACGTTTCTTCCCTTGAGTCACATCTTGGGCCAAAATACCTTCCCTCTGACTGAGTTAAGCACCCTGATTCACTGATGATGTAGTAGGTAGGCATTTTCAGCTATTTAGTATATTCCCAAGAAAACATAAACCCTTGCACTTCCATGGCAGGAACCTAGCTGGGATTGGAACAATTTTGCATTTACAAATCTTCTATAAGCAATAGATTTTAAAAAGCAAGTTTCTAGCAGTTATGGCTGCAAAGACATGAGCAAGCCTGCTGAAATGAAATTTTAAAACCCTGAAAGATGGCTTGCAGTCCCCCTGCATAGTTGATATGCTTGTTCTTGGGAGCATCCTTAAAATTTAAACGCTTTCTTATCCACTTGTTCAAAGATGAAGAAGTCTGCAGACTTTTTACTCCCATTCAATACTAAGTAATTGTGGAAATTCACTAGGTGAGCTGCAGTAATTTGCACATTGGGAAATAGTAGGGGAAATGCAAAATATGCTTACTTACAAATTTGGTGTGATCCCAGCCCACAGATACTCAATTGCATTGTTCTTAACAATATATTTTAAAAATAATAACACAAAAGGAAGGAAAGACTTAACAGACTGATGGAAACCAAGCCATACCCACACAACCCTAATTGCCGATAATAATCTACATTATAGCAAAGGATGGGTAAGGGTGAGACCAAAGTGCAGCAATCAATACAATTTTCTACGTGTCAGGAGCAGAGGACACTATGCAACTAGAATGAAGCACATTTAAGGCTGCAAACCCATAGGCAGCACTTAAACCCGGTGCAGGGCTCACATCTGCCTAAACATACATAGGAGTGTGCTGCAAGTCTCCTTGGTTTCAGTGAAAAATAGGTAAGCGTATCTTTAACACACTGAAATAAAAAATGTTTTCTTTGCCTGGATTATACTCAAGGTAAACTCAGAGGCTCAGAAAATGATAGTTCTCCTATATATCTGGACTAATATTCTAAGATTTTAAATATAATTGTTTGAAGCACAGGGTATAAACAAAGTTCCGGTTGTTGCCATTTCAGTCTGGCTTTGCAAATGAGAATAAGTAATGGGCTCATTTTTCAATTAACAATGAACTGGAGTGTTGCATTTATTAATGAAATATGTGACCATAAATAGTTATAAATCTAAAATGATTGCATTTCAAGTCCCACAGTATCAATTCTGGCAGAGCATTTATTGAGATAAGTAAATGTTTTGAAGGAGAGCTCCAAGGATTGCCCCCCCCCCCAGGTGAAGGAGTTCTGTTATATCAAACACACACACACACACACCCAAAAAACCTCACACAAACCCCAAACTAAGAAAGTAGGCTTCTTGGGGATTTAATTTTTGCTTATGTTACCTCATAAAGTGCTGTGTACACTGATCATATTATAAAAATAATAAATAATAATAATTTGCATCAAATCGGGGAATACTTTTCCTGAATTGAGGAGTGCCGTAACTCTGCATCAGCTATGGGTTTCAATTTGATTTGAAGTGGGAGAAGTGTTGAAATCAGTAAATGCTTGTGAGAGGATTGCAGAAATTTTCTTCCTGCAGCAAATCTTTGAGCAGTGGTTGTCTAAAGCTGTTTTCCTCATATGAGATTGAAGTTAGGAACCTACCTGTTTGTACAATCATTTCCTAAATGCATCAGCTTGGGTATGATGCTATTAAAATTAACAGCATTCCAGCACATGTACATTTGGTTTCCTGGGATAAATTCCTAAAGCCGCCAAAGGGAGTGGGAATTCTGCCATAAGAGCAGGATTGCCCTCCCAGTGTTTGCAGGGATTATTTAGTTGCCTTGGAAACTAGAATTGCCAACAATTAGGTATTGGTTCTAAAAACTGGCACCCAAATTAAAAATGTTTAGGAGCTGATAAGAATTCCTTCTCATGTTTGTACATGTAAAGTGAAAGTAGGACAGTGGCAAATAGACAGGATTGGATCAAACCGCATCAATCTCTTGAAGTCAGTGGGGCCATTCTAAATTCAGTGCAGACAACTACCGGTAGTAGCTCAGGGGCTCTAGGGTCTTCCCATCTGGCCCTAAGGAACTTTGTATTAGCAACTTTCTTCTGCAAGAGCTAAAGTATAGGCCAAGTGCTATTTAACCCACTCTGATCCCATGTGGATAGACCCCACCTCAACTGCTGACTCTCATTTGTCACTGTCTTGGCTCATAAGCAGCTGAGATGCATAACAAGTGGAGACTAGGGGGCAGCTTAACCTGTTTTGTTTTGTTTAAGTTCATGGTTAGTTGCTGAATGAGACTCTGGCTTTCTCCCTTTAATTTGCTCCTTTTTAGGATCTGAACATGCAGTCATCCATGGTTGTTGTTGTTGTTGTTCAGTCGTTCAGTCGTGTCCGACTCTTCGTGACCCCATGGACCAGAGCACGCCAGGCACGCCTATCCTTCACTGCCTCTCGCAGTTTGGCCAAACTCATGTTAGTAGCTTCGAGAACACTGTCCAACCATCTCATCTTCTGTCGTCCCCTTCTCCTTGTGCCCTCAATCTTTCCCAGCATCAGGGTCTTTTCTAGGGAGTCTTCTCTTCTCATGAGGTGGCCAAAGTACTGGAGCCTCAACTTCAGGATCTGTCCTTCTAGTGAGCACTCAGGGCTGATTTCTTTAAGAATGGATAGGTTTGATCTTCTTGCAGTCCATGGGACTCTCAAGAGTCTCCTCCAGCACCATAATTCAAAAGCATCAATTCTTCGGCGATCAGCCTTCTTTATGGTCCAGCTCTCACTTCCGTACATTACTACTGGGAAAACCATAGCTTTAACTATACGGACCTTTGTTGGCAAGGTGATGTCTTTGCTTTTTAAGATGCTGTCTAGGTTTGTCATTGCTTTTCTCCCAAGAAGCAGGCGTCTTTTAATTTCGTGACTGCTGTCACCATCTGCAGTGATCATGGAACCCAAGAAAGTGAAATCTCTCACTGCCTCCATTTCTTCCCCTTCTATTTGCCAGGAGGTGATGGGACCCGTGGCCAAGATCTTAGTTTTTTTGATGTTGAGCTTCAGACCATATTTTGCGCTCTCCTCTTTCACCCTCATTAAAAGGTTCTTTAATTCCTCCTCACTTTCTGCCATCAAGGTTGTATCATCAGCATATCTGAGGTTGTTGATATTTCTTCCGGCAATCTTAATTCCGGTTTGGGCTTCATCCAGTCCAGCCTTTCGCATGATGAATTCTGCATATAAGTTAAATAAGCAGGGAGACAATATACAGCCTTGTCGTACTCCTTTCCCAATTTTGAACCAATCAGTTATTCCATATCCAGTTCTAACTGTAGCTTCTTGTCCCACATAGAGGTTTCTCAGGAGATGGATGAGGTGATCAGGCACTCCCATTTCTTTAAGAACTTGCCATAGTTTGCTGTGGTCGACACAGTCAAAAGCTTTTGCGTAGTCAATGAAGCAGAAGTAAATGTTTTTCTGGAACTCTCTAGCTTTCTCCATAATCCAGCGCATGTTTGCAATTTGGTCTCTGGTTCCTCTGCCCCTTCGAAATCCAGCTTGCACTTCTGGGAGTTCTCGGTCCACATACTGCTTAAGCCTGCCTTGTAGAATTTTTAGCAGAACCTTGCTAGCGTGTGAAATGAGTGCAATTGTGCGGTAGTTGGAGCATTCTTTGGCACTGCCCTTCTTTGGGATTGGGATATAGACTGATCTTCTCCAATCCTCTGGCCACTGCTGAGTTTTCCAAACTTGCTGGCATATTGAGTGTAGCACCTTAACAGCATCATCTTTTAAACTTTTAAATAGTTCAGCTGGAATATCATCACTTCCACTGGCCTTGTTGTTAGCAAGGCTTTCTAAGGCCCATTTGACTTCACTCTCTAGGATGTCTGGCTCAAGGTCAGCAACCACACTACCTGGGGTGTATGAGACCTCCATATCTTTCTGGTATAATTCCTCTGTGTATTCTTGCCACCTCTTCTTGATGTCTTCTGCTTCTGTTAGGTCCTTTCCACTTTTGTTCTTAATTGTGGTAATCTTTGTACGAAATGTTCCTTTCATATCTCCAATTTTCTTGAACAGATCTCTGGTTTTTCCCATTCTGTTGTTTTCCTCTATTTCTTTGCACTGCTCGTTTAAAAAGGCCCTCTTGTCTCTCCTTGCTATTTTTTGGAAGTCTGCATTCAATTTCCTGTATCTTTCACTATTTCCCTCGCATTTTGCTTGCCTTCTCTCCCCCGCTATTTGTAAGGCCTCATTTGACAGCCACTTTGCTTTCTTGCATTTCTTTTTCATTGGGATGGTTTTCGTTGCTGCCTCCTGTATAATGTTACGAGCCTCCATCCACAGTTCTTCAGGCACTCTATCCACCAAATCTAAATCCTTAAACCTGTTCTTCACTTCAACTGTGTATTCATAAGGAATTTGATTTAGATTGTATCTTACTGGCCCAGTGGTTTTTCCTACTTTCTTCAGTTTAAGCTGGAATTTTGCTATAAGAAGCTGATGATCTGAGCCACAGTCAGCTCCAGGTCTTGTTTTTGCTGAGTGTATAGAGCTCCTCCATCTTTGGCTGCACAGAATATAATCAATCTGATTTCGGTGTTGCCCATCTGGTGATGTCCATGTGTAGAGTCGTCTCTTGTGTTGTTGGAAAAGAGTGTTTGTGATGACCAGCTTGTTCTCTTGACAGAACTCTATTAGCCTTTGCCCTGCTTCATTTTGAACTCCAAGGCCAAACTTGCCAGTTGTTCCTTTTATCTCTTGACTCCCTACTTTAGCATTCCAATCCCCTATAATGAGAAGAACATCCTTCCTTGGTGTCATTTCTATAAGGTGTTGTAAGTCTTCATAGAATTGGTCAACTTCAGTTTCTTCAGCACTGGTAGTTGGTGCATAAACTTGGATTACTGTGATGTTAAAAGGTCTGCCTTGGATGCGTATCGAGATCATTCTATCATTTTTGAGATTGCATCCCAGTACAGCTTTCGCCACTCTTTTGTTGACTATGAGGGCCACTCCATTTCTTTTACGGGATTCCTGCCCACAGTAGTAGATATGATAGTCATCCGAACTGAATTCGCCCATTCCCGTCCATTTTAGTTCACTGATGCCCAGGATGTCAATGTTTATTCTTGCCATCTCATTTTTTACCACATCCAGCTTACCAAGGTTCATGGTTCTTACATTCCAGGTTCCTATGCAATACTTTTCTTTACAGCATTGGACTTTCCTTTCGCTTCCGCTTCCAGGCATATCCGCAACTGAGCGTCCTTTCGGGTTTGGCCCAGCCGCTTCATCAGCTCTGAATCTACTTGTACTTGTCCTCCGCTCTTCCCCAGTAGCATGTTGGACGCCTTCCGACCTGAGGGGCTCATCTTCCAGCGTCATATCTTTTATATGCCTGTTGTCTTTGTCCATGAGGTTTTCTTGGCAGGGATACTGGAGTGGCTTGCCAGTTCCTTCTCCAGGTGGATCACATTTGGTCCAAACTCTCCACTACGACCTGTCCATCTTGACCTGTCCATAGCTTCCCTGAGTAATTCAAGCCCCTTCGCCACGACAAGGCAGTGATCCATGAAGGGGTACCATCCATGGTAGGTAATTGCAAGCCCTGAATCAGGAAGCATTGTACTTATTTATTTAACAAAATGTACATATCAGTTGGTTGTAATAAAGCATACAAGTGATCTGGGGGGGGGGGAAGCAACCACACACATTATCAATAAAAGACAGTCAAGACAGATATTTTAAAACATTCAAAAGATAACTAAAATCAACATAACCTGAAAAGAGATTAAAACACTTGCCAGCATTCTACATTAAAACACAAGTCAACATTATTCTGTGTGCGACATATTGCGGATGAACTGAGCAGTGCTGCAGCAGCCATAAGAGACTGAGCTTTGGCCACATACTAGTCAGTCAATGAAGAATGGTTAAAGGGGCTGTGGCAGCCTATCAGCAGCCTTATGCAGTTGCAGCAGGTATGGGACACGGCAGCTGTCCTGTGGCACAATGGCAGAGGTAGCTTGGCCTCCACCCGCTTGCCCTGAGCAGTGGCGTTGCAATGGGGGGGGGCAGTGCACTCCTGGTGGCATGTCTCCGGGGGTGACAAGGCGGGGCCCTGCCACGCCGGCACAAGCAGCCATTGCGCCGCTGCAGCCGCATGTAGAGGATCCTCCGTTCGCGGTTGCAGCTGCGAGCAGAGGATCCCGCCCCTCCCAGCCTCCGTCCCTCCCTGGCTCGCCGTAAGCGGCTCCTGCTTTGCTGCTTTCCAGCAAGCCAGGGAGGGGCGGACGGGAGCCACGGCTCCCTCTCCCTCCCTCCCCAGTTTGCTATAAAGCGGCAAAGCGGGAGCTGTGGGAATTATATTAGATTGGCACTGGCACGCCATGCCAAGGCGGGAGGTGTAGCGCTGGCACGCCACGCTGCACTGTAACGTCAGGATGACAGACACGGATCAGGAACACAAAAGAACAATGGAGGGTGGTGGAAAACTACTGGAGGTCACAAGATGAGCATGGGAGGGGTGCATGAGGAGAGCATGTGCTGGGAGCATGCAGGACAGTCACGTATGCAATGGCGGAGACATGGGGGGAGTTTTGGGGTGTCACTTTTCAGAAAAACAACTCCTTACATGGTGCTGTGTGCCACAGCTGGGGCAGATGTTTCCTTATTTGGTGCCTTGAGCCTACCTGTGGGGTTAACCATTAACTGTGGTGTGAGATACTCAATAAATGGGACCCTCGCGAAGGAGTCGAGGTTGCCTTCCCGTACATCCATCCTGTCTCCGCGTCGTGTTGTTCTTACCAGCGCAACAGAGAGCTGCTTACCACGAGCCAGGGCCCCCCCTCCCAGCCTCCCTCCCACCCTGGCTCACTGTAAGCGGCTCCTGCTTTGCCACTTTACAGTGAGCTGGGGTGGAGGGAGGGGGACGGATGGGAGCTGTGGCTCCCAAGAGGGCACAGCTTTGCAAAGCTGCGTGGGGGGGTGACAAAAAAAATTCCGCACCGGGTACCACCTGGGCTTGCTACACCTCTGGCCCTGAGCAGTGATGCCAGCCAGCTGCCATACACACCAAAAGGGCAGCTGCACAATACAGAGCAAAAACATATTGGGGTGCATGCCTGGGCAGTATGCATGGAGGTCTTGGGCTGCCCAAGGGACAAGGCAGCAGCTACGGATTGTTCCTCAGGGTTTACTTCTGAAGTTTTCCTCATGAATGGGTATAGCTGCAAGGCAGCAGACGTTTAGGATAAGTTTTCCGTCTCCTAGGTGGACTTCCTTTCCAGCTTGATGAGCCCCATCTGCCCCTCATTTCCCTCACCAGCACATGCAGAAACCGCCTTCTTGACTGATGGACCCGATATTGGTCTTATTTGCTCAATTTGCCAGAGCATGTCTTCACATGCAGGGGAAGTCCCTAAGTCACCAAGGATTTAAGACCAATCAGCTACACTCAGGGCTTTTTTTCAGCCGGAATTTACAGGAATTCAAGATATTTTGAGCAGAGGGTTTTTCATCATGGTACTATATTGTATCACTATAAAATATTAATAATTATAAATAACATCAGTGAAGTATTTTTTCTTCTTTAAGAAGAAACCCCTTATATAAACAATATTTCATCTAGGCAAAACATGCAATGAACACAAATCATAACAAAACTGGATATGTAAAGTGTCAATAAATGAGAGCAACAACTGATGAGATCAGAATTATCATTGAAACAAATACAGTGGTACCTCAGTTTTTGAAAATAATCCATTCTGGAAGACTGTTCGAGTGCTGAAACGTTCAAAAACCGAAGACTCAATAGTTGGCAGCTAGGTCTCAGGATCTTGCACTCAGCGGAAGCCGCATGGCATGTTCGACTTCCGAGGCGTGTTCGAAAACCGAAGCATTTACTTCTGGGTTTACAGCATTCGAAAACCGAAATGTTCGTCAACGGAGACATTAGAAAACCGAGGTACCACTGTACCAAAAATACAACTGTAAGACTTGACACAGCAATTTTTTATAAACTAAAATTATGTAAAACACTTCTTTTTACATTAATAAGATTGACTATGTAACTATCACAACTTTACCCAAACTCAGAAAGATCACAAAATCCAGATCACATAGGAAATGCTTAAATGTGGAAAATATAAAGATGCCTTTTTTATTTTTAAAAAATTGCAAGTCTTCTGCTCTGCCTCCCCATAATCACCTGTCCGAATAGTAACTGTTTGCTCAGTTCATTATTTGTTTTTCAAAATCTAAGAGCCTTCCATTTTCCAAATAATGAATTCAAGGTGGCTTACAAAACAATACATTATACAATATTTTCAAATATGTATCTATTTAATCCATTTATAGACCACAATATTGAAATAATAATAATAATAATCTGTAAGTTGTTTACAAATGTAAAAATACAAAAACAAACCCATAACAATCACAAAGCTAGAATACAAATAAAATGAAAATACATACTGTCAATAAAAATCCAAAATCCAAATACTAAAAATTAGCATATAACAAACAACACTCCTAAAAACAGCAGTCAGGAGAGCCCAATATTAACATACCAGGCTGGAGAACAAACTGGATGTGTTTGAGCTGCAGCTATTCTGAGGTAAGTGCAGTCAGCTCCACTGGGATATTGAACACTCTATTAGGCATTCATAAAGTGTATTTTTTTATAATAAAAAAGGAAATTATTACAGCCAGTTTACTATCACAGCAGGATAGGCTGTTGCAGAGTAAACAATTACAACATGCAGACATCAAAAAAGTGGGGGGCTTTCAGTAATGTGTGTAGCAGGTGGGAGTGGGGGCTCAGATCTGCAGTGTGGGACTAGACCTGTGTGAATTACTTAATAGTTGTCCCGCTTTCCTTTGTGAGATGTTGGCAGGTTTGCTTTGCATACAGTAGTCAGAGGAGAACCTACAGCAATGTCTGACTAAGTGTGATGCTGAAGGGCTCAGAGGGAGATCGTTAGTATAGCAGAATACAGATGATACAAGTACCTAAGCGTATCCCTGTTTTCATCTGTAAAATGTTGAGGTGTGTATGCATGTACACACACACATACACATGCTGTGCTATGAAATAAAAAGGGTTGGCCTAATTTATTTTCCATGTGCATATTCAAGATGAGAAAGAAAAAAGAAAAAGAAATCACATGTTTTCAGATGAGGACTGGCGAGATGAGCATTCCCCATTAAGAGGGAAGTGATATGGATTTGATGTGTTCTGTTTCCTAGTACTGTGAGCTGAGCGCTCTGGAGCTGATTAGGTGAACACTGCTTGGAAGAAGAAGAAAGCACCAGGGCTGGGTTTTCGCCTCCCTCCCTCTCTCCCCCTTTAACTCTGGCTCTTTTTATCCATCTTTCCTTTCCTCCTCTGTTGCCGGAGGGTACAGTTGGCTTTCTGAATGCACTACTTCCTTTTCCCTGGGCCTGCTTTGATTGCATCTCCTATTACTAAAAGGAGAGGGGCAACGAGAGGGGGGCAGGTGGTGGGGCCTGCTTCTTTTTCATTTTATTTTTAAGTCGGTGGTCTTTTTGGAGAAAGGAAAATCATTAATAAAAGAAAACCAGCCGAGAGGCTGTGCAGCTCCTGTGCAAAACCGTTCCCTGGCAGCTGACTGTGTCTGTTTTCTCTCACCTCTAAAGGGAATCAATACAGCTTTAACTGATTTCCCTGATGCCGACTATTCTTGTGTGGCATGACTGTCACTGCAGTCATTCTATTAGCCCATCATTCCTACATCCTCTCCCTCCCTCCTGGCCTCTCCTCGCTGTTTCCTCTGACACTGTTACAAACATGCTCAGATTCCCTTACTTTCACATTCCCATTCATATGCTGTTTCTCCTTTTCCTGCACTTGCCCTTTCCCTCGCTCCACAGTCACAAACACAAGTTTGCATAAAAACTGGCCCGCTGGATCAGGCCAAAGGTCCATCTAGCTCAATATTCTGCTCCCAGCAGGGCCCACTAGAAAACTCACAAGCAGGGCCAGAAGGCAACATTTCTGGTCCCTGCCATCTGCTATTCAAAGGTACACCATCTCCTGACTTGAGGGAAAGGGGTTATATTATAAGCAGACTCCAAGGAGTTCAGAATGACATACATGTTCTTGCATGGCTAAGTGGTAGTGGTGGCCAAAGGTGACTTTTTACCAATGCCAGTCTAACTTGGGTCATTCATGTTTCAGAAACATCCAGATTGGACTCCATAGAGCTGTAGGGTATTCAGAAATGTCAGTTGATTCAAAACTCACTGTCAAAATATGAACAGGAGCAGACTAGTTGGTACCAGTGGTGTAGCATGGGTTGCCAGTGCCCGGGGCCGCAAAGAGGGGGTGGTGTGGGAGGGAGGAAAACGGACAGAGCATGCATGTGCATTTGACTGCCTAATGCCACAGAGATAAGAGTTATTCCATTGTCTGGAGAAGTCACTTCCTGGTTCGCATGGAGAAGCTGTTTTCAACGGAGCCCAGCAATGGAAGCATTCAGCTGTATTGAGGCAGCACCAGGTGTTGAAATTTTGCGCCCCTGACAATTTTGTGTTGAGGGCAACCACTCCTCTGGGGGCCCCCACACTACGCCACTGGTTGTAGCATATATTACCCCAGCTTGTATCCAAAATAGCCTGAGGCCAACATCCAAAATAGCCTGAGGCCAACTTATCTTGCCTATATAGTCATACCTGTATAATTAGGTCTACATCAGAGGCCTCGTTCTGTGTCGCTCCCATCATCTGATATTTGGCAAGCGAAGATGCAAAAGGGGCCTTTATAGAAGCATAGGATTGGAAGAGACCCTAAAGGTCATATAGTCCAAACCCCTGCCAATGCAGGCATTCCATTACTTTAGAATTTCTGATAGGTAGTTTTCTATCCTTTTGGCTGCTGCACACCAGATGTGAAATGGCTTTTCTGAGTCCACTGGGCTCCGTCACAATTGGCCTCCTGATAAGTAGTCAAAACATGGCAGTTTAGGAAGGCCTTTGTGGACATGGTATTGATAATTTGCTGTATTGTACGGAGAACAGGTTTTTTTTGCTGTTACAGTTTTCTATCTGTGTTGGTAATTTTCAGTTCAGGTTCATTTTGTTTTATTACCGGTACTTAGTGATTGTTTTGTGATGATTACTATCAGCTATACTGAATAGTCTTTGGATTAAAAAGGTGTGGGGACATTTTAAAAAGAGGGAGGGTGAATGTGCTAGCTCAGCCTAGACCCCATCCTCATCCCCTTCCACTTGGTCTACTTGGGGAGCCTTCCCATGCAATTCAGAACCCTGGTTTTCTTCTTCAGAAGTTTTCCCTCCAACTTGTTGGAGGTGGGTGGGGATGGGGTAAAGCTAATGTGCTTGTTCCCAGTCTCCCTCATCACATTTTGGAAGGATCCCCTGAATGCCACATTTTGAGAAACACTAATAATATGGCGAGTTTGAATATTTTGATTTAGCTGTCATTCCCGCACCTGCATGTAGGAGTACAAAGATGTGCAAAATGAAAGGACAGATGGACTTCCAGATAAATCTATGAAATTCCAAAACAAAGTGTTTTTGAATTCTAGATTTTATGGGTCTTACAGACCCATCAAAGCAATAGCATCACACAGTAAGCACTGAGTGTGCAGTACTTATCCTAACTAGGCCAAATTTTTACTAAAGGGAATAAAATTGCCTAGGGAGTACTCTTGATGGGTTATTGCTTGCTTGATTCTTTATGCATTTGTTAGATGTGTAAAATGGTTGGGGTAGGAAAAAATGCTTAGAAAAACAAAGATATGTCTAAAGTAATAATTAAGATCAAAATCTGAAACAGACATAAGCCTGATTTATACATTCACTTGCTTTCTCTTCACTTGACTGATGTCTCAGTTCCAAATCTTTATTGTGGTTCCTGCCAAGGAGAGCAGCCTATTACGCAGTGACTCCAGGCAGAGGCTTCTCTGTGAGGGCATCCTGCTGTGGAACTTCCTCCCTCTGGAGATGTATCAATCAGCTTCATTATTGGGTTTGTATCACCAACTCAAGACACACCTGTTTACCAGGCCTTTGAGTGATATTGATGTGCCATCTATATTGCTTTTTTCTTTCTTTCTTATCTAACATTCAGTGGTTAAGGGTTTATATGTACTATTTTTATTGCCATTACTGTATTGTGAACTGCCTTGTGATCCGAAATGAATGAAAGGTGGTCTGCATATTAATCAAATAAATACAATTAAAATAAATAAATATCCTGGTAGCCAAATGCATGAACTCCATTGAAAAGCATTGTATCTAAGGTGATATGAAAGTCAAGCATGTGTGAATCAGTCCTGTCTGGCCACGCACACTCTCCTGGCATGTGCACTGAAACATTACTAAATCTTTCTTTCCCCTACCTCTATGTATTATATTTCTGGCCCACCTTCCCCCCAAGTAGTTCAGGGCAGTTTATCCCCCTGTTAATTTAATCCTTGCAACAACCCTTGGAGGTAGATTAGGCTGAGAGATAGCAAGTGAGGATTTTATAGGAATCACAATTGAGGGGGAACTATTCCATTATTCCATTTGTCCATTTACTGGAAACCTCATTTGGTCCATAAAAACCACACTCATTTTCATCATTCCCATTCATTTCCATTCTTCTTTTGGTTTTAACGGGAGACCGAGCTGCTCTTCTGCTGCCTTTAAGTGCTGTGTTTTCCATCCAACTGGTATTATATTTTCAGGCATTTTGCTGATTTGCAAAAGGATCAGACCTGTCAAATACCTCAGACAGAGAGGTAAAGGAGTCCACATTTTATATGCAGTCAAAAAAGCACACAGACATTAATTAGAATAACTAGTATCTGAATTGGTAAGCTACAAACTACAAGTAACTAACAACTAATCGCAAGGGAACGTATCTGAGCTTAAGGCTCAACAGTTTACAGTGCCAATCCCCTCCTTCCCCACTCCATCTCTCCCTCCTTCCTGTAACCTTCAACTTACCTATCCCACCTTCTAGACTAGCAAAGGAGAAAAGATGTGTTCCAAAAGGATAATGAATGTATAGAAGATATTCTGAATTCATTCATGACTCTGGCATTTGTTTCTTAATTAATAACAAATGGACCCCATTTGTTTCACGTTTTCATTTCTTAAGAAACAAATGCACATCCCTTGTCTGATTTGAACTCAGGCCAGAGTTGGCATCAGCACCGGGCATTCTTAGACAGCAGCTGTCACACCAGAACCCAGGTAGAGCCAACCCTTAACGCTTGCCCTGAGCCCTTCCATTACCAGGTCCTGGCAGTCGCCACCTTTGTTTTCAGCTTCCAGGACATTGTGAAGCCAGTCCCACCCCCGTGTCCCCCTTATGTTCCAGACAACAACTATGGGTTGTGTTCAGTGCAGCATTAAGCAAAACCTTCTGTCGGTGTAAGAATCTGTCCTTGTGCAATGAAACTTTCTTCCCCTCTTCTCCCCCCATGCACCCCTTAATTTGATTCTAGGTGTTCCCCAAACCTTCTGGAGCAAATTTAGGGACAGACGGGTTATGCACAACCAGAAGAGAGGGGGAACCCCCATCACATTAGTGCTAATCATTACACTAGTGGAACTATTTAGTTGAATACAACCCTTAATTTCCAGGGCACTGTCATGGAAAAATATGACTACTTGGAGTTGCTGTGTCCACCAAAGTAAATCCCCGTCCCTGGGCCTCCGTCAAACCCACTGTAGTCGGACAACCACCAGACAACATCTTGCCTTGGATCTCCTCAACCCTGAAGCTGGCCCTGGCCAGGTCTTCCCAGGGCCAGTCTGATGTTCTAACCACCACATCATATTGTCATTGTGAATGGCAATCACTAGGAGAGTCATCCTTTCTCTAGAATTTTAACTGAAAGCATTCGGTTGCTAGGATGATAACAAGAGCAACAAAAACAATTCAGCCTCATTCTAAAAACTGCCAACTTCTGCTTGCCTCTATTCCTGCCACTCTTTTCCACACACATTTGTTTGCCTGCAGGCAAGACTTTTCTCTAATCCTGTGACATCATTCCAGAGATGGTGCTCTCCTCTTAAAGGAAGTCAAAATCGCCCTCAGATGTTTCTTCCTCAGCTTACTTGCTGTGCCTGTATGTTAAATTTTTTATCGCAATCCCAAAAATATTTAGGTGGAAAGAAGAGATCCATTGATTTTAATTAAGCCCGTTACTGGGTAACATTGCAAGCCTCAGCATATTTACTTGGAAATTAGTCCCAGTGAAATCAATAGTATTTACTAAGGAGTAAACATTGGTAAGAGGATAAGGATAGAATTGGACTTAGGATCTCAGCCTGTCTTGAGCTACCATTCTTTTATGGGCAAAGCCATCTGAATTGTCATTTCAATTCCATTATCAGCTGCTCATCTTCTGCAAACCAATTCACTGAATTCAGAATTGACAATAGATAGCTCATTGACAACAGGATAGACAGGCATTTGTAGAATTTGTGTAACCATGCGGGAACTGGGAGCTAGCAATCTGCAATCGTTGTCTACTGTTGGAGGCAGAAATGTTTCTGAATACCAGTTGCTGTAAACCACAGGTGGGGAGAGTGCTCTTGTGCTCGAATCCTGCTTGCTGGTTTCCCAGCGACAACTGGTGGGCCACGGCAAGAACAGGATGCTGGATGGGCCATTGGCCTGATCCAGCAGCCTCTTCTTATGTCCTTAACATAAGAGAGCCAGTGTGGTGTAGTGGTTAAGAGCAGTAGACTCATAATCTGGTGAACCGGGTTCGCGTCTCCGCTCCTCCACATGCAGCTGCTGGGTGACCTTGGGCTAGTCACACTTCTTTGAAGTCTCTCAGCCTCACTCGCCTCACAGAGTGTTTGTTGTGGGGGAGGAAGGGAAAGGAGAATGTTAGCCGCTTTGAGACTCCTTCGGGTAGTGATAAAGCGGGATATCAAATCCAAACTCTTCTTCTTCTTCTTCTTAAGCAAGAAAGAAAATTGTACATTTTCTCCATAGTACTTCCCCCTTAAAGTTGCTTCTTTTTACTGCTTGAGCTGTTGGCAGCATCTGAACTTGCATACATTTTGTGAGGGAGAACCCTGTAGAAAAATTCCACTATGCTCTTGTGCAGCTCCCATTCATTTCAAGGAGACTTGAGCACAACTGATTTGTGCTGGGTTGGGTGCCTAGTATGTTACCTACATCCCTCATTGGCAAATGGTGGTTGAAGCATGGCTTTTGCTGATATCTTTGAGTTTTGGTTACAAGCTTCCAAGTGCTCGGGCCATAAATGAAAGCCACCTCATGCTAATGGCCACAGTGCCCACCCTTATCACACAACTGAAATATTAATAAAAAATAATTTATGTCATGTGACTGCTTTTTAACTAGCTGCTTTCAAGACTTTAGATCAGGATTATAAAAGACACACATTTATAAATTATTGGCCTGGAGCACATAGGCACCATATACTATGGGGAGCACTTTTCTAGCACTTTAAATTAATTTATTGTTATTCATTCCAGCTGTCTGTGATGTAAACCTTTAGCTATAAATTTGTACCATCATCCAACACGCCATTAAACTAAAGTGGTGCCCGTGCTACAGCATATAATAAAACATATGAATAAGATTTCTGTGGGGACAGAATTCTCCCCACCCCACCCACCCTCTGCTTAAACTCTCCTCTTGGTTAATGACACAAGAGAAGTGAGAAATAATGTAAGTCATTCTGCAGCTGTGCGTCCACTAAAATATGGCAGGGGAAGGGTAGTGAGAGACGCACATACCACAGTATGGTTGGATTTTGACCCTCTGACAAATTGCTCCAATTCAAATCCTAAATCTGAAGGTTGGGCAGAATTCTTCATGAAATTGATGACAAGGGTGGTGCTCACACTAACCCATTTGTAGCACAAAAATGTCATTTTTCCTCAATCCAGAATTGTTTGTTCTCGTCCTCAACATTCAATTTATATTGATTCTAGATCCTTCTGTCCACAGGAGTGGGTGTTGTGTTTGCTCCATACCTGTTTGGACACTCTCTACTTGATCAGGTTATCTGAGCCTTTTCTTCCTTGCACATTTACCCAGGGTGAATGAATGGTGGTTGTGATCAAGGAATACACCCACCCACAACATCATGGGTTTTGTGTGGATACAACCCTCATTTCTAGGACCCCAAACACCCATTTTCATCTGTTTTCAAATGGACACACTTGCATTCCTACAACATACTGTGATCTAATACTGATGTATCTAAACCTTGTTTGTGCCAGTTTCTCTTTTCCTACAGCTTATACTAAGGACCCTTCATGGATCACTTAGTATACAGCTTATACTAAGGACCCTTCATGGATCACTGCCTTGTCGTGGCGAAGGGGCTTGAATTACTCAGGGAAGCTATGGACAGGTCAAGATGGACAGGTCGTAGTGGAGAGTTTGGACCAAATGTGATCCACCTGGAGAAGGAACTGGCAAGCCACTCCAGTATCCCTGCCAAGAAAACCTCATGGACAAAGACAACAGGCATATAAAAGATATGACGCTGGAAGATGAGCCCCTCAGGTCGGAAGGCGTCCAACATGCTACTGGGGAAGAGCGGAGGACAAGTACAAGTAGATTCAGAGCTGATGAAGCGGCTGGGCCAAACCCGAAAGGACGCTCAGTTGCGGATATGCCTGGAAGCGGAAGCGAAAGGAAAGTCCAATGCTGTAAAGAAAAGTATTGCATAGGAACCTGGAATGTAAGAACCATGAACCTTGGTAAGCTGGATGTGGTAAAAAATGAGATGGCAAGAATAAACATTGACATCCTGGGCATCAGTGAACTAAAATGGACGGGAATGGGCGAATTCAGTTCGGATGACTATCATATCTACTACTGTGGGCAGGAATCCCGTAAAAGAAATGGAGTGGCCCTCATAGTCAACAAAAGAGTGGCGAAAGCTGTACTGGGATGCAATCTCAAAAATGATAGAATGATCTCGATACGCATCCAAGGCAGACCTTTTAACATCACAGTAATCCAAGTTTATGCACCAACTACCAGTGCTGAAGAAACTGAAGTTGACCAATTCTATGAAGACTTACAACACCTTATAGAAATGACACCAAGGAAGGATGTTCTTCTCATTATAGGGGATTGGAATGCTAAAGTAGGGAGTCAAGAGATAAAAGGAACAACTGGCAAGTTTGGCCTTGGAGTTCAAAATGAAGCAGGGCAAAGGCTAATAGAGTTCTGTCAAGAGAACAAGCTGGTCATCACAAACACTCTTTTCCAACAACACAAGAGACGACTCTACACATGGACATCACCAGATGGGCAACACCGAAATCAGATTGATTATATTCTGTGCAGCCAAAGATGGAGGAGCTCTATACACTCAGCAAAAACAAGACCTGGAGCTGACTGTGGCTCAGATCATCAGCTTCTTATAGCAAAATTCCAGCTTAAACTGAAGAAAGTAGGAAAAACCACTGGGCCAGTAAGATACAATCTAAATCAAATTCCTTATGAATACACAGTTGAAGTGAAGAACAGGTTTAAGGATTTAGATTTGGTGGATAGAGTGCCTGAAGAACTGTGGATGGAGGCTCGTAACATTATACAGGAGGCAGCAACGAAAACCATCCCAATGAAAAAGAAATGCAAGAAAGCAAAGTGGCTGTCAAATGAGGCCTTACAAATAGCGGGGGAGAGAAGGCAAGCAAAATGCGAGGGAAATAGTGAAAGATACAGGAAATTGAATGCAGACTTCCAAAAAATAGCAAGGAGAGACAAGAGGGCCTTTTTAAACGAGCAATGCAAAGAAATAGAGGAAAACAACAGAATGGGAAAAACCAGAGATCTGTTCAAGAAAATTGGAGATATGAAAGGAACATTTCGTACAAAGATTACCACAATTAAGAACAAAAGTGGAAAGGACCTAACAGAAGCAGAAGACATCAAGAAGAGGTGGCAAGAATACACAGAGGAATTATACCAGAAAGATATGGAGGTCTCATACACCCCAGGTAGTGTGGTTGCTGACCTTGAGCCAGACATCCTAGAGAGTGAAGTCAAATGGGCCTTAGAAAGCCTTGCTAACAACAAGGCCAGTGGAAGTGATGATATTCCAGCTGAACTATTTAAAATTTTAAAAGATGATGCTGTTAAGGTGCTACACTCAATATGCCAGCAAGTTTGGAAAACTCAGCAGTGGCCAGAGGATTGGAGAAGATCAGTCTATATCCCAATCCCAAAGAAGGGCAGTGCCAAAGAATGCTCCAACTACCGCACAATTGCACTCATTTCACACGCTAGCAAGGTTCTGCTAAAAATTCTACAAGGCAGGCTTAAGCAGTATGTGGACCGAGAACTCCCAGAAGTGCAAGCTGGATTTCGAAGGGGCAGAGGAACCAGAGACCAAATTGCAAACATGCGCTGGATTATGGAGAAAGCTAGAGAGTTCCAGAAAAACATTTACTTCTGCTTCATTGACTACGCAAAAGCTTTTGACTGTGTTGACCACAGCAAACTATGGCAAGTTCTTAAAGAAATGGGAGTGCCTGATCACCTCATCCATCTCCTGAGAAACCTCTATGTGGGACAAGAAGCTACAGTTAGAACTGGATATGGAATAACTGATTGGTTCAAAATTGGGAAAGGAGTACGACAAGGCTGTATATTGTCTCCCTGCTTATTTAACTTATATGCAGAATTCATCATGCGAAAGGCTGGACTGGATGAAGCCCAAACCGGAATTAAGATTGCCGGAAGAAATATCAACAACCTCAGATATGCTGATGATACAACCTTGATGGCAGAAAGTGAGGAGGAATTAAAGAACCTTTTAATGAGGGTGAAAGAGGAGAGCGCAAAATATGGTCTGAAGCTCAACATCAAAAAAACTAAGATCTTGGCCACTGGTCCCATCACCTCCTGGCAAATAGAAGGGGAAGAAATGGAGGCAGTGAGAGATTTCACTTTCTTGGGTTCCATGATCACTGCAGATGGTGACAGCAGTCACGAAATTAAAAGACGCCTGCTTCTTGGGAGAAAAGCAATGACAAACCTAGACAGCATCTTAAAAAGCAAAGACATCACCTTGCCAACAAAGGTCCGTATAGTTAAAGCTATGGTTTTCCCAGTAGTAATGTACGGAAGTGAGAGCTGGACCATAAAGAAGGCTGATCGCCGAAGAATTGATGCTTTTGAATTATGGTGCTGGAGGAGACTCTTGAGAGTCCCATGGACTGCAAGAAGATCAAACCTATCCATTCTTAAAGAAATCAGCCCTGAGTGCTCACTAGAAGGACAGATCCTGAAGTTGAGGCTCCAGTACTTTGGCCACCTCATGAGAAGAGAAGACTCCCTAGAAAAGACCCTGATGCTGGGAAAGATTGAGGGCACAAGGAGAAGGGGACGACAGAAGATGAGATGGTTGGACAGTGTTCTCGAAGCTACTAACATGAGTTTGGCCAAACTGCGAGAGGCAGTGAAGGATAGGCGTGCCTGGCGTGCTCTGGTCCATGGGGTCACGAAGAGTCGGACACGACTGAACGACTGAACAACAACAAATACTAAGGATGGATATGCCATATCCCTATAGAGGAATTATCTATGGGCTTTTTTAAAGACATGTTGTGAATGGGGCCACATTCACATTAGACCTTTAATGCACATTCTTTCCCTGAAATAATTCTGGGCAATGTAGTTTACCCATCAAAGCTACAACTCCCAGCAACCCATAACAAACTACAGTGCCCAGAATTCTTTGAGAGGAAGAATGTGTTTTGGATATGCTTTAAAGGTATACATAGCCTTTAATTTGCCTTTGAAGAGATAGGTGGTTACTTTGATGCTGAAATCACATATGCTGAAGTAAGCTGCAGTGAAATTTGTGGGGGTGATACCCAAGTAAACATATTTGGGACAGGACTGAATGTCATACAGATGTCAGCTTTAGCACTGATTCCTCTTGAGCTATTTGAACACTTCCCCAACCTGGTACCCTTTATATTTTGTGGTCTACAAGTCCCATCAGACCAACCATTGCCCATGCAATGTATCGTGCAGATGGTTCACAGTGTTTATTATATTTAGTTTAGATTAGGGATAGGGAACCTGTGGCCTTTCAGATGTTCTACACTCCAACTCCCATCAACCCCAGTCAGCATGGCCAAAGGTCAGGAATGATGGGAGCTGTAGTCCAGCATCTGGAAGGTTCCTTATCTCTGGTTTAGACATATATGTACCCTGAAAGAACATACCAGAATAAAGCTGTTGGTCTAAGTTGCCAGAAGACCATTTGATGTTACTAACAATGCTACAAGAATATGCATGTGACAGAAAATTATGAGCTAATTTAGAATTCTCAGAAAAGATCTTTAAAAAAAAAAAAAACCGTTCTCAGAGAAAGCTCATAATTAGTACCCTAGATAGAAGTAAAGTGGAGTAGAGCTTGCACATTGCTAATGGAAATCAAAAAAATAGCTCTGCCTCCCAGCCAGGCAGAATAGCAAGGCTTGAAGCAAAGAAATTACACACACACACACACACACACACACACACACACAAACTAACCCAGAGAGGTGAGGTAGAAAAGGAATAAGGAAAGGACGGATAGCATCTTATCAGAGGAATAGCTTCGATGACAGCAAAGTATCAAAGCTGCAGATACATCCTCAATGATTTCATACTCAAGGTCACCACTGGAAAAGAGGAAAAAATGTATATGATTTGTTTTTGTGGTGATAATTAAAGGACTGTTAGTTGGTTCCTATTGCAACCAGTAGTTATTGACCTTCAGGTTGCTATGAAAGCCTAGATTTTAGAAGCTGGTTGCCTAGGGTGAAGAAACATAGTCTTGCTGACCATCCAGTTAGACCCTTGTCAGGCTCCAACTGGCTTCCAGCCCAGCTTGATGGAGTTGATGGAGCTGCCCTATATCAGCTCCCTAGATGAGATGAAAACCTGCAGTATGAGATGTCTTCAAATCAACACTCCTATGGCCTTCTGTTTTGTATGCCTCACTCTTATTGACATTTCTATTGCTGCCTAACTGATTATTAAAGCCAACTTGGCTTCCTGAGTCAAATGCTTTGTTGCTCTTTAACTAACTCCTCAGGGCTAAGGACAATGGGGTGAGCCTCCCAGATCTGAGCTGAGTTGAACACTGGCAATGAGCTTGTGCTGAGAAGGGTACTAGCATTTAAAAACAAAAACAAAAATGCCCACTTATATAAAAAGATGTTGGCATCAAGGGATAAGAATGGTGAATAGGCATATGCTAGTGTTGGCAGCATTCTTAAACTTCCACAACACCTTGAGGCCTGTTTCTTGCAATGCGCTCTTTCAGATTAGGTGCCAGGAAATGTTAATTACTGCAGTGCAATTTCTTGTTTTCTGTGGAGCAATAACGATTAATTTATGCCGTTTGGGAAAACACTTTCAACTTATACATTTTTTATTAAAGATCAATAAAAGTAAGTCGATATGGTGCAAAGCGTACAGTACCAAAACAGAAAGCTCTTGTTTTATATACTTGCGATGTAATAAAAATTCGGTGTTGATATAGTCAATGCCTCTCTGCTCTAATGATAGGCCGTCATGCTTCTCTTTATAATCAAGAAAGCAATTAAAAAATGCTGGCCCTTGCACTTACTAAAATAATTAGCAGTTCTTTTATTGAGTGCTAACACAATGGGGTAAGACTGATTGGGTCTTACCACATGACCCGAGTAGTCAATAGGAGGTGTTCTTTTTTGAACTGTTTATTTATATCTTGTTTATTTAAAATTATATTTATAGTAAAATAGATGTTTTTAAGCTATATGTGTAGCTAGGTGCCAGGCTGAACTGCAGCCTAATTTCACCTGATGGTGTGTACTGAGCTTCAAAGATGGAGTAGTTGAGGTATGCAAGTTGTAATACCTCTCCAAATTCAGGCCATGCTAAAGCAGCAGCATGGTAGCATGACAAGAATGAGAGCTGGAGCTCCATGCTACATTGGTAGCCCTAAATGGATATTACCATGTATTAAACAAATCACAAAGGAAAGGATACTGTGGCCTAAGGGTTAATCTCCACCTCTGCAGGAGAGGTAGTAGGCTGTTGGGGCAGAGCTGTTTTTTATTATTATTATTATTATTATTATTATTATTATTATTATTATTAAAGGCAAGTTTTTAGCAGATGGCTGTATGTCTCCTGCCTAGCAGAAAGTTTGTGTTCTGCATCTTCCTTGCAACCAGGCCCAGCTTTACAAAATATGTTCTGCTAAATGTAAACAACCCACAGTGTGAGTGTTACGTTGTGCAGATGGTGGTTTCCACCTTAATGGATCTCCACCCTCAACTCAGAGCCAATCTGCATGCCTGGAAAAGATATCTGAGATAAGAGCAGGGATTGGGTGAATGGTGGCTGATGTCATAAAGGTACTGCTTCTTCTCCCACTATGACTGCATTTCCATATTCATTCCAGCCATTTGGTGAAGTGGCATCCCATTGGTTTTGGCATAATGCTTCTTGGATTGGAACCTAAATATTTCAGCTGAACCAATAAAGAGGATACTTCAAGAGAGCTTCCTTTTCAGGAAATGGAGTTAGCTTCAAGCTGATAATGTCAAAAAATAATATTCAGAAAATAACAGATTCTAGCTAGCGTGTCGGCTCCTCTAGTCTGCTTTAAATGGAAACTGATGATCGACTGAGTGGAGAACAGGAAAACAGCCAGTGCAGAGGTCAGCATCACTTCCTAGATCCAGCTGTTTTGATTTAGCTTTTTAAAATTAAGTTTGGCTCAAATTAATGATGACAGTTTAAAGGGGACTTATTCACCTATTTAGCTGACTTTCCATCTGAAACCAAGTCCCTTCTGTCTCCTTGTATTTTGTCAAAGGATTTGCGGTTAGGATCCCAGAAAGTCCACTGATTATCCCAGATTATATTTTTCCCCCTGTCTTTTTGTTCTGTGGTTATTTCCCCCTGCCCTTTCTTCCTATTTCCAGGAGAGTGCCGTGGTTGCTGCTACTGCGATAAGAAACAAAGTGCTGTCTAATTGATTTTTAGGAGTGGCTTCAGTTTGAGGATCATTGAAACCAGCAGGCCAGGCACGTTTGCTCTCAGATCCTGGGTCAAACCCTAGCTTATAGCTCTTGCAAATTGGCACAGCTCCTGAGAGTCAGTGGTGCTATAGAGGTTTTACATCTGTTGAAGGTCTGGACAAAGCTTGATGAGCTGCTTGAAGGCAGTGTCCTGGAACAAGGTAGACCAATAATAACCCTGTGCATAAGACCATCTGTGTTTACTGAATGCATGGAGGGGGGAGGTTAATGGAAGGAGGTTCTGACCCTAAATTACTTATGCTTGGTAAACTGTCTGAGCAGGTCTTGTGTGCATTGTCTTGTCTATATGATCTGGAACATGTTTGGAATACATTAACCCATAGTGCGGGTGGCGCTATGGGACACGGGTGGTGCTGTGGTCTAAACCACAGAGCCTAGGGCTTGCCAATAAGAAGGTCGGTGGTTCGAATCCTGACGACGGGGTGAGCTCCCATTGCTCGGTCCCTGCTCCTGCCAACCTAGCAGTTCGAAAGCACGTCAAAGTGCAAGTAGATAAATAGGTACTGCTCTGGCGGGAAGGTAAACGGCGTTTCCGTGCGCTGCTCTGGTTCGCCAGAAGCAGCTTAGTCATGCTGGCCACATGACCTGGAAGCTGTATGCCGGTTCCCTCAGCCAATAAAGCGAGATGAGCGCCACAACCCCAGAGTCATCCACAACTGGACCTAACGGTCAGGGGTCCCTTTACCTTTACCTTTAGCCCTATATAAAATCTCCACTGCTTATCAGTTTGCTTCCAAACACATTTTAAGGTGCTGGTTCTTAAATTTAAAGCTCCAAATGGACCGCCGCCGGGGATGCTAGAAGGAATCTCTTTAATTTAGGCTGGCAGCTCTGAGTAGTCATCTCTGTAGCAGCACTCATTCTGTGCAACTTCCTCACAAGGGAAGCTCACCAGACTAATAATCTATTTTATCTGGGTTATGACTGCTGGTGACAGAAAGCAAGGAGGGTCCCTGTGGTAATCCCCCCCCCCATCACTCACAGGGACCAAATCACACACAAATCACTTCACAAGCCCTCAATAATCCTTACAACGGCCCTGTAAAATAGACTAGTTTTATTATCTCTAAGGCTGAGATGGCGGTTTGTCTGAGGCTTCCCAGTGAATTAGGGATGAGGCAAGATTTGAACCAGGAGTTCACAGAGCATTCTTATTTTCATAGCAGCTCGTTTTCTCTACTGCACTAGACACCTTTGAAAACACACAATAGAAGTCACAGATAGATGGCATTCGAAAGCAGGACACATAGCCACAAATCTAAAACAGTAACACTGACAAGCATCAACATCCTCAAAATCAATTTGTCCTGCATGTAAGATGAGTGGCGAAGATCTCGCTGGTGGAATTTCTTCTTCCCTTGCTCCAACAAGCTACAGATTTCATTGTTGCACAGAATCAAACTATAAATAAATAAAGCAAAATGCATTCCCTTCTGGAAATGGTTTAATTCATATGAAGATAATCGAATGGGACGTAAGCACTGAAGCCTTGTCGGCTCTCAGGGCTCCTTTCCTACGAGCCATGTGTGGTGTATCAGCCTTTTAAACAGTAAGACAGCAGGCAGCACAACAGATGGATCCAGCATCCATCCAAATAACTATGTTAACGAAACAGACAATGGACAAGCATTTATGCTCTTTCTGTGCACTGGCAATTTCTAAATATAGGCAAAAGGAAGCTCCACTTGTGGGGCCTCATATAGGCTATTAAAAGAAATATTTACTGGTTCCTGCAGGGTCTAAACAGCCTTCATCTCTTCTTTTCTGTGGCAAATGCACACCCTAAACTAAAAAGGCTTCCACTTTCAACTAATAATTGAATGAAATCTAACAGGCCACATTGTCTCTTGCAATAATGGTGTTACACACTCCCTCCTTCCCCAAGCAGTGAGAAGTTTCAGATGCAGTGCTACACAAAATTTAGTTTCCTTGTGAGGAAAGAGCACTGGAAACGTGTGCCATTTTTACGATAACTGTTTATTTATAAAGAGACATGCTGAGCATAAAGAAGCAGATAGGCACCCAGGCAAGCAGGTCTGGTCCCTAAATCAAATGCCTTTGCTCTCCATGGCAAAGTACGGTACATCTCCTTGGTGCCTGTAAGGCTGGAGGTGTTGACCTGGAGTCTCTGACTGCCAAGCCCAGACGTCTCTCCCCCCCCCCCCAGTTTAAATACTTTATTGAAATTCATAGATAATATACACAATATACCAAGATGAAAACAATCATGCACACTTCTTCAGATCATGCATGCACACTTCTTCAGATATGCACACAAAAGCTCATACCAATAACAAACTTAGTTGGTCTCTAAGGTGCTACTGGAAGGGGGGGGGGTATTTTCTTTCGACTACGGCAGACCAACATGGCTACCTACCTGTAATTAGTTAAAATTAGTTCTCACATAAATGACTACGTTCTATTGATTTCAATGGGAATAACATTCAACTAACTTAGGTAAAGGTAAAGGGACACCTGACCATTAGGTCCAGTCGTAGACTTCTCTGGGGTTGCGGCACTCATCTCGCTTTATTGGCCGAGGGAGCCAGCGTACAACTTCCGGGTCATGTGGCCAGCATGACTAAGCCACTTCTGGCGAACCAGAGCAGTGCACAGAAACGCCGTTTACCTTCCCACCGGAGCGGTACCTATTTATCTACTTGCACTGCGTGCTTTCGAACTGCTAGGTTGGCAGGAGCAGGGACAGAGCAACGGGAGCTCACCCTGTCGCAGGGATTCGAACCGCCGGCCTTCTGATCGGCAAGCCCTAGGCTCTGTAGTTTAACCCACAGCACCACCCTCGTCCCTTTCAACTAACTTAGCTACATCATAATTTAAAATACATCATAATTTAAAATATTCTTCATTGCAGAGGGCTGGATGAGCTCTCCCTCCGGGTCCCTTCCAACTCTACAATTATATGGTTCCCTCTTTCTTCCCCCTCGTGTTTTAAAGCATTGATTCCCAAACTATGTGCTAGGACATACTAGTGTACCAAGAGAGGGGAACTAGGCTGCCTTGAAAAATGAAGGCCACAATGTTATGCACACCTACCCAGGAGTAAGTCCCATGGAACTCAGTGGGTTTCTTTCTGTGTGGATACGTATAGGATTGCATCAAAAGCCACTATGCTGGGTGCACAACTACTCTTAACTGCTGATGCAAGGAAGCCCAACACCATATTGATTACTCTTTCTCTGCCAGCATATGAGCATTGACATCATTCTGAGAAATACAGTAAGGACACACAGGATTCCTTGATGCAGCCAATACTTCAGCTGAAAGGCACAGAAGTGTCCCTGAAGCATCACCATTGCTCAGAAAGCAAATTAATATCCCTGAGCTGTGGCAGGACAAAAGGACAGTGAAACACCAGCAGGCAGTGCTATCTGGACAGTTACAAGAAGGATGTATCCTGCCTATAGTTTTGAGAGCTAATCAAGACAATATGTGTGTACTTTTATTTTTTTTTTTTTAGTATGGGGTAGTGTGTGCTTCCAATTTTTATCCAGAAAAAAAATGCCCCAGATACCAAAATATTTCAAAGATTCCACCGCAGTTCAGTGGAATTCCCCCTGCTTCACCAGCAGAATAAACCTTGTGTCAAGTCACAGTGGAAATTTATGGGAAGGAAAGGGAGGCATGAAAGCAAAGGAAGTTTGAAGGGAGCCATTCCAGTTCTTGTGAAACAATCTGACAGTTCTTTATTTAAAAAAAAAAAGCAGAGGGATGTGGCTCAGTTAAAAATTAAACTAAAATAATATTCCAAGTTCAAACTAGGACAAATGTAATCTTCTTTAGAAGCAATAATAAAATAAGCTGGAGTAAATTTTAAAAGGAAATCTAACGGAAAGAATATCAGCATGCATATGTGTAGATACACAAGCTCTACTGAACTCTTGTCTGGTCAAAGATTTACAGATGCCTTTATTCACAGAACTGTTGGCAGAAGAATGGTCCCTTCCCAGGTTACTAAATGGAGCATATGCTCAGCTTTAACAGTGCTAGTCAAAATGCTATTTATTTCATTGTTACACCATTTGTCCCCCTGCCTGTCCACCCCATAACCCCCGGATGAATAAAAACACGGTACGGGTCCTACTACTGACTCCTGAACTGCCTCCTTACTGTGCCCCATGTTTATGCCCTGAGAGTGAAGAGACAGGGTTGAGAATCAACCAGGCAAAAGTGACCAGTATCACCGAGGGGATCTTTCATTACACTCTAGTCACAAGAGTTTCATCACCTACATAGAAGAACTGAACAATTAGTTACTTCCAACAGCACAGGTAAGTAGAATTAAGAGGTGTGAATGGAAAAGAATTTCCTCTTCTGTTGACAGATCAGGCTAGTGAGGGAAACTCCACCCTGGAATGCTTTGTATGTGACAAGAGGGGAAGTCATTAAGTTAAAAGTAGAAGGTTTTAAAGGGAAAGGTACTGTTATTCCCAAGGCTCTTCACACTTAAAAACCAGGATATGGAACCAGAAACTAATTCTCATACAGGAGCACCAGAGCAACTCCCTCCACAGGCAGTTAATTCTTGCTCTTGCATATTAAAAGTACACTTTAGGGCAGCCTTTGCCAACCTGCTGCCATCCAGTTAGCCAGCATGTGCTTACTGGGGCTGATGGGAGTTGTAGTCCAAAACATCTGGAGGGCACCAGATTTGGGAATGCTGGCTTAGGTGCAGGAAGAGTGAAGTACAGCTCCAATTTTAATTCAGAAAAAAGTGTGTTGCAGCTATCAGAAATTTTGCCCTGTTGGAAGGCAGACCTGTCGAAGACCTGTGAGATTTGTATGGAGGAAGATGATCTCTTAAACAGACAGGTCCTAAATGGCATAGAACTGAATAAAAGTGGCTATTGTGCTTAAAAGCATTAAAAAAGTGTTTAAACTACATCCATGTCATGTGCTGGGAATGTCTGTTGAGTGAAGGGAGCCCCAGAGTTTCTACAGGCTGCTTTATGTACCACTATGATTCCAACCTTCATGTCGTGGCGAAGGGGCTTGAATAACTCAGAGAAGCTATGAGCTATGAGAAGGAGATGATAGAGAACGAGATGGTTGGACAGTGTTCCCGAAGCTACCAACATGAGTCTGACCAAACTGCGGGGGGCAATGGAAGACAGGAGTGCCTGGCGTGCTCTGGTCCATGGGGCCACGAAGTGTCGGACACGACTAAACGATTAAACAACAACAACATGATTCCAACAGGATTCTGGCTTCTGTTCTCCCACCTCTTCTTTTGTCAGATCCCTGCTTTTGGGAAACTGGCCATCAGACATTTGCCAAAAGGAGAAAATGCCATTAGTGCATGATACTGAATCTGAAATGAGTATTCCAAAATAATGAAAACTTACCTAAAATGTGAATGGCAAAATTTGGAATGTGGCCAGGCTTTGCATGTGACATTTTGCCTGACAGCCTGAAATTCAAAAGCTTTCGACTGGAACCTCTTGAAGGCTTTGATTTTGGCAAGCGTCAACTATGAAATCTCATAAACTGTCAGCTGCCAAAACACAATTGCATGTCATTTATCAAATGCTGTCAGTTAGTAACACAGTGATTCTGTCCTCAACATACACCTGTAGTGAGTGGATGTGAGATACAGCAGCCTAACAATACCACTGGGGCTCCACCAGCACAAGGGGGAAACTGGACAGAATTCAGGATGTGGTGGAGGCAGAGTGGAAGTTAGGCTTTGCATACACACACATTTGCTCCTCATCCAGTGCACTCCCATTGCTGGTTTCGGAAGTGGCATACATGTGTCATTAGCCATAATCAATATCTGTCCTGTTGTTTCTTGTGAAATACTGCATATTGATGCATTTCCCCCCAAACAGTGCTTTGATCCAAATTCAGTAAAATAACCACCTAGCTGTGTTTTAAGCCAGTAATGTGTACACAGCCTTAGTGAGAAGCCTTTCCTTGCTCAGAGGTTAGACACTCCTGAACAATTGCACCTACAAAAAAAGGTGGCATGGCTTTAAACACTCTGATGAGGTCAATGTTACAAGTAGCCCCAGTGTAATTCCAGATGTAAGCTTCTGCAACAAATAGAAGTGCCAACACAATGTACCTCTAGGCATGTTGATACTACAGACGTAAGCTAGTACTATGGTCATTCTTCATACGTAATGCTAAGGTTAGAAGCAAATTTGTGTGACAGGGAGCTAGAGATTACTAACAGAATTCCCATTTCATTGCCAAACTACAAGGCCCAGGATTCTTTGCAGGAAGATCTGCCAGCTAATCAAATATATGTTTGTGGTAAGGCACATAACCTTATCTGGCACATAACCTTATCTGGTAAGGCACATAACATCACTGTGCCATACTTGCCGTTCCTGCTAGAAAATCTGGACCAGTCTTAATCAGACACTTTACAAAGTAATCTACATAGAAGTGCCCCAGCACCATTCTAAGCATATTTCCTTGGCAGCAAATCCTGTTGGTTGAAACGGGATATTTAAAAGGAAATAAGTTTAGGAGTGCCTATTTATCTAGTAGCTTTGAAAAATGCAGCCTTCCAAATTCTATTGACATGCCTGTGAGTAATATAGCAGGGGAAACACAATGCAACCTATATTATTATCTAGTGGATGTTATCCAGACTCTGCAAGTTGTGACTTCAGCAAGATTTGCTAAAGAAAACACTGTTGTTGTGGAGTTGGTGGATGCAGAAATACTGGCAATTGGGAATGCAGGAGGTAAAATACGGAATGTGACAATGGGAGAGAATCTTCCAGGCTACCCTGATCTGTTTCTGTTTTCATTACGCTAAAAGACAGCCAATTTCAGCAAACAATATAGTAGATTTATTCATCTGCAGAAGAGCTAGCCGCATAGGGGCCTTGAAGGGGTGGAGAAAAGGAAAGCAGAAATGGGAAAAGGCTGATTAAACAAAGCAGTGGGGGAGAACACTCTGGAAGGTTCCTGCACGCAAGTCTGCTGCACTAATGCTTTATGTCACTGCAGAACATTAAACGAGCACTTAAAAAGGTAATTAGCACCTTTTCATTGGACCAGAAATCAAAGGTGTAATTTACCAAAAGTCAGTGAACAATGTAAGAGATCTAATTGAATCATAGTGTACAGCTTAGCCAGGGTGAAAAGTCAGAAGAACATCTTTGGTGTGTTCTGTAGTGGTTATATTAAAGCCACTGTCCTCCTAAGCCCACTGCTACTACCGGTACCAGCTTGCTCTAATCCCAACCAGAAATGCCATGAACGTATTCATGAAGATAGCTGGGCCAGCCATGATCCTGAAGTTTTATTCTATCATTGATTCTGTAATTGGGGGTTTTCTACAGTCTGCAGCTGAACCCCTAATTTCATGGGCAAAATTTAGTTACCTAATGGTGCCTAGCACATCACGGAGGCTTAACAGATGTTAAACATCAGCCGTAGCACCTATGCATTTTGCCTTCCTGAACTGCCTATAAGTGTCTCCTTACTTCCCCCTTCTATCAAGGAAAACAGCTGTTATTCCAGGTGGAATAAACCAAGTGGAGGCTGCGGAGGGATCCTCACTTTAGGGATGGGGCAGGAAATGCAGTCAGGAATTGGACCGCACACTCCACTTTAAAAACTGTCACAATTTTTAAAAAATTTTTTTAATTATTAAGGATTCCTCCTTCCACTCTTGCTGCCACTCCTCATTATTGCTAGTCTTCTTCCTCCTCTCTCCATGTACCCCACAGAGAGGCAAAGGTGCAGAGCAAAGGAAGGTACGAAGATGGGAGGAGGGGAATGCAACATGGTCTTCACTAAGAGCCTGCCACCTTACCCCAATGACATCCCTCACTCCTCCTCCTTTCTACCTGCAAGCCAGCTCTGTAAACACCAGCTGATCCAGCAGCAAAGAGAGCGAGACAGCTCTGCTAGCAGCAATCTGGCACAGAGCCCTAGTGCAACCTCTCCACACCCCGCTTTTTTTAAAAAAAAGCATAAATATGTGATTGCTGTGCTAAGCCTTCATTCATGTCCACTGAAATGTCATCTACTGGATGAAGGTGGGAGTGGCAACAAAACCAAAAAGTCATCGCATTGCTGTGACAGTGTGACACCCCAGCCCTGTAGCGTGACAAAAATGAGATTTTTTTAAAAATGGAACATTTGGCTGTGGTTGAGGGGGGACTACAGACCATAGTCCAATCCAGAGGGTTCATACTGCCTGCCAATCACTTCGAGGAGGGGCAATATTGTACACCCCTAGTTTTTTCTGTATTCAAAGTGAGTTCTTAGTACAGACTTTTCATAGTAACTCACAGCCTTAGACACTTCAAGCCCCAGAGTCCCTGACAGTAACCTTATCAGAAAATACTGGTAGACCTAATCCACTTGAAGGACTTTGACAAAATTGCAGATTCCCTCTTGTGTAGCAGATCGCTTTAGATAAAAGTTGGATTCCACCCAAAGGCAAGCATTTATTCCCTTATTATTTCATAACTGTGGTAGATTTTACAAGTACCAAATGATAATGGCTGTTCAGTTGATCTTTACAGATGATATTGAAGTAATGGCTGATGGTGAGGAAGATTCAGTTTGGATGATTAATGTCTGTGGCCTCAAATTAAATAAAGACCAAGGCCATGTAAGTGAATCATATGAAAGGAGAAAAAGGATGAAAATTCTGAAAGCAAGGAAACAAGTTTCCTCTATTTAAACTGTTAAAGGGCCTCTTCTCCATATTTCCTTTGTTCCATTTCACCTCTGGTCAAAAATTTTTGGCGGGTCTCTGTGATAACATGAAAACCTTTTTACAAGGGGCAGAATAGCCCAATAAAGACAGCAAAAAAAATGCAAACTAAAATCGTGTGTGTGTGTGTGTGTGTGTGTGTGTGTGTGTGTAAGAGAGAAAACAATCACATTAGCATAGAATTGTAGAATTGTAGACCTGGAAAGGACTGTGAGGGTCATCTAGAATCATAGAGTTGAAAGGGTCATCTAATCCAACCCCTTGCAATGCAGGAATCTCAGCTAAAGCATCCATGACAGATGGCCACCCCACTTGTCACTTTTTTCCAGGATGACAAGGGACCATTAATGAGTACTCTTTGGGTTCAGTCTCTTTGGGTTTTAAAAAAAAAGTTACAGCTACAAATCTACCTAACGCTTACCTCTTTCAACACACATTTTACCAGCTTCCTTGTGAGAATATCATGGGGGACTTTGTCAAAAGCCTTACTGAAATCAAGATACATTATGTCCACAGCATTTTCCTGATCCACCAAATTTGCACTTATATAAAAAAAATAAATCAGATTGGTCTGGCATGACTTATTTTTGAGAAACCCATCCTGGGTCTCTTAGTAATCACAGCATCCTTTTCTAAATGCTCACAGACCGACTGTTTAATTATCTGTTCTAGGACCTTCCTTGGACACAGCCTCCTGCAATGCAGGAATCCTTCAACCAATGTGGGCCTTGAACCCACAACCCTCAGATTAAGAGTCTCATGCTGTACCAACTGAGCCTTAATTACAGCATGCTAATAGTGGCAACGTCTATCTAGCCTGCTGCAAAAGGTTTTTTCCCCCATCTGCAGTTGTCAACATGGACTTGTAAAAAGCCTTCTGATACCATTTCCCAGGCTCTGAGAAGGGGCAGGGCCAGATTCCACTTCCTGATAGCTCAAAGCCTCTCCTTTTCCCTTTCCAACATTTGGAAAGAGGCCTCAGCAGCCAGCCTGCCAACTATGAATGCCTCACTCTTCAACGCAATCCTATACCTGTCAGCTTGTAAGTAAGTCTGTCTAATGCATTCAGTGGGTTTTATTCTCAGATAAGTGTGCACAGAATTGCAGTCACAGTTAGTTGAGGAGCAGCCGGGGGAACAGGGAAAACAACAGTCCCACTTTCAGAACACCCTTCCTCTGAGGGAAACAAAACCCTATCGTCTCTCTCTCGCCTATTTAGCATGTATAAATATTTATTTATAAAACCATACATATGGAGTGGAGCTGACTGGATGTGAAGCGTGGGTGACAAATGGAAGAAGGGAAATCGGGCTCAAAATGTGCTGTTAAAGGTGAATGGGTTCCTTGATGAATTTTACACAAACTACACAGATTTATTAGCACAGCTCTCAACTGACTTACAGTGTGATTCTGCACGTCTGCTCATTGGGTGATTACCATAGGACTTACTCCCTGGTGTATAGGAATGTGTCCATGTTCAACATAATACTCTTGCAAGGTACCGTACCAGACACCTGCTCATATGTGGACATTTATGTATTTGTTACTTACTGATTTTCACAGACTCAAAGAACTGTAGAATTGGAAGGGACCATAAGGATCATCTAGTCCAATTTTACTCAAAGTGGGGCTCGAAGCAACGACTCTGAGATGAATAGGACTCTGAGCTATCATTCCTTCCTCCCAGAGAAGCCCAAAGTGTGGCAAACACCAAAAAGTTAATACAATTTAAAGAAGCTCAGATGTTGCAGATATAAAGTAGCCATCAAAATCCTGGGGATTGTTTCTTTTGAAAAAAAGTCTTTACCAAGCCCCTACACTTGACAAAACTAGGCACTAGGAAAGTGTTCCAGAGTTGGGATGCCATGACAGAGGAGGTCCTCATTGCCATGTGGCTAACCTCAGGTGCTGGGTGCAAAACAGATTTTAGGTTGCACCAAGGATTATTGGGAATGGAATACAATGGCTGTTCTTTGAAAATATTGTACATGCCACCCCAGTCTCCCAGCGGTGTGAGGTTCCAAAGGAACCAAGGCACTTACCCAGGGTTTGTGTTTCCTTTGGAAATAAGGCACAGAGGAGACTGTGGTGTCTTTATGATGTATGGTTTATATACACATATATACAATCTGAGCCTGTGATGGAGGGACTCACAGCATTACACTCCAGGAGGTTCTTGCTTTTCCCATGGCCTCAGTCTTGGATGCCAGCAAAAATCAGCCATGGCCCTCTGTCTCCTTACTCAGCTTGCTGCGTTTAACAAACTGCCACTTTTCCTCTCTAGCTTTCAGCATCCTCAATTGCAATCCTAAAAACAACTGCCCTCCTTCCAACTCTAAAACTTCTTCAAATGCTTTTGTCTTTGTAACTAATTCTGAGTTGAGAGAAGGACTCCTTCCATTTGCCCTCGGGAATAGAGCCACACATCCTTGTGGGCCTTTACCAGGCTGGCTCCTGGCTTATAGTTTAACATGCTAAATCCAGTGTCTGGAACCCAGACATGAGAAGCAGGGTCCAGGAATTAGAAAGGGAGTTCAGGCACCCCACAAACTCATAACAGTATTAAAAAACAGGAGCAATTTGGATTCGTCTCTTGCACTGATTGGAACACATGGGTTTGAAGGACACAACCTTTGAACAGACATGCTACATACATGAACTTCCACAGTTTATGTCATTAGAAGAAAACAGTGCAGTCTGCCCACCCCTGGGCATATCCTCCAGCATAATACATTTTAATTTCTTGAGCACTGGTTAGAGACTTTGCCTCTGATTTTACCGTTCCAGCGTTGCTAGCTGTTGTTTTGTTCTCTGATGTTTAATATTAGTAGGATTTTTTCTTGTTAGAAATTGTGGCCATTAAAAAAAAATGTAAGCAGCTCAGGGAATTTGTAATTGCTCCAGGCAGGGTATGCCATTTCTTAAAGAAACAGATAATAAGCCATCACTAGCAGCTTTTCTAATAATATATCACACATCTTACTCTACAAGCTTGGGGTCTTCTTAAGGAAGGAATGTTATATATCTTACTGATGGAATGTAGATTTTGAATGTGAAAAGACTCAGAGACCACAGGCACCTAGAAGACCCACTGCAATCACAGTACTGAATCTGTTGCGCAACTGAGTCTGATTTAGTGCTACATAACTCACCTCTTCGGTTACCTGTGCCTCTCATGCAGAAAAGTGGCCCATGCCATAGAAATGGTCCGTTCATTTCTTAAGCAGTCATCACCTGTTCATCATAAATCATTCTACTTATCTTTCTCCCAATTTGTCACAGAACCTGTCAACAACCAGCATATCATGAATGCTGCAACTTCCTTCCAATGGCTCTTCACAATTATTTATCTTGATGATGTAAGTGCCTGGTACTGCCTGCAACAGATGTTAGAACTCGGAAGACACGGAGAACCTTTTTCCAGAAGCAGGATTTGAACAAAAGGTCTGATTTAGCAAGAAGAAACAGATTCACTATCAACACTAGGACCCAAGCATTGGATAGCTTATCTTTCTCTCTGGGCAGATCCTTAGTTTCAAATCCCTTCACCATGATGGAAATATGGAGGCTGAACTGTCATGAAAGTTGTTTATATTATCTTATTTCCCCACATGCACAAGCTATCTAAGGTCACTACCAGACAGTCAGAATTTTGCAGGAAATATTTGAGCACTATCCTGGGAATTTAGATTTGCACAATTAAAGTGGATTAAAGTGCTCTGTCTCCCCTGGGCAACAAATCTACTTTTTATTTATTTTTTAAATAAACTTTTTATGATTGGGAAAGTAGTGGTAAAATGCTCTGAAAAATGTGGAATGAATGAATGTTTAATGGGGAGACATATAAATGCCATGCAAGCAAATCAGAATTAATGCAGGATGAATGCGCATCGCCATATAACATCTCTGCAAACAAATCTGAATGAATTCTCAGTGAAGATGAGACATAGTTTACCCTCCATATAAGCTCTGTGCAAGCAAATCAGGACGAATGCTCAATAAACAGGTCATCTGAAGGAGCCTCAGATCTTGGAAGAACTTGTAAGATTTGCTGGAGCCACTCAGAAGTGATATAACAACACAACAAACAATATTCAGAACAGCTAACTGCTGGTTGTCTGGAAGAGAGAGAGAGAGGAAGAACAATTTTCAAGGGCCCCTTAGAACTTTTAGCTGGAGAGACAGGAAGAAGGGCACATCCCTAGATGTCCCTATAATAACCTTCTGGAATAGTTCAGAACAATATTTTAAAAGACTAAATTGTTTCTGTGTCCCCAATTTAACAGCCACCTTGGGCAAAAGCTGTTGGAAAATTCAGAAATGCATCATATTGTTTCATGATGCAGCTCTAACTTATGTTGGTGGTGGTTATGCAAGAGAAGGTTCCTTGCTTTCACGTGCTTGCTAAATTGTTTCATAGTAAACCATGATAAAAGAAAGTATTGGCTACTAAGGCCACAGAAAACATTTCTAAGGGCGTGAAATGATCTGACTGGTCGTCACTTGTAGGATTGTGATACTGTTGCTCATTCCACTTCCATACAATGACTCCAGGGCCAGTTGGACAAACTTGTAAAGTGCAGGGAATAGAACATAGCCTTCCATAGGAGTCAGCTACTAAAGGTGATGGGGGCTTCGGCCCCCACAATAAAATATTTGAGTGAGCCGGGCCCCCACAAAGTTGATGGGCATTCCCATTCAAATTGTGTGTGTGCACTGCAACATGTGATTGATTATGTGGGGCGGGGCTGACAATATTTTATTCAAGTTGGTAATCCCTGTACCCTTCCATTCCAGCCCTACCCCAGTTGCTGAATCATTTATTTATTCCATAAAGAAAATCAGAAACAGCATGGAAAGTGTGGGAAACGGAGCAGAAATAAAAAATGGAGGCTTGTGTGGTTCAGGGAGGTTCAATCGAGAATCGGGCCCTCAACTCCCCAAATCTTTCAAACAGACACCTCCTCTTCTAATTCTTCAACCGAAACCCATTGCATAAACTTTCAAAAGCAAGAAAGGCCCTGTTGGATCATGTAGCATCCTGCTCACATAGTTGCCAACCAGAAGCCTGCAAGCAGGACATGAGCATAATGGCACTCCTGCAAAATAGAAAATGCAGGAATCTTAGAAAATGATTCCAGAGCTTGTCTGCTTCTGGGTTCATCCTGGTTCCATGGCACAAGTAAACTCCAGATCTTCTGAATACATACTTATTGCAGAAAGACTGGTTAATCCCTTATAGTTAATAATTTCCTTCTTTTGTTTATGGAAAACATCTGAAGACATTTTGTCCCTAATTCTCTGTAGAGGACTTCTGTTCCTGATTTTAGAAGCGCACAGCATGAGAGAGGTATCAGGAATAGTGCAAGCCAGAGCAGTGTCATCACCCTGTGTGAAATGTGAAGCTGGTTTTAAATTGGGCAGGAGAGGGAGAGGAAGCCAAGCAGCAATGGAAGGAGGCAGAGGCCAAGTCAGACCTAGAGCCCAAGCCTGCTCTGCAGAGCTTGGTTTTCATTCCCTATCAGGAAAAGTCAAAAGAAAACAGCTGACTATGGACTAAAATCAGAATTGGCTGGGATGCTTTGGTAGATCCTTAGCAGGAAGGATCTTTCCACCATGCCTATGGCTGTTCTTTATGCAGCTTGACTCCCCTGCACTTCAATTTAAGGTTCCTAGAATTGCCAGCCAGCAGGTCAAGGGGGATAAACTTTCACCAGAAAGAGAGGGCAAGATGTCAGCTGAGGCTAGTCATACAGCTTTCCTTAGCAGTAGCAAGAGTTTCCAAGAGAGTCTTCCAGAGAAGGCAGATGAAAAGAGGCTATTGTGTGTGGCTTTTTCTATGAATAGCAGAAACTCGCCAGAGATTTGGGGCTCAGTGAATTTGAAATTTTCTTAAACTGTGAAACACGAGTCCTCTAATTTTTCAGGAATGCTTCAAGGGTGCAACAAATCAGCTCTACAGGGTTCTCAATTAACCATAAATCATTTTCTTAGCGTGCAATGAAGGCCAGTGTCTGCTCTTTACCCTGAGCTGCAACCAAAGTAACACACGTTGCATACAAAAGGATTGTAACAAAACTCAGGTGATTCCAAACCACTCCACAATGCAAAAAGCATTGATGTGGCCTTACTTCAGGGTTCTTGCACATTCTGCAGTCCATTGTTCAGAGTTAACTTGCAACTTAAATATAGACATCCTGCTTTTCAGAATTGTGAGAGCAGAAGAACTCCTACCTTGGCCGTAGTCTGTTAGATTTTCAGAGATTGCACTACAGGACAAAATCACTATACTGTCAGGCAAACAAACTATATAGAGAGATATTATCATTCTTGGTGTCCATTGTGTGGGAGACAGCAGAGGACAGAACAAATAAAACATGAACTGTGAAACACCAAGACAGGCTCAATCCAAGTGGGATGCTTTCACCACAATAACTACATCCATTAGCCTGCATTTTTCATCTATATACCAGCAATCAGAAATGCTAGCAGCCAGGTCATTGTACAGAAAGAAATGGAAATTGGAAAACTGGAAAGGTGGCCTCACAGGAAAGCGGGGAAGAACACAAATTAGAGTAGGATGAATTCTGAAAAAGGAGCCTGCCCAAATCAAAGCAGTGGTTTGTTCAATTGGACATTGAAAGCTGCAGTCCTAGGGATAGTTGACTGGGAGTGTTTGTTGTTTAGTAGACCCCTTTAAATGCAGTGAGATTTACTGCCATGTAAACATGCATCAGACTGCACTGTAAAAATAATGAAATGTAGAAAACTTGAAGCAGGTTGCTTGGAACCGGAGAGATTTTGCAACACAGTAAATTTGTCAGTTCATACTTTATTTCAAATGTTGAAAGGACGTCTTTCCAACCACAAGTGGTTACTATCTGCATGCATTGAAAAGCTGCGATGGAGAGAGCCTGGGGCTGCTGACAGTATTTCTAGAACCTTCCTTTTGAGCATCATCATTTGTATCAAGTAGAAATGTCAAGTTGTTAGAATTCCAGCAACAACTACTATATGACCCAATATTCTTGGTGTGGATATTGTTATTGACTCTTTACTTCCCTGAATAGCAGGAAGACCAAGCAAACCACAGGTTTTAGTTTCCTTTGGATGAGAGAGCACTGGGGAATTGTGTTGTCTTTAGAATATCTATATACAGTGGTACTTTGGTTTAAGAACAGCTTAGTTTATGAACAACTTGGATTAAGAACGCTGCAAACCCAGAAGTAGGTGTTTTGGTTTGTGAACTTTGCCTTGGAATAAGAACAAGTTTCGCTTCCTGTTGAGGGTAAATTGAGTCCCCCGTTGCTATGGGAAAGCACGCCTTGGTTTAAGAACACTTTGGTTTAAGAACAGACTTCTGGGATGGATAAAGTTCATAAACCAAGGTACCATTGTATATGTGGGTGTACATGTGTGCAGCTGTAGTGTATGAAATGACATGCATTTGGTCTTAGTGTTTATATGTATGCATTTATTTACTAGCATCAACTGCAGGTTTTTAAGCAGAAATTGGATGGCCATCTGTTCTGGATGCTCTAGCTGAGATTCCTGCATTGCAGGGGGTTGGACTAGATGACCCTAGGGGTGACTTCCATATGAATGCAAACTTATTATAATGTCAGATAAATAGAATATCTGGTAGGAACCCAACCGCAAAAACCTATGCTTCTTTGGGAGGAGGGGTGGGGTATAAATTTAATAAATAAAGAATTAAAAGATGGCAGGAGTCTTGTACGCAGCCAAGGTTGGAATCGTATAACTCCAAAATATTTCCCCTCATCCCCAGAGGGTTATGTCCACACTTCATGCCACAGAAGACTCTCTGTTCCATATGGATGTCTATAATTCCTGTCTATAGAAGTTTTTACTCAGAAAAAAAAATTAACAAAGCTAAAATGCAAAACATAGCCAGCTGTAGCATCCGGCAGAGTGAGGTAACTCACCTCAAGCAGCAGATTTTAGGAGACCATTAAAAGGCAGGGAAAAAATTGTTATATAACAAATAAATATAACAAATATAACAATAAAATTATTGTAGAACACTTCAATCTCCCAGGACACTCTATACAAGATCTCAAAGTAGCTGTCTTATTGCAAAGGAATTTCAGAAATAGACTGGAAAGAGAAGTTGCTGAATTGCAACTCATTACCAAGCTTAAAACCATGGAGAGACCTGGTCTGAACAAAGACATTGGATTCTTATCTCATTATACATGACAAAGCTTTTTTAACCTTCTCACCCCTTGCTTTTTCCTGTAAGACTAATTGCAGCCGTTAACAGTCGTCAACAGGTTTACCACAGCTATCAACCTTTCACCCATTTCCACCACCCCTCTGAGTAATACCCCTCCCCACCCTCTCACTATATATCAGGGTCTGGTGACTTCTGTTTCAGTGTATCTGAAGAAGTGTGCATGCACACGAAAGCTCATACCAAGAACAAACTTAGTTGGTCTCTAAGGTGCTACTGGAAGGAATAAAATTATTTGTTATATTTGTTAAATCTCTGGTTTGGGGAATCCACAGCTCTCCAGATGTTGGGCTCCAGCCAGCATGATCTGTGGTCAGAGATGATGAGAGTTGTAGTCCAACAACATCTGGAGAGCTACAGGTTCCCCATCACTGAAACAGAAAGACAAGGCAAACAAGAAATAAGATGGGTTTACATTTTTTTAAAGAATAGAAGGGACTTTCAAAAATCCTCTAGAGCTTGAACCAAGCGTTTGCTTCAGATGGTCACTTCACAACTTTAACTTTTTGATCTGTGACTTGTTTCACTTCTTGAATCATCTCCGAGTATGCCTTTAGTCCTTTCCCTCAGAACTGTGACATCGAGTGCTATTTTTCTAGAAGAAGAAATGCCGGCACTCACTGTGAACACCTCCCTCATTCTCTTTGAATGGTAATGGTGCCCACCAGATAGGTGCCATAACTGAGTTCCAGCGAGTTCCAGCTGTAAAAAATCTTGTTACATCCCATTACCTATGAAAGAACAGAAGGGTTTTGCTTAGATTTTAGCCTTCTGCATTCGTTGAGGGCCTACCGGTAAATTCACCTCATGCAGTTGTGCTTCTTGCTTGTTCGAAAACCTCCATATGTATATGTATTATTTATACCAGTGTGCTAAAATAGGCAAACTGCTGTAAATGCTCTGTGAATGCCTTACACTCCTTGTCAAAAACTGTGGGGAATATCTGTAAATTCCTCCTTTCTGACCATTAGCTAAATGTTACCAACCTGTTGGCATTGTGTAATATTTGAACACCAACATAGTTCCACTGACATTACAGAAGGGGTGAAGTGTTGTGAAGGTCATTAGAGAGAAAGTGTCCTCTCATTAAATCTGCTATTATGTCATCCTACAGCAAGAACAGAAGGCTGTGCAACCAGGCTACCTTCAAATGCTGAGGCTGGAATTCAAAATAAGTTGTCACCAAGGAACCTCAAACACACACTGTCCTCTAGATTGCTTTGGCACATGACTGACAAGTGCACCTTGTCGTTGGGCTGGGCTTATGTATACAGTAAGTCTGCAACTTACGTGGTGGTTACATCCTGGGGATTGTGCCAAAAGCAAAAATTGTGTACTGTATAGTCAAAACACACTAGGTCCAATGGTTGGTGGAATAGCCAAAGTAATTTCCCCAAAACCGCACCACTTTTCGTCCCATTTTTGGGGAGGGGCACATACGTAAAGCTGAATGCACACAAGTTAAATGCACATAAATTGAGGGCTTACTGAACTTACCAACTGGGCATCGGTTGTTTGAACTTGTCTCAGCTCACTACATTCCTGAAACTGCAGGTCCTGGTACAACCCATATCTGACTAGAAATATTAACAAAGTACAGTTCTTAGGATTCTTTGGGGAAATGGGTGAGGTGTACACAGCCCAAATGTTTATCTGAAAAAAATTTTGAGATCTATACAAGATGATTGGATGGGAGCTTATGACTGTGTCAGACCTAGCTCCACCATAATTGGGAGCCAGGACCATCTTTAGCCACCAAGAATAGATCTCTGTTCAGCTAAGTAAGCAAATCTGAATTAGAGGAATTGGGGGGGGGGGTGTTACTTAGCCAACTTTGGTCTGATTTCATTGTGTGGCTGGTCTCCCTGCAGTCCCCCACCCTTCATTTACTAGAGCAAGACAGTGGTGGTTATCAAGCTGAAACTCTGCCCAGTGTTCCCCCAAGCCCAAGACCCCACTGAATGTTCCTGACATTATGAAAAAAATGTGAAAGGGTAATGAACTCAAGGTACTGGCTGCCATTCAACTTACATTTACATTATCCTATTTGGGAAAACACAGTAACCACCTGATTCATCTATCAGTTTTAAAATCAAAAGTGTTATTTACAAGGTGCGAACCTTAGTAGATAAAATTAATGGATAAGATTAGTACAGTTAATTGGTAGATTAAGCAACCAAAGTTTTAGTTGATTAATTGGTTGAGGTTATTTTAATAATCAAGGCCAACTTTTAATCAGTGCGCTTATGATTTAAAGACTGTTATTTTTGGAAGCCATTTTCTTCATGTGCTACTGCAATAGGAAAAAAATTTGAGAAGTAATAAAATGTAGCTTCTGTTTTGTTAAATTATAAGTTACCTAGCATTTCTTTCAATAGCTCAAACCAGAATTAATATTGAAATATGGTAATATGCACATTTGTTTACACTTAATTGATTGGTTAGACAGATAATTAATCAGTTAAAAATCTTTTAAATGACTGACAGCCATAGTGTTGTATGGTCAAAATGATTCAAGTCTGCTTAATATTTCCTGTTTCAAAATGAGTGTTTCCCACTAACAACCAACCCCCAAAAATGTACTTGGGTGAAACTGCAGGGAAGATTTTCTTATTGACTTAAGAGGGAGTATCCAAATAACGAAAGAATCCTGCGGTGCTGCCTATTTCTACACACATGAACTCTCACAGATCTTGGTACACAAATACTCACAGGAATTAACGGTGGATTAGAAAACCAGTGTGCTTAGTCAGAACCTGGACTGTTAATTCCTTGGTTGTGTCGCAACAGATCTTAGGTTCCCAGTGTAGTGAGAAATGATTTGCCCCTCCATCGCCATAGCAATAAAAGCAGAAGATTCTTTGGGTGTCACAAAGGGAGAGTCTGCGGTTGAATGAGACTTTGAAGCCCTCTCTTCATTGCACTCTTAAAGCCGTGCCTTCTTCATTACTAGTGTTATAAGAATTTAAGTCTCATATATATATAATAAATGTTCATAAATTTACGAGGCAAAAACATACCGTACATATATAAACCACGTGTCTGAAATAGTATGGGAGAGCAATCCTGAAACCATTTTAACTCTCCCAAATGGACCTCAAATTTTTCTCTGCAAGGAGGAAGGAAATGGGAAAGCCTCTCCATTGTCTTTTGCTTACCTGTCTTTAGGGCATCTTTGTGTATGAATAGGGTGAGCCTGTGACCTGGATTCAGGAATTAAAGTATTTGCCATCACAAAAGAATGGCCAGGCTGCCCAAGTAAGCAATCACTGGCCATTGTCAGGCATCCTGGCAGACAAGATTTCTGTTGTAGACCACCTCCTTCTGTGATGTATGTATGATGTTTTTGAGGGTGGTCTTTAGCTACAGGGTGGGCAATTTCAAAAGTCTATATAAGGGCTTGCACACCATGGTTCTGGGTTCCTCCTCCCTCCTGCACGTGGTGAGTGAGGACCCTGTTGCAACAGTGTAATAAAGATCAGGCTTACTAGCTGCTTTGCTTCTCAAAATTCTCTGGCTGGCCTCTGTTATTTTCTCCTACCAATAGGGAACCCACTTAAGGACTCTATGTGGGCTCTTGGATACCCCATAAGGGAAAAGGAGTAGATTTTTTCTACATCACTAGGTTGTCTTACAGTGCAATCCTATACATGTCTACGCAGAGGTAAACTCAATTCAATTTAATGGGGCATATGTCCTGCTTGGCAGGGGGTTGGACTGGATGGCCCTTGTGGTCTCTTCCAACTCTATGATTCTATGATTCTATGTCCCAAGTATATTTGTATAAGATTGCGGCTTTTTGCACCATATCTGATTAATGAAAATAGGTTTGTTGTTGTTTTTTTTTTAAAAAAAAGTATAAGAGGTTTCTTATCCCTGTTAATATCTGTCTAGGTATTTGCATCTTACTTTGCAGCTGCTCATGGTACCTCTGTCCTCCGTAGTAGCTGGTCACCTGATTTTCTTAGTAGCTGGTCACCTGATTTTCAAGCAACACATTTATCATCACATACAGTTCAGCCCACAGTTATACATCTTTTGTTTTCGTTATTGAAACCTGGGATGTTCTTTTGTAAATGTTTAATTTTCCAACGATAAAAAGCAAAATCCATTTATTTTCTGCCTTCATTTCTCTTTTGCAGAATTGGCTTTTTCCCTTTCTTGAAACAAAAGCTGAGAGAAAAATCTAGAATTAAAAACGCAAAGGGACTTCAGTGCTATCTATCGTATATCTTCTCATTTCCTAGAAGGGAAAAGCAATAGCTAATTGTTACAAATACTTCCGAATATTTTAGGATATGTCTCTGAGTCATAGTGCAAATATTCATGGTACATGATGTTTTCCAAGGAAATGCCAGGATAATGTGTGAAATTCTTACTAATTGCCTGCATAGCTGGGGTAGGTGTGGCCTTATTTAAATACAGGAGCACAGAGAGAGAGAACAGGTATATTCTTACTCCCTGCATGAATGAATTTAATTTTGCTTAAAGATGTTAGATGATACACAGTGAGGAAGGTGAAAGAGTGGTCACATTAGGGCTGGTTCTATTATTTTCCCTAATTGCATCTTTAAGAGGGAGCAAATTAGTCTGGAAAGAGCTGTGAAATCCAGTGTCTCCGTGTTTGAACCACAGCTCTCCATGTGCCTCAGAGGGAACATAGGGTTGGTGTGAAAAGCACATCTCCCAGATCATGTTCTCACCATAACATGTAGTTATGGAAATGTGTGAAGTGGTATCTTCATGGGCTGTATTTCCCATCAGCTGCTGTGGGGCTGGCACATGAAACTGTACTGTATGTGTAATATTACATGGAGAAGAGGGGAAACCCAGTACTTGGTGGTCATTTTCAGCTGCAATTCCTCTAAGACCTATTCCAAGTGGGCCCATAATCAAGAACTTCCAGGTACCTCTCCTTGGTAAATTAATATTCCTCTTTTCTCTCTCTTTTGCATTTTTGAAATTTTGCAAATAAGAGCTTCTAAGTGTTGCCTTTCTTCTAATTTCAGCCCCTTCGCTGTGGAATCTAAAATAATTCAAACTGAGTGCCGAGTATACATTTATTGCTTGTTCCCATGCACGGAACTGCACCTTCTTGAACACAACTAGCTCACCATTCAGAACCCAGTCTGCTATTTCACATGCTGCAACAGGGAAGGCACATTTTGAACTGTAGAAAAAAATAGAAGAGTGTCTCAAATTTCAGCCATATTTCTGTTCTTTGGGTTAAACACCCTCTGTCTTTCTAAATATTTTACTGGGGTTATAATTTTTAACAATGCATACTTAAAATATATATCTTCTCATGCATATATTCTCAGCTTGCCAAATAATACGGACTTCTTTATAATAACTTAACGTCTGCTATGGAAAAATCCAGGTGTGAGGCTGCTCAGCCACCCAGCTCGTCGGGCAGAGCCCGCGGGTCCCTGCAGAATAAAGGAAGGAGTCCAGTCACCAACCGGAGCAAAATAGCATAGGCCAAAGTTTATTGTGCAACAGGTTCAAGACAAGATTGAACCCCGAAGATGGGGCGACAAGAACTTTTAAAACTTCCCTCATTCTCCCAGAACACAGTTCGTTAAGCATCATCACTACATCACTGTTACATGGGTAAAACGTCAGGAAAGGGGAGGGTTACACAGGATTAACATAGAGGAAATGAAATGCAAAATTATGTCACCTGGATGGGCTCCGGAGGGAAGCCTTTGACTAGTGATTACCCCTTGGGGTCTCTTTCCTGTGCTTAAAACCGTCTTTATTTGTGGGGGGTTTTCTGGGTTTTCCTTCAGGATTTCGTGTGGTGCTTGTGCAACAATGTGGGGGGGGGTGAGGGAGTCATTGTCTGGAGGGGCTCCCTTGAGGGCATCGCTCCGTTCCCTACAGGTTTACTCAGAAGGAGACTTCGCTTAGGTGCCCCCCCATCCCGTTCCGTAACACGTCCGTTATAGGAATATTAAGGTTATATATATATATAAATTAAATTTTCATAACTATATATAAACCACATGTTTGAAACCCCACAGATTAGGCCCAGAACAATTTCGCTGAAAGGTCCAAGTGGGAAATCTCCCCATTGTCTCTTTCCTCAGAAATCCTGTCCTCACAAATCCTGTCTTAAGGGCACACTCAAGATATGAACAGGGTGTGACCCTGTGACCTAGATTCAGGAATTAGTGGTTATAATAACAATAGAGTGGCCAAACCCAGATAATCCAATCAGGTGACCTGGCAGACAGGAAGAAACAACACACCCAGATTTCCATCCCTTCTCTGGATGTTTCTGGGATGGTCTTGGGCCACACCCCTTCTGTGATGTATGTGTGATGTTTCTGAGGGTGGTCTTGGACAGGGCCGGCGCGTCCATTTAGGCGAACTAGGCAGTTGCCTAGAGCGCCAAAATGGAGGGGGCGCTGGCCAGCCTGGCCCTCACCCCGTGACGCCACCCGGTGCCGCCCCAACCAGCGGTGAAAATCACGGCCACGTGGGGCGCGCGGCGGGCAGGGGGCAGGGCACCGTAGTCATGCGCAATGACATCACGTGGCCCGCCCCCTCGCCTAGGGCGCCAAAATCCCTAGCACCGGTACTGGTCTTGGACTCCAGGGCGGGCAATTTAAAATGTCTATATAAGGGCTTGCACGCATGGCTCGGGGTCCCTCCTCCTCCCTCCTGTGGGTGTGGGGGGCACCCTGTTGCAACAGTTTTTAATAAACTAGCCGCCTTGCTTTTTGTTAGAACTCTGGTCTGGTCTCTGTCCTTTCTGCGCAGGCAGGGGTTTTCAAAGTAACGTCCTGCCGAGGTTCAGGATTCCACCCGGAATTGGACCCTTTAATGGGATAATTTCCCCTAAAATTCTTACAACAATGTCTAACTAGAATATTCTCAAACTGCATTCTGCAAACCACAGAGCGTTTGCAAGCTTTGCTCAAGTGGTCTGGAGACGCATTGTGGAACTGAAAAGGATATTTGTACCTGGTCATATGGTTATTAAAACACGAGCTATGTATGTGACTTGATTTGTAGAACAAAACATATTAATTAAGTGGCCCACCAGGATCCCTAGCAATTTTCAAGTGGTGGGGTGGGGAGCTTGAGAACCACTGACTGTGCTAACCTAAAACTCGGATTTGGGTGGGGAAAGATGAGTATGTACTACAGGTGAGAGAGGGGGAAATCAAATATAGGGCAAGAAATTCAGGTTAAGGAAGAATAAGGAAGTGGGTTGCTGGGAACATCACTATTTATGCTGCTGCTTGATCTTATAATTGCTGTGTTTGCTTTTAAATCAGTGCAGAACAGGGTTTTGCAAGATAAATAAATACAACCATGAGCCTTCAGCAATATTTGATAGTATGTGCAGGGGGGTGGGGTGAAATTAGGTTGGAACAAGCACAAAAGAATGTCACTGTTTTCATCTGTGCAATCACAGGTGGAAAGTTGCTCTGTAATGGCTGGCTATAAATCTACCCCAGATGACTCACTGAGAGCAAGGTTACTTCAGTCCATTGCTTTTTCTGGTTGCAGTGCAGCAAGAAATCCAGGCCCATGGGAAGGTAGGACAAGGGTATCTTCTAAAACTGGGCATGGAATTGCTACCTATAAGAAGAGGTGCTTTGGCTGGTCTGTGGTGGGCAGACCACCACCTCTCTCCTGCTGCTTCCTCAGATTTAGGCCTGGTGCTAATACTCTGCACCATTTCCAGCCATGCTGTATTCACTTTAGGTGTGGTCAGTCATAACATGGAGGTATCCGCTTGCCCCAAGCAGCTCAGTGCCTCATATAAATTGGGGGGGGGGCAGAAAATGAACAGTGTCTGATCATACTACATGGTCTTGAGTCCGGCTCAAGAATTGGTAGACTTCCTTGGAGGAGATTTTTGGGTGGTATGAGTCAAGGCACAATCGTTGGGGTGTGGAATAATCCGTCCATGTAGGAAAATGGCAGAAATCAAGCAGTGTAAATTCTGTGCATTTTGCAAAGGGGGATATATTGTTATAGCAGTAGATATTTCACTTAACAATTTCTGTGTGTGAGAGAGGGGGGCATGGTAATAAAACGTCTGCTATATTTAGACTGGATATTTCAGTACTGTTTGAGAATCATGACTTGGGGTTCTGGTTTTGGTGATGGTGATAATTTTAAAAAGTATCATTGAAAGCATTATTTTTCTGCATCCTAGATGCTTCTAAAGAAAGGCAGCATCAGTAGCTACAAAAAAAAGAACATGACGTCATTAGAGACAGGGTTTAAAATTCTATTCTTCATGCTACCAATTAAAATATTGCAATGGCCTCTATGTAGTACTCGTATGATCATGCCTTAGCTTTTCTGTAACAAGAGCTATTTTGTGTTTCTTAATTTGTGGTTTTGTAGAAGTCATTTGAGAAATTGCTGCCTCAAGAGGCCAGCTGCAGAGGTCAGCTTCCACACCAGCAGTGATCACACATCTATAAGTGAAACAGGAGAGATCTCCTGGATCTGAAAGGTGGGATGTACGGTAATCAGTGGCTGAAGTGTGGAATTTGGGAAGAAACATACATACCGGTATCTCAACAGCCATAGACTTTTCCTACTGACCTTAGGCAAATCAATGTCTCTTGACCTCTGTTTTTGTAAAATGGGAATAAAGGTGACTAACCCGATACAAAAAACAACAGAGAGCCTTGTGGCACACCAAAGGCTGACAAATTCATTATGGCATAAGCTTTTGTGGGCCATAGTAATCAAATGTGTGATGTGTAATCTAGAGTTATAGGTATATGTACACTTGGTTTGAAATTCAGAATCATATGGACAGTGATAATTATATAATTAACAGTGGTAATTCACAGAACAATTCTTGGTGATACTGCCATCCTGGCATTGGCAAGGCAACTCACACATGTCGTGTGCTTGAAATTCTTTGTCTGGGATAGTGTTTGAAGTGATAGTGTCTAAACTCTTGTTGTAGTATAATTCAGTGGTTTCACGTTGCTGATAATTAACCTGATAGTATTACTGCAAGGATAAAAAGTAGATGCACAATATCTCTTAGCTATGGAGTAGATAGCAGTTTTTTAATTGTGTTTACTTGGAGAATTTATAGTCTGGTTTTCAACACTTTTTTCAACAAAACAAAGTATCTATAAAATTAACACAGTAACAATAAAACACTACAACAATAAAAACAGCACAAGCTTTAAAACAACATGTTAGTTATAAAAAAAACATTATTGAGGAGATTGATGTTGGTAACTCGTTTAAAAGGTCCATGTCACAGAGCCTGCTGTGTGCTTCCAGCCTGCAAGGGGGTAAAGTGTCAACCTCAGCTCCAAACTTTAGGTAGTACTGGCACCACTCCACATATAAGCCTCTAGACATCCAGGCTCAATATCTGCCAGCATAAGCAAGTTAGGATCCAGCCGATTCCTGGTGCAGCTGAGCTACACCAGCATAAGGCCCCACATCCCTGGTTGGCCAGAGATACTATGGTGTAACTCCTTCATCCCAGCTCAGCCAAGACAGCCAGCTGAGCCAAGGTAGGCAGATCTTGCTGGCATAAGCCCTAGAAAATGAGTGCTCCAAGGGGCGGGGAGTGGGACTGGGCAGGGGGTGCTTCGGCTGGATCCTAAGCCCATTCATCTTGGTCATGTGACTTGGTAGCCAAGTGAAAGTTGAACAACAAACATGGTGATATGAAGGCTTATCCACACTTACCTTTTGCCTCACTCTTTCCAGGCACAGGCCCACACTTTAAAGTTCTGTGTCCAAGTGCCCCCTTTTTCTTTGCTCCAGAGCTTTCCCTGCAAAAACTTGCTCTTTAAAGCTGAATTGGAGCAAAGGTCAATTCAGGTTTTCTGCGGATTGCTGTTTGCTCCAAGTCAGCTTTAAAGAGTGGGCTTTCACAGGGAAAGCTCCAGGGGGAGGAAAGGGGGCGCTTGGACACAGAACTTTAAAGCGCAGACCATGCCTGGAAAGCAAAGAGACTTGGGCTGTGTATTCACCATGTATTTAGTGCACATGACTCCTCCTCCCCCGCCCTGGGAATTGTAGTTTAGCCCTCACAGTTCCAAGCACCCTTAAACTACAGTTCCCAATATTCTTTGCAGGAATTCATGTGGCCACCCCTAACTTGCTGGCTTCCCACTGGAACTATTTGAGGTTTGTAGTTGTTATTTCCACTTGCAGATGGGAAAGAGAATTGAAGGAGACTTGATCCAATGAGCTCCTGATTGAGCAAGCATTTGTGCCAAACCTAGGTATACTTATACCAACCCCAGTACTTGTCTGGCAGGACCATACAGCCTGTCTCAAAGTAAGTGTAGATCCTTCAGACTTCACATTCTAAGCTGAAGATCATGTACACCTAAGCCTTTTCAGTGGCTGCTTTCAAAAAATCCACAGTAATGAAGTTCCATCTCATAATATCAAAGAGCTTTTCTTTTCTTCAGCACCCTCTTTCTTTCTTTCTTTCTTTCTTTCTTTCTTTCTTTCTTTCTTTCTTTCTTTTTCTTTCTTGCAAACAAAAAGCAAGCATATTAAAGCTTGCTTAGGTTGGTGTTCCTCCTTTGGGAGTAGAGGACAAAGGTCAAATTGGATTAGATAGCATGAAGTGTGCACCTTGGTTTTGTGAACTACATGGAAGAAAACACACAAAATAACAGCCGGCAATAAAATCATTACAGACTTCAAGAGGCACAAAAGGCAGAAACTAAATGTATATGCAATACATAAACATACCATGGCCACATCCAGGAAAGATTTGTGCATGGTTAAACCCATTGATTTCAATTGACTCCTTAACCATGCTTAGCTCCATGGGGCGAGGCCTGATGTGATATTTAAAGAGAACTCTCTGCAGATTCTTCACCCATGGTGTTAGCCTGGTTTCCTTCTGGCTCTACAGTTTTCATTACAAGCTTCAGGTGAAGACAGATACAAATTTCTAAATGGGATGGAAATGGCTTGAACACACTTTCTTTGCCCAGGAAACAAATGCCTCAGAATGCGGTGTACAAACCACTCCTGACACACTCAGAATATATAGCTGTCTTCACACTTCCATTCTAACAAGTTGAATGCTATGTTGGCTATTATCCTTCCTCACCCAATGTTTTAGGCAGGTTTGCCTGCTCCATTGTATTGTTACTAATAATAATATAAGTTGCACGTACATTTACCAATGAGAACATTTTCAAACCACCCCAAATGCTCTACAAATGTTACATCAATCTCCACTGTTGTTGGAATATGACCCTTGCCTCTTATTTCAGAAGAGGATTAAAATATTTCTTTAATAGATATATATTTAAAAAGATATACAGTATTCATTTAATAGCCTCATCCGTGTTTATTGGATATGTTGTTCCACACATACCATGTGACAGCTTTAAAAAAGAAAGCTCCCTCAAAAGAATTTTAGAGAAGGCGAAGTGGAGAAGAAGTGCAAAAACTCAGGAAGTCATCAATTACACTCAAGGGAGCTGCCTGGTTTTCTTTCTTTTTATTCTTGCTATTGCAAGAAGCAATAGCATCAAAAATAGCAAGAAATAAAATGGTCTACGTTACAATGCAGCTCGCAAAATAATGTTTGGCTTGTTTTGTTACCTTGTTTCAGCGTAACTAAAAAAAATTCAGTGAAAGAGTTATTATGATTTGATTTCACTTATTTATGTGTTATGGCAGTTCTCAGGGAAGAAAACAAAATGCAAAATTTCTCCTTGGTCTTTCTTCTCCAATTCTCTTTCTGCAAAGGTTGAGGGGAAGCAACAGCTTTCCATAAGAAGCCAGCAGGGAAATGGGGGGATTCCCATGAATATCAATGCAATTGTGTCACTGTTGGGTAAAATTTCGGTTATAAAAATGAATATACTTCCAAAGATGCTATTCCTATAGTTAATGACATCCGAAATTTTAAGGAGTGGCAAGAAGATCTATCTAAGTTTATATGGTAGAGGAAGAAGCCCAGGATAAAACATAAGATTCTGATTGATACAAAAGAGAGAGGTGGCTTCGCCTTGCCAGACTTACAATTATATTTTGATGCATCATGTTTATGTTGGTTAAAATAATGGATTCTACCAGTACTAAAGAACAACTACCTATTGGATTTGGAAGGGCATGGCCTAAAATTTGGGTGGCACACGTGCCTGTGGTATGGGAAGGCTAAGATGTATAAGAGTTTTTCAAACCATATGATTAGGAAAAACATATAGGGTATGGGGAAAATATATTTAAAAAAACTTATTAGAAAGGAAAACACGGATGTGGTTGTCACCAATAGAAGACCTCACACAGAAAAAAACTAATACACAGACAAATTGGAGAACATATAGGGATTTGCTAACTGTCACTGGGGATAAATACAAATTAAAAGAACGTGAAGAGATAAAAGTGACAGATTGGTTAAGTTATAAGTTATAATCAGCTGAGTGCAACATTTAAGGTAGATAAAAAATATGGATTTGCAGAACAAAATTCATAGTTTGAACGGGAGATTTTAGGCTCCAGGGTTAAAATATTATCTAATACTTATTATCTAAAACGTATAATCTACTCTGCGAGTGGAATACAAAGGACAAAATGGTGAAATCATTGGGTCAAAAATGTAGGACACAACATTGATTTTGTATTAGGGGAACAATTGTGGAAAGTAAATCTAAGGTTTACGGCTTGCACTAAAGAAAAACTTCATGAAGATGACGCTAGGTGGTATTTGACACCCAACAGACTAGCAAAAATGTCAAAATCAATAAAGGGTAACTGTTGGAAGTGTAAGGTAACAGAAGGAACATTCTATCACGTGTGGTGGTCGTGCAGTATAATTAAAACTTACTGAGAAATTATTTATAATGAACTTGATTTTATATACGACAACTGCCGCATATTATTAGTGCAAAAATGGAACACAGATAAGGTACCAACAAAAGAAGAATGGCATATTAAACTGTTGGAATATGCAGTCGGCAGGGATGACCATTAGAATAAGAAACCAAAATGATAAAAGATATAAGGAGGATTGGATATTCTTTATTGAGTATATGAAAAAGTATTATGGACAGATAATCAACCTAGCAGGATGGTAATGCACTCATCAGTGTTAAGTAATAATTAAAGTGAGGAGTAGAGATAGACCAAGAAAACACGAGAAGAAGTGGAAGAAAAAAGGAACCATGGAAGGAGAGGAAGTATGTTAATGACTGTTTTCTTTTTTTAAAAAAATCTACTTTTATTATTTATGAGGTTTTTTGTATTTTTGCTTGTACTGAAATGTATCAGAAACACAAATAAACATCAAAGAAAGAAAGAAAGAAAGAAAGAAAGAAAGAAAGAAAGAAAGAAAGAAAGAAGAAAAATGTCCCTTGGTGAAAAGGTTAATCACTTGCACCCCAAAGGGCACAGCTGCAGCCAGCTTTGCAGCCCCCACCACCTCTGCATCTTTGCAGCACCTTTAACTAGTCATGATGGACAAGATTTGAATGTACCATGCACAAAATTGAACTCACAGCTCCTGTGAACCAGTCTATATCATCAGGGATAACAAATGAAAAGGTTTCCATAATAAAGTTGTCAGACACTACCATAGCTACAACCATCTCTGCACAATATTTTGCAAATTGATCAGTGCAAGCTTCTGGAGCAGGCTTCCTCTACCTCGGCCCTCCAGATGTTTTTGGCTACAACTCCCATGATCCCTAGCTAGCAGGATCAGTGGTCAAGGATAATGGGAATTGTAGTCTCAAAACATCTGGAGGGCCGAGTTTGAGGAAGCCTGTTCTGGAGGTTCCACTGACTCCCTCTGCAGGCCAGAGCATAATAAGACTTTTACTGCCTAGAAAAGATATACAGTGGACCCTCCGGATATGAATTAAATTTGTTCCAGGTCCGTACTTAACCTGAAAAGTCTGTAACTTGAGGGGCCGCTTCTGCGCACGTGGGTGGCATGATAGAGCACTTCTGCGCATGCGCACGGGGCAAAACCCGGAAGTGTATACACTTCCGGGTTTGCCACGTTCGCAACCCGAAAGTTACATATCCAGAGCGGTACGTACCTCAAGGGTCCACTGTACATGCTAGCTGGTACTTGGGCTCTTCCATACTTGCCCTTGCCCTGCCACTGATTCAGAGCAAGCATCGATTGGGTTTTCTCTAGACTTACGTTTGCTCCCGATTTATTGCTAAAGAGTGGGTTTTCCTAGGGAAAGTGGTGGGGCACGGGACTCAAGCCCAAGTCTGGATGAGCCCAACTGAGTGGTAAAACGTTGGCAGAGAAATACTTTTTTGTCACAGAGTAGGCTCTAAAAGGGGCTTTAATCTCAAGGGTGTTTTTTTTTTTTGCCACTTGCACTCAAGTCACTATCCTTAGAAAACTAGAGAACATGATGAAGTTAGGTCCATTAATTTCAACAGGTCTACTCTGAGTAAAACTTCATTATAAGCATTGTAACTACAACCTAGGCAATTTCCCTGTTCCTGAATTTGACCTTGGCATCAACAGAACCAGCAGACATGTCAGAAGGAAAATGCCCCAAAGATGTCAGGGATCTATCTGAATCCATAAGCTTTGAGGGGTGGGCCATCCAAATAGGTCTCCTACCCTTGCAGCACTCAGATTGTGGTGAAAGGTGGAACCTAATCATATGTTTATCACCCCAGTAAGAACTACTAAGCTCATATGTGGCACATATGTGGTTATCTAAAGGGTCTTGGCCATGGTCTGAAAAAAAAGCATGTTACAGAGAAAAGCCCAGTGCCCACATCACTTAACTCCCAGTTTTAGGCTTAACCGCAAACCACACTTCCAATGAATTCTGGCCATTAAGCATTTCCTTACATAACTCATTTGAAGAACAGATACGCTCAGTGTAAAATGACTTTGACATTTTCCTCATTAAAATATTGTTTTTTCCCTCCAAAAAGAATATTGTAGCATCTGCAAACAGGTGTGCAAACTCACTTGTTCCTTTCTCTTATATAGGGCCAATGCAGAGGAAAGTTCAAGCAATACATTAATTTAAGGTATACCTAAGATGTGCACATTCAGACATAGGTGTACACTGAAATATACAGTGGGACCTCGACTTACGAGTGACCCGACTTACAAGTTTTTCGACTTCCGAATGACTTCCGGAAGAAAAAAAATGGCCGCCGCATCCGAATTTTTCGACTTCCGAAAGGAAGTTGCAGCCACTTTTGATAGGATTTTTTTTTGACTTACGAAGATTTGATGCGGGTTTCTTCGACTTACGAAGTTTTTCCGCTCAATGCATCCCTATAGGGACTCGACTTACGAGTGTTTTCGACTTCCGAAGATTGCGTCGGAATGCATTATCGTCGTAAGTCGAGGTCCCACTGTAATGCGCAAATGAGACAAATGAACTTGTATGTGTGCTCTGCCCCATCCCCATCTTTTACATGTTTCTTCCATACAATATAGTGGTGTTGTATGGGTGCTAAAAGAACAGTGTCTCCAGCATAAGGAGAAGCACCATCTTCCAGGAAATTTCTCTTCTAGCACCTGATCTCAATGACACTGTTGTTTACATAACATTTTTAGTGTTCAAAGCACTTCACGTACATTATCTCAGCCATCTTCACAACAACCTTGTAAGGTAGGTCAGCATTACTGTCCCCATATTTCAGATATACCATCACCAGCTAGTGCAAGGCAAGGTTTGCACCGCAGACCTCTTAGCCCCGGCACTGCACCAACTCTAGACTCAGCTATGGCTGTGTAACAGAGCCTCAGCAATGTCATTTAGTAACCAACAATTACGATTTTTAAAGTGGCAGTGAAAAAAAATAAATCATTGGCTGTAGCTGGGATGAAACTGGCCAGAATGAAAGCAAACCACATGGAGACTGATAAGATTCAAAAGTGGCAACCATGTGAATTTGCCTTAGTGGAAAACTAAACTTGCTAGAGAAACAGAACTGGATAGTCTGTATCTATAGAGCCAAATGTTTCATTATTACGGAGCTATCTCTTTAAAGCTGTTTTAACATCTTAAATGTCCACCCATCCCTCATCCCATTTTTTGGTTTATTTTTTTGCCAGCATTCCATGACAATCCCCTCCCCTCCAGTGACAAATCCATACATATTCCAGAAATTTACCATGGAAAGCCCTTAAGTAATTATTGTGCATTTACATAATTAGTGCAAATACATGCAATTATCATGTGTGCCTACACAATTACCAGCTACAATAGAGTCCTAATAATCCTTTAGTAAACTTTATGGCAGGGAGGGGATTGAACATGTCCTTTCATAAATAATATTTAAAGCACTCACCCCGTTGGCAATTTGCTAACATAGATTGGCCTCGCAGATAATAAGAAAAATCAACCCTCATCATGAGTTGGGTATCAAATACATTGGTACAATGGTCCTTTGTGCCTGCTATACCCACAGCTGATTTGCTGGGATGAAATTATGCCCAATAACCATGAATTAAGCAAAACTGGTTAAGCAAAACATAGTGATAACAAGCAAACTGGGATCAGAAAAAATGAAATGCTGTGCTGCCAATATGAAGAAGATTTATAATACAAATATAAACATAAAACCCCCAAACATAGATTATTTTTTAAAAAACAAAATGTGTCTTGATCAAAAGGTCTTATTCAGTGGTCATAAACATCAGGTGTTGGGCATATACATATGTAATGCAAAAATATTTCCAACAATAAAGCAACATTATTTAAAATAGCTGCATTTTTGTTGTTGGCATTTGTTGTTGTTGGGAGACAGTGGAGAAATCAGAAATGGCAACCCATGATATAATAAATAATAATAATTTAGAATAATATGAATTGGTTGGGGGGGATCAATGTGTTTATCTTTTATTTTAAAACCTCACCCAATTAGAATAATTGTAACCAACCTTATCAAGCCAAATGGTTGCCCCATATATATATGTTAGTATATCAAAAATTACTGTGAATGGAAGGTGTGGGGTTGCAAGGAACTCCGAAAGAATCTCTCCAAAGTGGGGGAATGGGTAGCAAAATGGCAAATGAAATTCAGGGTGAGCAAGTGCAAAGTGATGGGCATTGAGGCAAAAGCGATTCCTTACTTCATAGGTTATGAACTGACCAGGACAAAGATCTTGGGGTCATGGTGGATAGCTCAATGAAAATGTCAACGCAGTGTGCAGAAGCTAGGACAAAGACTAATTTACAGTACTGTTAGGGAGCAGCAAGAAAGGGATTGAGAAGAAAACTGCCAATATCATAATGCCATTATACAAATCTATGGTGAGACCACATTTTGAATACTGTGTACAGGTCTGGTTGCCTCACCTGAGAAAGGATATTGTGGGGCTGGAACAGGTCCAGAAAAGGTTAACCAACATGGTTGAAGAGATGGAACAAACTACCTTATAAGGAAATACCTCAATATTTGGATGGTTTTAGATTATAAAGTAAGGAGGAACATGGAGGAAGGCAAGACCTCAGTTAAGGGCTCATCCATATTCCATTTGCTCCACTGCTCTCCCCGTGCATATCTATGTTAAAAGATTAAGAAATGGGTTCCCAAATGCATGTTTGGGTGCTGGGTCTGAAAAGGTTAGAGACTCCTGTTCTAACCAATACACCACACTGTCTCACGTTACTCCTGGCAGGGACCTTGTGCTTTTAAAAGCCGCGTGATAGGCAGAAATTAAACAGATATGCCTTTCCTCCATAAGAGAGATGCAGGGATAAGAAGTGCTTCACCTGTGGAGCTTCTGACCACTCTGCATCTATTAAAATAAACAGGGGTATTCTCAGGGGAAAAATGCCAACCTTAGTTTATTCACATTTTAGACTGTTATTTAATCTAAAAAGTAACTGAATCATGATGCTTATTGTGGCATGCATTGGAAAACATAGCCACAGACACCTTCATTGTGAACTAAATCTGTAGTTCAATAAAAAGAAACATGTCAAATTGTTCTAATATTTTCCTTGGCTTTCTTGCTGCTGCTGCTGAATCATAATGTGTGTATGTATGTGTGTGGTTATCTGGAATGAGATGATCTTCACCACAAGGCCTCTTTAGCTGTAATTCACTTCCACTGTCTGTACTCTTAATAATCACATGCCAGATTGGGCTGGGCCTGCTTGGTTTGGTGTCACATGTAAGGTTGGATTGCATAATTTGGTAGTGATTAAAAGGAAAATTCTGACTCTTGAGGTCACTAAAGCTCACCTGACACTTCTGTGTGTGCACAAGAACAGGCTTGTTAACAAAGAGTATTTTCAGATTAGGTTAATCAGGCTCTGAAAGTTCTCCTGTAAATGTAACAGATACTTGCCTGTTCTTTCTGTCCTGAACTGTTGCTTAATGTTGTTACATACATGCCCTCCCACATTTAACAGATGGAAATAGGGATGTGCCTGTATTCTTACACCAAGGATCACAGGCTGAGCTCTCTTCCTCCCACTGTCACACGTTGCTGAAGCTTTTCTGCCTGCTGTTCATTTACTGTAATGTTTACTGACTGGATCAGCACTTATGGGACGGGGGGGGGGGGGAGGAAAGGAAGCGGTGCACCAGTATTTTGTATCTGCATATATGCCTTTACAGCCATACACGTGCATGACATTGAGAGGGGGAAGACTGAAATCTGAAATAATAATAATTAATAATAATAATAATAATAATAATAAATACAGTAATAATAATAATAATAATAATAATAATAATAATAATAATAATAATATAATAATAATATAGGAGCTGAAGCTTTAAAAAGGCATCCCAAAAAACTTTCCAAAAAACGAAATAGAAACAATGATTTTCCAGGGTCAGATACCAGATGTTAAGATATTAGGGCAGGGCTCACCCAGTCAGATGGGCAAGATACACACATACATATGCAATTTTGCCCATTATACATAATTTTTGCAAAGCGATTTCCCCATAATGTAATGCAGGTTATCGTCATTAATATGTACATTGCTATGCACTCTTTACCCTTGTATATGCATTTTTATGCACATTATATGACTGAAGAACTACAGAATTTAGAGATGTGCACATTTCAAAGGATGGCTGTGTTTCAGTGCACATATTATTTTTGGAGAGCGTGAACTACACCTTTAAATGTGAACTGAATCAACTTTCTCCCCCATCCCCACCCAAGTATACTTGTAATGCAGTCAAGCATGCATGGAAAATTAGCATCTACGCACATGAGTGCCAAGAAATTAGTGTCCTCCTCAAGTCCTGGTGAGGGTATCTTCAGAAATGGTTGACATGTGATCCTGAGCATGGCTACTCTTCCATAAGTCCCACTACTGAATGCAGTGAGACGTCCTCCCTAGCAAATGTTTTTCGGCTTGCAGCAATAGCCATTGCGACGAAGCTAGAATATTGTGCAGTTGACTTTACTCAGTGTTACTGCAAGCCCAGAATTCATTATAATGAGAATGTGCACAGCCAAACAAATAACTTAAGACTGCAACTGGTTAGAGGGGGTGGCTGGGGGGTGGGGAGAGGTTAAAGGGAAGCTCTGGTTTAACGCACCATTCTCTCGGGAGAAGGATTCCAATCTGTCTTCTGTTATATGAGAGAAATGAGTTTAGCAGAATCAGCCGGGTCCCCTTGTGGCTAGACCCACCGCAGAGTGCAGCTTGATTTGGCACTGTTGTCTGTCTCTGCTTACTCAAGAGGGCCTCAGTCGTACCACACCAACAGAACACTACTGAACCACCAGTAGTGCGGTGCATTTGAAGCCTGCACACTGTCTGGCTAAAGGCTGGCTGCAGACACTGCTATCGGTTACAATCTTTCAGACAGGATTGGTTTGCGGAGATGACCTCTGATCCTTGTAAAAGCCAGTTGATCTGGCCCAGCAAGGATTCCCCTTGCATGGGAAAACCTTTGATTTGCCTTTGCAACTACATGGACTCCTAAATTGCCCCTTTCCCTAAAAGTGTTGTTTCAGGAAAGCTGTTCTGATGTGTCTGTCCCTGGCTACAGGTTTTATTATCCCTTGTGGCTATCATCTGCTGCTCCAATATAAACAAGGCTGGATCTAGGTTTGAGGGGAAGGGGGTGGGTCAGGGGGAAGGGGTCCTCGGGAGCTCTCTTCTCCATCGCTGAGCCCTGGTGGGTTAACCTGCCACCATTGGACAGCAGCAGGCGTCAACAGCGCTTGCAGCAGCACCATGTGGCTGCTTTGAGCCACCATTTTAATTTCCCACAATGCACCAAAGCAACACTGTATCACATGCATTATGGAATATTAAAATGGTGGGTAGATTCAGCTGCTTCGTACTACTCAGAATGAGAATCAAGACAGGCAATAAAATAACCAATAAAATGTTTGCTTTGCCTTAAGAACATAAGAAGAGCCATGCTGTATCAGATAGACACTGGTAGTCAGAGACTGCCACTGACCATGGAAGCAGAGCTGAGCCCATCATGCCTAGTAGTTATTGATAGTCTTACCATCAATTACTTTGTCAAATCCTCTTTTCAAGCTGTCCAAATTGGTGGCCATCACTACATCTTAAATCCTATCGCACTGAGAGAAGAAATGCCTCCTTTTTCTGTCCCGAGTCTTCAGCTTCACTGTCCTTATCATCATCTTTAAATTCTAGGTACATTCCAGCTGAGTGCAACTCACTTCTGAGTAGATATGCTTAAGTTTGCTGTTGTGTCTCCCATTGAAGACAGTGGAATGAGATTGAATTAACATGGGGTTCCTAACTTACAGAATGTACTGCCACAAGACATGATGATAACCAATAACTTACATAGGGTTTTTGTGTTTTCAAAGGACTGGGTATGGAGTCAATCAATAGCTGCTAACCATGACAGCTAAATGGAACCTCCAGGCACAAAGGCAGTATATCTCTTGAAAATGACCACCAGCTTCATGATCTGCTCATGAACATCAAAACACACCTTGCTGCGCTACCTGTCAGAAACAGAATGAAGGACTGGATGTTTCCTTGGTGTGATCCAGCATGGCAATTCTTACATTTTCATTGGGACGTGAGCCTGAGTAAGTGTACATATGATTGTAGCCATTCATTCTTTTCCTAGACTGTGTACTGGGGATAGGGGAGTAATTCAATTCAGTGTGTATTTAAAAGCAAACTACCTGATTTGTACTTTCCAAAAGAATATGAGGAGAACAACAACAACCCCATATCCATCCATCAAAATCTGCACTTCTCCAAATTTTGCAGTGCTGTTTTCCAGCCACGTAGTGTATAGAAAAATGTGATTACTGGTGGCAACATGTTCATAACAATGCACATGTTAACAAAATAACATTCTAGAATGTGACACATATTTATGCAAAGCAATTTCTCCTAATGTTTATTAGGCAAAATTGCGTATAAAATGTGTAAATTAGAAGATACTTATACTAAAATGCAGTTGAATTTTCATAAAAGAAAAAAATCATAAATGGATGTGGAAATGTGGCAAACTGAACCTAGGACTGGAAAAAATGAGAAAACGGAGAAACCAAAATGGACAGAGTCACCCATCCCTACTAAATACCAAGTGAAAGTGTGCAATCTTGTCTTATAAACACATCTAAGGAAACGACCATTTACTTATCAGACCTGCAAGTTTCCCAGCTGAAGTCTTTGCAGAATTGTTGAGCCATTCCCTTAAAGTTGTGACTCGTTAGCAAGTTGATTGTTCAATAAGAAAAGAAAATTAATTGCAAATTAATATGCTATTAAGGTGAGATGCTAATGGCATATCATCTGTGTTATATCTAATGAAATGACTGCATGGGTACAATGTCATCATCACTTACTTAAGAAGGCTGGGTTTATTCATCCCACGCTTTAATAATGGGCACCAAAGGCAGTGATTTATGGCTCACGTTGACTAAACAGTATCCATCTTTTTAATCTCTGGACTGCTGGGTAAAATTATTGGGGTTTATATTCATCTCAAAGGAAGGGCAATGAAGTGTAAAAAATAAAAGGGAAGGAGCCACTATACTTCAGTAAGATCTGGTTGCTGTGATAGCGTTATCCCAGCACTCCTGGGGCCTCTTGAAAACATTGATGGAGAACCTGAGTCAGATATGGTGTATCCATAAATTACTGGCATGCTGTCACAAGGTTACAAACTTTGCAGAACCATCCAGCATACGAGTAGGATTGCGAACTTTAACCAGTAGGTAAGGTGGTTGAATTCAAAAGACGACAGGGCTCCTGCACTTTTAATAATTGCAGCCAGAAGAGAGGAATTTCAGCTGACTTCCCCATTTTCTTGACAACTGTGGAAGGTGAAAGGAGCCCTGCCCTTCTTTGCGCGCTGGCCACCCATATACACGTATATTCATGTTTGAATCCAGGGAGGAAAAAACCTTTAGATCAGTGGTGGCCAAACTTAGCCCTCCAGGCTTTTTTGGGACTACAATTCTCATCATCCCTGACCACTGGTCCTGTTAGCTAGGGATGATGGGAGTGCTGGCCAAAACAGCTGGAGGGCCAAGTTTGGCCACCACTGTTTTAGATCAAGTAAGCATAGGATTTATTTCTGAGCTCTTGGTAGTGAGCAAAGCTTGGCTTCCCTCCCTTCCTGTCACCCTCTTTCTTCTACACAACTGTCAAAGGTGCAAAAACCCTTTTGTCTTGAACCTGGGCATCCTTATTAGCAGATGAAGTGAAATCTTGTATAGTGTGGAACTATCCCATAGGAACAGTAGAGCCCTCCCCTTCCAGTTCACAGCTATGAAGCAGGCATGGAGCATCACTGTTTGGCTCTTTATTCCGAGGTTAAGGTAGAACCTTGCAAACTTCACCTACAAACCTCTGCAAGCTCATGCTTCTGAATGTGGGTGTACATCTTCTCTGCCTGAGAGTAGATTTCTCCTGTGTGAGAATGAACCTAGGAGTACAGTGGTACCTAGGTAGTCAAACGGCTTGGCTCCTGAACAAATTGGCTCCTGAACGCCACAAACCCAGAAGTAAGTGTTCTGCTTTGCGAACTTTTTTGGGAAGCTGAATGTCCAACGCGGCTTCTGATTGAGTGCAAGAAGAACCAAGGTACCACTGTATCTGTATGGGAGGCACATAATGAGTATTTTGGTGGGTATTGCTTTACTTAGCAGTGAGGAGATGGCCCTGCCAGTACAATGCCCCCACAGTACAGGTCCTGACTGATTCATGTAGGACAGCATCATATACTCCTTTCAGTGTGTGAGCCCAGTAGGATTGTACCTCTAAAGTTCTAATCAATTAATGGATTGGCTAACACCAGTTCTAGCGCAATTGTGCTGGCTGCCCATATGTTTCCAAGCCTAATTACCAATGTTGGTTTTAACCTGCAAAGCCCTATACAGTCCAGGACCCCAGCATCTAATGGAACACCTTTTGCAGATTGAATATATCCGGGCCCTGGATTCATCATCTGAAGCCCTTCTGTTGTTGCCCCTTCTGCGAGAGGTTTAATGGAAGGATAGGTGCCACCACTAAAGGCCCAGTTCCTCCACTGTGTGGAACAGCCTACCTGATAAGATGGTATATGCAGAAGGCCCACATCTGAAGTGTGCAGTGATCAATTTGAGATAAATAAGGGATGAGATGATATTTCAGATATCCTGGTCCAAAACTGTATAAAGCTTTATCCGCAAAAACAGCACCTGGCAGCTAGTGCAATTCTTTCAGTACGAACTAATGGAGCTGAGATTAATAGTCATTTTGGAGGCTGTTGTGATTCTGGTGTGTTTTTTCAATAGGGAACAAAATACTTTAAAAATTCCTTTTAACAATGAGTAGCAGCATTAATTAGCTTAATTGTACATTGTTTCACACTTCCTCAAATATCTCAATAGGGCATTTATGTTGAAGTTTTCTTAATATGCAGATTTATTTAAATTAAATCAGTTAATTTATTAAATGGAAAAGAAGACAGGTGACAAATCACCTAAAATTAGAGATTGACACCTCCAACTAACTAGATTTCTGTAATAGTGTTATTAAGAACTATACTAGGAAGGAAAATGATCAAAACTTACTCATTTAACTAGTGCTTAAAAACTTTTAAATGTACCAATAGGCCATTTCACTAAAATGACTGACCTGCTGTATTCAAATCAATCCTTATTATTATCATCATTAAATGGTATATAGCATGCACATTTAGATAGGGACCAACATAGAACATACTGTGCCCAGAATCCTATTAAGAATTGTAATTCACGCTGGATGGAACTAGTAATCAGTCAGTCAATCCAATCACCACCATCACTGATCTTCTCTTTGAGGAACCCCTGATTAACTTCTGAGAAACCCAAGGGCTCCCAGGAGCACAGTTTGAAAACCACTGTGCTAGGTCATATGAGTAAGGTGAGAAAAAATAATCGTCATTCCAGATTAATTAACCCAGAATAAGAGTTACATATATCTGTGCGTTAGAGATCTGTGTACCCCAGCAGCAGGGTGCATAGTCTGCCACGCTAATCAACAAGAGTGCTTCATGCTGGAGGTGAAACATAATGGGTAGGGGGAAATAGGCACTTAGCTGTATCAGTTTTGTTCTTAGATTGGAAATTGTTGCTAAGCACTATGCTCCTTAAATAATCACCTTGTAAACTTTTGGCACTGCGCAAATGCTTTGAAAATGGTAATATGGCACACAATGCCATTTGCATTTACCATTAAAAACTGATTATATCTGAGGAAAAGAATATGTCTTTCATAGATGGTAAAAGGGTTACCACCTGTGCATTGCTTATATTAGACACTGGTTTTCTGTACACTGCTTACATTGGGCAAAAGTTTCCTCCAATGTGCTTGGAAGGCAGCGATGGTGGCTGCTCCTCCTCCTCCTTGCAGTCCACTGGCTTTGTTCACCCACCACCTTTCTGGGCAAGCAACCAAACAGCAAGGAGGAGAAGGAGGAGGCTCCTCCTCTCCACAGGTGGCAGCACCTATGAAGGGGACTCCTGAAGGTATTTTGCTGAGAGTGCCTTAAAAGAAGGAGCCAGTAGAGGGCAAAAGGAGGAAACTGAGGCAGGAAGAGAATTGATGCAAATGAATGAATGATTCTCATAGCACTTGAGACCAGAATGGGGCTTTATTATTTACTTATTAAATTTCCATCCCACCCTTTGCAGGGAGTCCAGGCAGACAAACAATGCAGCAAAACGATACAAGTAAAAATAAAATAAGGTAAGTAAAAAAATTTTTTAAAAAAACAAAGCAAAACATTAAGAACAATTTAAAACGGCCACATAGTGAAAATTGTCAGCGCAACTGGTTTGGCCACACTGGGTGCTGATGCCACAACAATGATGCAGAATGAAGCCCAAGAGGCACCAAATTATAGTGTCACATAGGGCGCCACTGAAATTTGAAAGTCCAAAGTCCACCACTGAGTCTATGTTACTTGTGGAGGGAAAGGAAACTCCGGGTGGGCTGCTTCAGAGGGTGGCTGAAGGATGCGGGGCAGAGTCCTCAGTGGTCTGAGGACAATGGGTGGTGGAAGCATGGTGCTGAGGAAAGGTGGCGCCAAGTTGAAAGCAGGACTCGGTCAAAAAATGCAACACAAGGTCCAGGGGCCAGGAGAGGTTTTGCATTGCTGGCAGGAAGTGAGTAGGCAAGGGATGTTTGGAAGGCCTGTTTAGAAGGGTTGCAGACCAGGGGGCCACCATTACATAGTTCTAGAGCAGCCTTTCCCAACCTGGTTTTTTAGACTACAACTCCCATCAGCGCCAGCCAGTGTGTCTCATGGCCAGGGGGGATAGGAGCTGTAGTGCAAAACAGCTGGAGGTCATTCACGTTGGGGGAGGCTGCTCTAGAGTTCGGACCCTAACAGGGAGGTTTCATTTATTTATTTAATACATTTAGACCTCACCTTTTCACTTAATCATCAAAAGCAGCTCATTAATAATAATAATAATAATAATAATAATAATAATAATAATAATAATAATGGATTCTGCCCATTGTGGCTTCTGTTATCTTTGTGCACTGCCAGCTGTATGGGGGTGATGAGGTCCAAACTTTATTTAATTTTATTTATTTGACAAAAGGCATTTAGATTCATATTGAAGGTGGATGGACTAGATGACCCTCTGGGTCCCTTCCAACTCTACAATTCTGTGACTCTATGATTGCAATAAAAAAACCTCAAAGCAGTTTATCAAAATGAGCAGCGGGGGCAGATGTCACATATTAATTTGAAGTACCCAGCTAATTATTTGGTTTCAGGCTACTTTTTAATTAAACAATTAATTACTTAATTAGTTGGCAAAGGCAAGAGTTCTGTGGCACCTTAAAGAGCAGCAAATGTTATTACTGCCTAAATTATTGTGGACTAGTGGACTCCAGTCCCTGAAAGCTTTATGTCAGAATAACATTTGCTAAGTCTTTTAAGGTCTCACAAGACTCTTTGTTGCTTTTGTTGAGAGAGACTGACAGGGCTGGCCCTCTGGAAATCAATTACTTAAGAATTACTTTTATGCTCACAGAGTTCTTTAGAAAGAGTTTACTCTCTAAATCTCAGCCATTACGTCTGGGGAAAGTTGCAGGACTGAGAACTTTTAAATATCTATTTAATGGTGAAAACAACCAATCTGTAATTATGTCTTAATGCAGCATCTTAACTAGGCATATGAAAAAGCAGCTGTCTATACACACACACACACACACACACACACACACACACACACGAGAAAACAATATCCCACTGTATTTTCCTTTGGGGGGGGGACATGCCCCCACTTAACACACAACTTCGCCTGCATTATTAGTGGCAAGCGAGGTGGCGATTCAAAAGATTGCCTCCGTCTTAAAAGCAAGAACAGCAGCCAGGCTGAACTGGCTGTCTAAATAAAGGGGAAGGAGGTAGGAAGAGCTTGCAAAAAAAAAAAAAGCTCTTCTTTGGAGAGCCGAGGGGCATAAAGGGCCAGTGTCCCTTTAAGGATCTGCATCTCCGAGAGCAGAGCCCTGTTTGTGTGACCGAGGAGGAGCTGCTGTGTGTGCGTGTGCGAGTGTGTGCGTGTGTGGCGAAGAGGGAAAGCTGTTGGCACAGGCATTGTTCCCTGACGTCACTCAGCCAGCTCTGCTGCTGCGGCTGCGGCTGCTCTCAAACTTGTCTTTGTTATTCAGAGCTCTCCATCTGACACGGCGGTTGCCTGCAAAACGCGGAGCCCGGGAGAGCGCCACAAGCTCCGGATCGGAGCCGTGGCAGGCTGCAGTTAGTACCGGGGAACTTTCCCTTGCTTTAAGGATGGAACAGGGAAAGGGTAAGACACTTATCCTCCCTCGTGGGTGGAAAGGACACACGCGCACACTCTTAACGCGTTAATAGCGAACGGGGCAAGCCTGTCCACCCCAAACAACCCTCCAAAAAGCGATCCTGTTCATGTTTGCCTGAAAGTAAGAGCAATGGGGGTTTACCCTTAAGTAAATTTGTAGGATTGCAGCCCAGCTCCTTACAGGCTTACTTGGAGGCAAGAACCCCTGACACCATTGGGACTGCCAAGTCCTAGGGGCAGAGGCCCCTTCGGCACCCCAATAAAATCTTTGATGCCCCCCCTCCCCGTTAATGGACATTGCCATTCAAATACTGTAGTGTGTGTGCACTGCATCATATGATCAATTATGCAGGGCAGGGCTTCCTTGCCCTCCCCCCAATATTTTATTCAAGATGGCACTCCTGAAACTCCTGAGTGCCCGCAAGTCAATGCCTATTTAGTGATGAGTAAGCCCCACTGAGGTCCGCAAAGCTTACTGTGGAGTAAACAGACACAGGATAGGAACCTAGGAATCTGTCTTCCTCAGTCAGGCCACTGCTCCATCTAGATTTTTTTTCAGTGGCTCTTCAGGGTTTCAGATGGGGTCTCTCCCTGGAGATGCTGAGGACTGAACCTGGGACCTCCTTCTGCATGCATAGCAGATGTTCTTCCACTGAGCCAAGGCCCTCCTGTATCACTCACACAGGATGGGGGCTGTTGGTGAATAACCTGAGTTGCTGGCAGTATTTATTCTTTACCAGGAGACCTGTGTAGTCCTAACTCAGCCACTGGTCCTGCAAGAGCTCACAGCTTAACACACAGAGACACACAGCCCTCTTTTCTGGTGTATGGCTTTTCAGACACCCCTTTGCCCAAAGCAAAGGGGAGGCAGAAATACTGGCGTGGGTCTTGGGAATTCAGGATTAGGATTAGGAATCTGCACCGTAGGGCTGTTGGGGTGAATGAATAGTAGGGAGGCGAAGAGAAAATAAAGAACCACTACCCAGTTTTCCTGAAATGTTGTTATTTAAATTTGTATACCACCCTTCCTCCATATCTCAATATTTGAATTTAAGTAGATTTCTAGCCTGATCATAAGCATATTAATCTACTCAATGGGGTTCAACTTCTAGCTAACAATAATTATTGGTGTTACTCAGGACCTAGATTCAAGCCCTTCAGAGCACAATATGCAACCTGCTGTTTGCCCGGAGGTTCCACCGAGTGCCATAAATTTTACTGCCAAGTACCGGTAAAGATAACGCTATGCCTTTTTTACTTGGAAATCTCTTTAAACTCAGTGGGACTTCCTTCCGAATAAATACCGGATCGGGTCGCACATCAGATTGTTGCTTGGGTAGGTACCGTAACTCTTACAAAAATAAAATCAACAGGCGCTCTCCTTAGGTTCGGGTGGCATCCAACTCTTTAAATGGGCATTATTTTGGAGGGGTGCAGAGGGGGGGAGGGGTTGCCAAGGAAGAGAAGTCAGGCGATATCTGTTAAAGGCGTCTTTAATTGAGGGAAAAGGAATACGGTGTCAGAGAGCACGGGGAAATCCGGCCGTCGCCAACCTGGCGCCCTCCAAATGTTGGGGACTACAACTTCCGTCAGCGACAGCGGGCGGAGGGGGGCGCTAGGTTTGCGACGGCTGCTCTAAAGGACTCCCTGCAAAGAGGATTGAAAACACGCCTCGAGATTACTTTGAACAATCTGCGGGAATTAAAGCGCAGCGCTGCCAAGATGTACCCTAAATGCAGAAGTCCCGCCGGGTCATAAAAAGAGCACTATAAAACTCCGCAGCTCTGGGCCTCCTTCCAAGTGTAAACGCTGCGAATCTGAATCTCGGAGTAAGCCCACCCACCGTGAGACCCACGTGTGGGATCTGGACCCCACGTACCCGGGAGTAAGACCCCTTGTGTACAATAGGACTTGGCCTTGAGCTCTGTTACTTTCGAGTAAAGGATGCATCAGGCCCTGGGTCTGTTAACCGGGATAGCTGGGCGTATTAATTCCACCACCCCCACTTGCTTCAAAATCAATTCCTCCCTCCTTCCCCCAAGAGAAACGGGGCGGAGCCTGGGCGCTCTTTAAATCGCTTCTCTTCAATTGCATAATCTTAACAAGCCCCGTTGGACTCGACGGGCGTGGAATATATATTCGACTTCTTAACAGCTCGTCGTAAAACATTGCTAGGCCTGCAAATATTTTGTCAGGGAGAGAAGGAATGGTAACGAGGGTCGGGGCTCTTAGAAGACAAGGACGATTTGGCGTGGTAATCTAAATCAATCTATCTATTGGAGACCCGGCTGGAATCCCCCCATTTGGAGCTCATTAACTCCTCGCTTCTTCCGCTGATCCGAATCCGCCAGCTTTTCAGGGCAGCCTGATGGTGGTATTGTGCGCCTAAGCTTGTATGCAAGCCCTGTGTGTGAAACGCGTAAGAGGGGGGGGCCGAGAGCAAGCCCCACTAAAAAAAAAAACCCGGCGCTGACTTTCGAGGAAAACGTGCGCTGGGATCGGGCTGCCGCTGCTGCAAAAAAAAAGGAACTCGCGCCAAAAATACTTTTAAAAATCGGGGGTGGAGGGCGAGAGGAAGAGAAGAGCCGGTGTGCCTGCTCCCCCGCCGCCTAACGGGGTATTGGATCGGGTTGCGAATTTAAAGGCAGAAAGGACGAGGGAGCCTCAGCGAGAACTCTGTGTAGTCGGGAGATTTTCACACACACAAAAAGGCGCACATACACAAACCTCTCTTTCAATTAACACCGAGACCCAGCAGCCTCCTCGCTACCGGGGCTCTGCTATTAAAACACACACACGCAGCTCCTCCTCCCAGGATCTGGTTTCCACTCCCCTCTTCTCCCCGCTCCCGGTTCTTCTCAGAGGAAGATCCGGGTGTTGTGCAGATTTAGGGACATCCTCGCCTCCTCCTTCCGCCTCGCTGTGCTGGGCTTCTTGCAAATCCCGCTTAAAGGATCGGACTTTTCCTAAAGAGGAAAAAATATATTTAAAGTCAACGTGTTTCGTGCCATTGGCCAAACCCCCCCCCCGTTCCGATTTTATTGGCGCTTACTCAGAAGTAAATCACGGCTGGGTTCAAGTGGGTTAAATTCCTGGATAAAAGGGGGGGCGGGTTGCCCGTCTTACCTGGGAGGAAGCCCTATTACACTTAAATGAGATTTACCTCCTAGTAAGCAGGTCCAGGCTGCACACACCGTTGCTGGTTTTCTAGGCTGCTGGTTTTCTAGTAATTAAAAAAAACAAAAACCTACAAAACTCCCCCCTATAATATATCTATAAAGCACATACACACACACACACACCCCGCGCGCGCAAGGACCGTGTCAAAATACAAAATGTTTAGAGCGCACTGGTTTCCATTCACACGCAGAGAGTAAAACAATGGTATTAAATGGCCGTGTAGACTGGGAAGCGTTGCCAGTTTAAAAGTGCATTGGATTATGGACGTCTTTCTATTGGGGGGGTGTGGAAATTGCAAAAGGGTGTGTGTGTGTGTGTGTGTGTGTGTGTGTGTGTGTGTGTGTGTGTGTGTGTGTGTGTGTGTGTGTGTGTCCCTCCCCCCCCCCCGCTCATTAATTTTTATAAACAGTCGGGCAATGGTGTGCGCGCCGCGCTCCGTTTCTCTCGACAGGAAGTTCTTCCCTTTGATGAGGGTGGCGGGGAGGGGAGGGGGAAATCTCGAAAGACAATTATTTGCGTTGTTCAACTTGGCTCTTAAAGATTTTAACTTTAGGTGGTCAGAAGGTGCGGTGGAAAGCGGGGTGGCGGGGAGGGGGGGGGAAGAGGAGACAGGCACATGCAGGGAGGAAAAGCTTCCTTCCAGGAGAGACAGCTCCCTTTCAGATAGGAATCTGGGACAGATTTTGCCAACAGCCAGAAGCAGGGCCCTTTGGTAATAAAATAGCCAATGTAATTTGACACTTCAACTTGCTCTGCTCTCTGCTAGTTGATTCACTTATTCTCCCACTAACACTGAGCTCCTTTTCACTGTCTGTGAGAGGTTTTTTAAAATTTGGATTAGATATATATATACATATATTAAAGGCAAGAAATAAGAGATTTTTTTAAAAGTAAAATTTAAAAAGCCACCTGAACCAGACCTGCAGCAGATCCACTGGAAAGAGGGAATATTTTGCTTTGCCTGCTTTCTTCCGTATGATTTTTCCCCCGTCTTGCAAGCCTTGCTCATTCCCCCCAGTCTGTAGGTAAGTTTCGTCTCTCAGTTCATTTACATCTCCTTGTGCTTTTTTTTTTTTTTGGAGGGGGGGGGATACTCCGGCCAAGGTTTGTAGAAACAATGGAAGTAAAAGCGATATAAGGAAATGCACCGAGATCCATATATATGTTTTATGTTTGGTGTGAAGATTGGAAGCGGTGGCGGCGCGGGTGCGGGGGGGGGGGGAGAGAAGAAATCCAGGAAAACAGTGTGAAGACTTCTTAAAGGGGCAGCTTGTGTTTCTACGTTTGGCAATGTGGGGGGTTCGCGAGACAGAGGCAAAACCCGGGAGATCCTGGGGGAAAGGCGGATGGACTTGAATCTTAGTTTGCTGTATTAATATCTTGCTTTATTTTACGATTGCGAAGGGAGCGCGGGGGGGGGGGGACGGACGTGAAGAAGCCAGACGTTTACTGGGGATCGCTTTTATAAAAAAAAGAATCGAAAAGCGGTGCGCATGTTAGAGCGTGGGTGGGTCGGAATGATAGCAAAAGAAAGGAGACCTACACAATTTTATACATATAGATCGGCAAAAGGTGTTTTTAATGTGCGCGCGTCTCAAGTTTGAAGAGCCCAAACAACGTTCCTATTTCGGCACCCTTGACTGGCAGGGGTTGTGGGCAGGAGCCGCGATCTTGCGCCCTAAAAACAAAGGAAGGTTTCAAATAATCCGGAGAGCTTCTGGTTCGGGGTTTTGTTTTGTTGTCCTTTCTCCCTGCCCTCCCTGCCTCCCTCCTCCCCTCCTGGCCGGCTTTTTTTTTTTTTTTTTTTTACTTTTGCTAACTGATTTTGAGAAAAGGCGATTCCTTTAAGATCCTCCCCGACGAGAGCCTAATCGATCGATCCGGAGGAGGGTTTGCAGGGGAAGATGTAAGAAAGGTGGGTGGGAGGGGGAGAGGTGGAGGAGGGGGCGCCGAGCTTCTTTTCCGGGCGGTGGGAAGCCGGAGCGAGTGCAAATTCCTTGTGTCTGGATTCTGAAAGCCAGTTGGGACTTGGGGCCTCTCTCGCCGGGCAGGAGGGGCGCGCGGGGAGGGTCTCCCCCCACCTCTCTCTCTCTCTCTGCCTTCCCCGTCTCTCCCTCCCTCTCCCGTTCATCTGTCCAGGAAGCCAGTGGAGGAAGGTGGCGGGCGGGCGGGCGGGCGGGGGGGGGGGAGAGAGAAGAATCTAGCCCCTGCTTTCTTGGTACTGTGAACCGAGGGTGGGCGTACGGAGAGGGAACGAGGGAATCGTTTTCAGGGGAGACCAGTTTGGGCTATAGCTGGCTGCAAGGAAGAAAACCCGAAAAGCAACATGGCAGTTAAAAGGCACTTGAGGAATGTAAACATTAAAAATAGGAGCCATCTGAGTTGAGCCTTGGGATTCCTGGCCACGAACTTTTTGGGCAGGTCTCCTAGGCCGACTTCCAAAGGAAGATAATGGGAGGGGACATAAAAGTTCCTTGGTCGGGTTTCTTCGCCTGCCCTGAAAACTTTTTGGATCTAGGTGTGTGTTGGGCGCACATGTGAAGGTTCTAATTTGGTTGCTAACTTTGGTTGTAGGAGGGAGACCTTCTGAGATGCCTGTTGCCTTCTTCTGTCTTAATAATTATGAGCATCATTAAATAACTGAGGAATGACGAGGAGGAAGAGAACAACCACACACAATATGATGTTTAGATATTTTCTTTTCTTTGCCTGATTGTGGTTCTACAGCCTGTGCAGCTGGGAAATGTGTAAGCCTGCAGTCACAGAGGGAATTGAGCCGGTAGCCAGTTTTTAAAGTCTCAGCCCCCTGTCATCACCACAGTCTGCTTTTCTGCACTGTATATACATGTTGGTCTTTAGTTACTGATCTGAAAGGGCTTAATGATTCTCCAGGGCCAAAGTAATAGTGTGTATCTGTGCATTTACTTCAACAGGCCTAAGAGACGCTGGGTGTTCTGACTGCTCCCCCCACCCAGACTGACATGAGAGTGGAGGATTTAACTTGGCAGCTTGAACAAATGCCCTCTCAAAGGTTTCCAGGAGACAGTAAGAGAGCAGGAATAGGAGTAGAGGGGTGGGGGAAGAGATGAATGCCTGGGTATAGTCTTAGGGTCTACCTAGCTGTGCTTTCTTTCAAATATGAAATGGCTATTTAGGCACCGTGAATACAAGTGTGTGCCTCAGTGAGGCAATGGGCTTATCAAATTTGAAAGGGCAAAAAGCCTGTTCAAAGCTCTGGCGCCCCAAGTTCTAGATAAGTGGGACTTCCAGCTGCCAGTTTTTTCTTTTAAGCATGTTTAGCAACTCATACCGTAGCTCGCCTTTAAACTGCAATATGGGACTTGGCCTTTGGAATTGGAAAGGTTAATGATGGAGTCACCTCCACCAAGTTGTAATGATTACTTTTTAGATATTTTTTTTGGGGGGGGAGTTTACAAGGGAGGATTATTAGGATAATGGAAGCCTTAAAATGGTTAGAGTTGGACCAAGGTTGAAGTGGAAGCTCAGCCATGGACTTGCTGGATTAGGTTGCTGTCTCTTGGCTTCTGCTGCTTTCCCCTCAAAGCGTTACCTTTTATCAAAGAGCGCTTGTGAGGATGTGTATCATAAAAGGAAATGTGGCCTGCCTTGGGAATAAAGCAACAAATAAACCATCAAAAATGAGGACTAGCGGCTTGGCTTATGGGTGGTTTAAGTTATATTACTTCCCCAGTTAGTGTACCCAGGCTTGTAAATAGCCACTTGCCTAAATGCCTCTGGTGAGTAAGAAATGCCTCCAAGCGATCAGACAGGGAAGCTTTGTAAAGATTGGCTCTCATTCTTCTTTGGCCACAAACGTCTAAGGCAGGAATGTGGATGTTTGCAAGGCTGCTGTGAAGTATTTGTTACTGCATCTTTAAAAAATTTAAAGTTCTACAGGAGAAACTTCTTATTTATATTATTAAAAAATGTGGCTGTGACCATGCAGAAAAGTTTTGAGAAAGGTCTCCTCCCCGCTACTTTCCTTTTAAGCGATAAGTGATTGACACAGGTCTGTGTGTTTGGCTTATAAAGAAAAATGTGGACCTATTTGCAAGTCTGCTGTAGATGTTTTTTTTATTCCAAATCTGCATATGCACATATCACCGAGGGAAAGGTTTTGTTGAAGGGTCTAGCTAAACCACATGCTTCTAAGCATTATTGTCTCTCCCTTTAGGAGAGAATTGAGATTCATCTTGCAAAGTTGGTTTCTGCCTCCAACTGTCCCTGCTTTTGATCAAGGCAAATTTACTACAACATCAATCTTCCTTTGGCAGGGCCTGATTCAGGTTTCTGAATGCCAGAAGACTAGGGCTGACCTTTTTCTGTTCAGATCGAGGATGTTGAAACACCAGCCATCAAACAAAAGACACATTGAAAGCAAGGTCTTGCAATGGAGCACGTGTGACTTTCAGACTGGTTGCAAGCATTTAGTTGATGCTGATTTCCTCTGCGTTTTTTCAGAGTATGGAGGCTATTGGGGGAGGGGGTGCAGGACACTTTTAAAAAAGCTGTGTAAGGTTTGAGTCTTCTTGTGGGGAGGGATCTTAAACAAGAATGGGCTATCATGAGTGTAATAATTACTACATTTAGAGATTGGGCCCAAAACTTTTGAAAACAATTTCCAGCCACCACAAGTCACTAAGAGCTGTTTTCATTTGCTTTACTGGATCATTTGGTGATTTCAGACCTAGAAATTAGCTTGGGTTCTTTCAAGTCTTCTTTGTTCACGTTTTCTTCCGTGTCCCCCACACTAGCAAAAAATAAAAAAGGCAGAAAGCAACACCAGAAACACCAAAGTTCTGTGGAAACCAGGGTTTAGTTGCCAGATCTGGATATCTGTCATAAACAAAGACAGTCTTTTAAATGATTTTTACTCAAAGGGAAGATTTTGCTTTCATTGTAAAAGGGCAATTGACTTTAATGTCTTACTTGATGTGGAAACTTGGGAGAGTATCCCATTGATTTGCAGTGCTTGTGGTCCTTAACACTTGACATTTGTAAAAAAGCAAAAAACCTTTAATAATATTACTGAGCTTAGTATTAACTTAGTATTGCTTAGTGTGTCCAATACGCATCTGTGAAAGAAACTTTTCTCCAAAAGGAGTTTGTTGCTGCATAAGCAACAAAAGTGTGTTGAGTTTGTTGCTGTGCAAGATTCAAGCCTGTGCACACTTTTAAGATCATGCTGGGCAAGCCAAAATGAATAATGCTGTGTATCTTGCTGAAAGGCAAGATACAAGTGTCTTCTGTGGATCATCCTTTCTTCTTCTTCTTCCAAATAGGGGTTACTAGGGAATTCTAAGTAGTAAAATTCTGCTACATATGTTTCTACTCAGAATTTTTTTCCGGTGTGTTACATTTGTTCTTGATGTAATGCTTCTTCCACTGCCAAAGTTCTCAAAAGATTTTTGTGATACTACTTGCACCTCCCCTTCTCCAAGTGTTTGAGAGGGGAGGAGGGGGATTGCATCAGTGGAAGCCCTGTGGAGCGAGACTGTAAGGTCTTGTGCAGTTTTAGTACTGTATGTGTTTCAAATGATAGGCTAGCTACGTTGATGCAAACCTGGGACCATATGTACTTTCACTCTCTCAGTACAATAACGGGATGAGGTGCTGCTGGTCTTACCACACCTGCTTTATTTGTACTGAATGATTCTCTGCTGTCAAATTTATAATCCTGTGGGGTTTTGAGCTCTGACAGTTGATGACCAGAAAGATGGAGGTATCATAGGTCTCAAACATGGGTTCTTTGGATTTTATTATTCCTAAACTTGGGTCTCTGTTGTCAGGAGGTTTTGAAAAGTCTCCTTAGGTGTAGTGGTAGCTGTTACACCCAAGCTGCTTTTCCATGGACCCGCCACCCCACATACATTTTTGGCATCTTAAATGGTTCATTAAGATAAATAAGTTTGCAACAGTTTAGTTAATTAGAATTTGCAAGCAGAGACAGAACAATAACCATTATAAAACACGCTGCCATCTCTGTTAAAGGCCCACCAGTGGAATATTGCGTTGCATTTGTTTTGAGTGGCACCCTAGGAACTCTTGGGAGTTGGAGGTGCAAGACGTAACTTTACCACATAAAGAAATGTATGTACTTTGATGTACATATACAATTTATGAATTGAGTGAGTGCAACGACTAAAAAAGTGCTTGAGCTAATTTGATTGGCTTTGTTTTCAGTTTAGGTGAAAATATATGGGTCAGAGGACAGCAGAAAATGACTTCTCTGTATTAATGTATTGACCAAGTGAATGTGCCTATATATTCTGCACTCTGTGAATATGAATCTATGGTTTCCCTGGGACTGTCAAAGATAATTTCATTGGGGAAAATCTGTAGAGGTGAGTTTTGCTTTAGATTATTAAAATGGGATTTGGTCACAGCTCTGGCTATGAAGGGAGGAAAATGCCCAGTCTCCCCCACCCCTCATATTGGATGTTTGGATGCAAAGGACAGTGGGGCTATTGTCCCTTTTAAGAGATGTCACACAGTACATTTAAAACACTAGTATACCACTTTTAACTTTCATGGAGAATCCTAGGAACTGTAGTTTGTTAAAGGTGCTGGGAATTGTGGCTTTGTGTAGCTAAACAAACTACAGTGCCCAGGATTCTCTATGACTGCTAAAAGTGGTATAGCAGTGCTTTAAAGGTATGGTGTGGATGTGACTTTAGTATCAGCCCAAGGAGACCTGGGCTCAGATTCCTTTCTCAGCCATGAAACTCACCTTGTGCCAGTTGCTATTGCTCAGCCTGACATACCTTGCAGGATCATTTGTGGGTCACATCATATATGCTGCCAGCAACATGGAGAAATAGTAGATGAAAAAGAAGTTGGGGTGGGAAGGTGTGCCTTGTAATGCAGGTGTGGGCAGAGAGATGCACCTGATGAAATACTCCTCTACTTACCAGTAGTTGTCAATGGTACAGGAGCTCTCGTCTCCTTTGCAATTAGTCATATCTATGTTGTTTGTTGCTCAGTGGTTTAGTCGTGTCCGACTCTTCGTGACCCCATGGACCAGAGCACGTCAGGCACTCCTGTCTTCCACTGCCTCCCGCAGTTTGGTGAAACTCATGTTGGTAGCTTCAAGAACACTATCAAACCATCTCGTCCTCTGTCGTCCCCTTCTCCTTGTGCCCTCCATCTTTCCCAACATCAGGGTCTTTTCCAGAGAGTCTTCTCTTCTCATGAGGTGGCCAAAGTATTGGAGCCTCAGCTTCGGGATCTGTCCTTCCAGTGAGCACTCAGGGCTGATTTCCTTCAGAATGGATAGGTTTGATCTTCTTGCAGTCCATGGGACTCTCAAGGGTCTCCTCCAGGACCATCTACAGTGGGACAAATATGCAGTCAGCACTGGTTATCCAAAGCCTGTTGAGGTTTGGGATTTCATGTTCTTAACAACTGCATTGTGTTCACATGATGGGTTCATCCTCTGGCAGCAACGATTTCCTGTCTACTCACACTGACTCCCAGTGGCATCAGCTTGTGTTGAGGCAATTGTGTGCACACAACTGCCATTGAATACAGCCTGGATCAGCTTTTTGGCATGGCATTGTGAACCTAGACCTTGACTTCCAGTGACATGCCAAAAAAGGGAAATCAAGCCATGGCTGTTCTTGTATGTGAAAGGGCATGGCTAGAAGTTAGCATGAGCATCCTACATCTTCCTTTAGCTGTTCTAGTTACATGAAGGGGTCCTCAGGTGAGTGGCCAAGAATGCAGAGAGAAATCTTTGAAGTTTGCTGCAGTACTGTACTCCTTTGAATGAGAGAGTTCCTCCTGTTTGGGTTTCAGGAAGCTCACCAGACCACTGTTCAGTCTGCAGATTTGTTTACTTCTGTCATCAAGTGAAGGAGAAAAAAGCAGTGGGGGAAATGGTTTCAGATCAGAGTTAGGTTGTATGGTAAAAATGCTTCCTAACTGTGAATACAACTTTAGGCAATCCTTTCCTCAAGGAACACTGGTTGTAGGAGGGGTGGATTCTGAAATTTGGTCTCGTACACCCCCCTCCCAAAAAAACCCAACAAGCAAATAAGTGTTTTACAGCACGGAAGACATAAAACATGTGTCCAAGTAATTGCAAGAGCACTACTGAACACTAATCAGCTCTTAATTTTCTCACAATCCATTTTTTTACATGTGCCTTCTTAAGAGGGTATGCAGATCAAACCAATAACTGGTTAAACATGAAGATGAATATAAAATCAAGAAATGCAGCTGCCCAAATAGCAAAAACATAATCTAATAAAAGCATTCATGTACTAAAGATCTAAGTGAACAAAAATATTTTTCCAAGCTGCCTAAAACTTTACAGTGAGTGAAAGCCTGGTGGGTTTCCCTGGGAAGGAAATTCCACAGCTGCAGTGCCACTACTAGAATGATCCTGCTCCAAACAGCAGAATTTGTCCTTTCCCCAACAGGAGAAATTCGGTATGCAGCCTCTTCTGATGATCTTAAACCCTAGGACAGGGATAGCCACTGTGGTATCCTCCAGATGTCTAGAGCAGCATCTCCCATCATCCTTCAGCTGATGGGAATTGCTTTCCAGCATCAGGAGGGCATCTTATTGGCTACCTTGCACAATAATTATATGTGTAGAATGTCTTCTCTGTGAAGGTGCTTGCATGCGTCTTGACTCTCATGGTTAATATATAGACAATTCTCCCTACATTTGTCCACTTTATCAACTTTGTCTCCCCACCAAGACTGCTCTGTTTACTGCAGAAAGGGGAATCAAGCATACTGTGTAGAAACCGATGTGTCAGTTTTCTTCCCAAGTACAATGTTCAGAAGGAAATGCCCTCCCCCACCCCACTATTCCTTAACAGTAACTGATAAACTTGCCTTCCTAATACTGTAGTGATGCTGTTGAATCTGTTCAAAGGAGCAGCAGTGAATTCAGAGCCTGTGAGATTTGGAGGTGTCATCCCCTAAGCTCTTCTTTCCTCCTTCCCAAAAAGGAGTACAGAAGCTTCCAATGCTGATTTGTGGGAAACCACAATTTGCCGAGAAAGCAGAAACCCAAAGCATGTTTTGATGCTGTTTTTGCTCAAATCATCGTTTGTCAGGTTTAGGCAAAATGGGAAACTATGGTTTGCCACAACCCAGCACCAGAAGTTACTAATCTCTTCTCCTTGCATGCAAGCCTGAGCTTGTGTTTGTGATCGGAAGTGGATGGGTTGCCATCTTGTGAACTGCCCTGAGACCTGCGGGTATAGGGAGGTATACAAATTAAATAAATAATAATTCTATATGAATGAGGTCCACATAGAATAATAGAATTGTAGAATTGTAAGGGATCTCAAGGGTCATCTAGTTCAACACCCTGCGGTGCAGCAATCTCAACACAGGGTCCCCCATCCGATTGAACCATATGTGCTATTGGTTTTGTTGCTGCACCACTAGGAAGGCTTGGTCCATTTGAAAACCTGCTCTATATCTGCCTTGGATTGCAGTTCATAAAATGGGAATAATCTAAATTTGCCTAGATATTGTAGGAATATGCAAATTAAAGATTGGAGGTCATGCCTGCACATCTTGTGCCCCACTAAGCTGCATGCTTCCCCACAGAACACCTTAATGAATCTTATTTTGCTATTTCATAGAACTGGGGAAAAACTGGGTGGGTGACTGGGGGTAGGTTTTCATGAACAGGCCAAGCAAGACTATGGTGTTGTGGTCAGCTTGGTGGCCTGCAAATGGGTGTGCAGTTGTGCTAACAATGGTCTTGCTCCCGTTACACAAGCAGCAGAATGCAGGGTAGGACAGACTATGCTACTTTAGTTTGGAAGTGGATGCCGTAAATGAAATAATAATTGCAATGTTGCTATTCAATACTCCAGTATCTTCTTCCAAGGAGGAAACTAGCACAGCAGCCACACACACACACACACACACACACACACACACTGGAACAATAGAGAGTTCTCACTTTCTTTCTCCATGGTTTCCTTGAAGAGGATCAGCGATACCCTGAGGATATTTTGCTTTCAGGGAATTCTTCTGGACAGGCAATAACAATAATAATATAAAAAACTCTGCAGTAAAAGAGAGAGAAAACACTGCAGTCTGAAATGGCACAGTCCACTCTATCACCTTGGGTTTATAGTTCCTCACTTCCGTTGCATGCATAGATCAGGCTAAAGTCTGCCCACAGGAAGGAGAAGTTTATACCGGGACTAGTAAGGGTGGTGACGGTACATGGGGCAAAGGTTCTTGGGCTTTAGAAGACCTGCATGGTTTTCTGCAGATATGCAGTCTTTGTGAGGAGGGCTTGTGGTTGATGCTTGATCATGGCTGACAATCCTGACAGTTTGTCTGCATAAGGAATTTGATTTTCCTCCAGCTAAACATTTATGTCGGGGGTTGGTGGAAAGCTGATTTATAAAACAGATGTCCTCATATGAGGACATCTTTTCTGCAGTCCTTTATAGCCTGGCTTGCTGAAATCACACACCACCCATTCTGTGATTTGCTCCCTGCTTGGCACTGGAATCTTATCTCCCTTTCAGAGGCAGCATTCAGTTCCTCCCCACTTGATATCTGTTACAAGGTCAGAGACATTACTGTTTGCTCCAAGCCTGCTTTGCTGGAGTAGGAAAACATTCAGGTAGTATTCGCTCTTGCCAGCCTAGCCACCTTGTGGGAATCACAACCAATCTTTCAGACACTGTATTTGTTTTGAAATGGGAAGGGTATACGTTTTGTCTTTCCATTGTCCATGACACTCATTGCTCCCTGAAAGGCTAACATAAAGTAGGGACTGAGAGGTGGTCCTACACTGATTATTATTATTATTATTATTATTATTATTATTATTTTGCAATCCTAAAACGGACTCTACCATAACTATTTATTAGCAAATCATAGTTTGGAAACAAGCCAGCTGCAAAACAACATCATGTAATTGTGCATTAATGAAGTATCCCATTAATACTGTTAAAGTACCAAAATACTGGTTAAGCACAAACACAGGGACTCAGTTCTGTTGTTGCAGGAAATCATGGTTTCCTGCTGTTCGAACAACAACAGCAACAACAACAACAACTTTATACGATGCCTTTTTCCTTGATGGGACAGCTTATAGATAAAAACAAGAACCGCTAAAAACATAGAAAAATTGCAAGTCTTTAGGACCTTTACAGATTTGAACTACTGGAAGTTCCCAAACCATGGGATCACCACAGAGAAGGCCCCCTCTCTGGTGGCTATCCACTCCACAGACCTATGGGATGGAGACACCAAGAGGGTGTCTTGATACAGTATTCAGATTCTGTCTTGTTTTCACTAACACGCTGGTTAGTTTAAAATCAGAAGCAGATACTTTTCTCTTCCTGGGCATGAAACAATGTTTCCCAATAATGTGTAGTATGAGACAGGCAACAATCTTTAGTCTAATTTATCCTTATACATTTGTCTTTTTGATTTGTATTTCAGTAACGAAATATAAATAGGTATATTAAGGAATACTAATATATAGACTGAAATGTGAACAAGAAATGTTCCAAATTGTCCAGACAGTATGGAAAAGCACTAATGTGCTGGTCTTCAGTTGGTGGGTCACAAAAGGAGCACTGCCACCATGCAAATATATGTTAAAAGATTAAGAAATGGGTTCCCACATGCATGTTTGGTTTAAAAGTAGGTATTGGGTCTGAAAAGGTTGAAGTTAAATGCACTAATGGATGGTGGAGAATGTACACAAATCAGATGTATTTTGTACATTCCCCAGATCTGGAGTGTCTTGACCTGTGGGTAGACCACCACTCTCATTGTTCTTGACCATTGATTATGCTGGCAGGGCTCATGGGAGTACAACAGCATCACAGCTTCGCTTCCTTTGGCCTAAATGATATGCATAGATTCCATACTGGCTGGGCAAAATTCATGTCTCCTAAGATGTGAGGATGTATACACTGACTGGGTTACAAGTATGCTACCTGATATGCTTATGCTCATTCTTGGACATCACCTGGAGACCAGGCAGTGTGCAACAACCTCTGCACATGTTCTCAGTTTGCACAGATTTTCCAACGTGGACTTGAACTGGTGACTTGAGCAGAGATTGAGCCTGTGTCCCAATTCTGCTCTGGCCAAAAGACAAGAACTTCAGGTAGACCAGCCAAGGAACTCTCCTTCCTCCATTAAACCAGGTCAGGTCAGGAATATTTCCAAGTCAGGCTTGGTATTTGGGCTCTGAAACCAATACATGCTCCTGTTACCTGTTTTTACCCCTGTCATCCGCTGTCTGGGAAATAGGTCTGACAACATGATTTTGGTTGGGTGTGTGGTAGTTCTGCCAAACATAATGAATTGTGAATGTTTGTTTGTTTCTTTTAAGCTCAGAAAGATGGATGTTGGCAGACATTTTTATCTTGTGATAATTTTAGGAAACGTTTAGCATGTGTGTAAAGATGGAATAAGCGCAATCAAATTAAAGGAGCTTGTCTTACCTTGAAGATGCGCTATAATTTATGTATGACAAAGATAATGTTACCTTGTTGTTAATGACTTATGTAAGACGAGTACAGTTTGCTTTTGGTCAGAAACAGACACTTGATTTCAGAAACGTTTAAAGATGAAGAGCTGCTTGCTGGTTGTGAAAGTTATGACGGTTGGTTTCTGCTGATAAGAATAAGTGTACAAAGATTTGTATGGCTTCTTATTTTGATAAAAGTATTTTACTGTCAAAGCTGCTGCTGAGTTTTTTGTTTGTGAGGATTTTTAATATAATACCTCTTGCCCAGAAAGTAACAAAATCAAGGTTGCATGTTTCGTTATTCTTCCTTACACGTAACACTTACTTTTGTGTGTGTGTGTCTTTGTCTAATGGTTCTTAATCTATGAGGAAGGCCCCCCTTTGAAGATGTAGGTGCCTTAAATTGGGATGTGGTGGAGGAAATTCCAGAGCAGGATAGGATCTTGGGACAGGTGGACACTTTTTCCTCCCTACCAGTTACAGCCTGAATGGGTTAAATGTCCCAAGGCTTGTGGTATTGACTATCACTACTGCCCCGTCGTTCCAATCTTATATTATGAGATGCACATAAATCTGGTAGGGTTTTTTTCCTTAAACAGAAGGTTTAGGGGAAAGGATTGCTGTTCATTTTGTTCTCTACATAACTAGCTGCCTCCTCTTCCCCTTTTCCAGTCACATTCAGGTTTTTTACTGCTACATTTTGTCCGCCTTTATTGCTAAAATGAGGACTCCATAATTTTTGGTTGGCCTTAGTAGCCAATCTAAAATTGGTAGTTACCAAGACCCTGCTTCTCCACTGTCTGGAGGGCACCTTCCCTGCTCTTCCTCTTTTCTGAGAGCTCCATCAGCACAGCAGCCAAGGAATACCCTTGCTCCAAAGCAGGAGAGCGTGTCAATCTTTCAAGAAATTTCAGACTGTTTTAGTAATCACAACAGCTCAGTTGAGAAAACATGTCAAGCTAAGGTTAAGGGAGCTTAATAGTTTAGTATGATGATTCGATTTCATTCAGTGAACAAACCAGAATAGTAAACTAGGGTTTGTGCTAACTAGGGTTTGTATATGCTGTCCGAATTGACAAACCATAGTTACAACCACTACTCTGATTTTAGAGGTATCTGAACCTAGAAGCTGGATTGTTGAGTAGGGAAAAATAAATTGTGGTTAGTAAACACCATGGTTTGGCATAACATCTTAAACTAAGCCCTAAATATATTAATCTGGAAAGCTGTTTAAACCTGGCATTCATCCAAAGGTCCACCATAATGTTTTCAGCACTCACCAGTCAGATGATTTGAGGGAGCCGAAAATGAGGCTTTACTCTAAGGTTTGTGGTTTAAAAGGGTCAACACCTTCCATAAAGACAACAGCCGCCTTCTGTTAGTTCTGCAGCAGCAACTATTCAGATACAGTCGTAACTCTGGTTACGATTGCTTCAAGTTGTGTTCGTCACGGGATACGAACGCGCCGAACCCAGAAGTACCGGAATGGGCTACTTCCGGGTTCGGTGGGCGAACATGCGCAGAATCGCACAGCGAGCATGCGCAGATATGGCACTTCAGGTTACGGGCTTTTCATGTTGTGAACGGGGCTCCGGAACGGATCCCGTTCGCAACCAGAGGTACCACTGTATACACTTGTCTCCGAACACAGAAGTTAAGTAATGAGCATTGCCAGGCCTATCTTCCACAAATTTGTCTAACACTTTTGGAAAGCCATCTAAGCTAGTGGCCATTGCTACATTCTGTGGTAGTGAACTCTAAGTTAATTGTGCATTGTGCAAAGAAGCACTTTCTTTTGTCTTTCCTGACCCCTATACTGTCAGTCAGTTAGATTGAATGACTCCAGTCCATGTTCTAGTGCTGTGAGAGTGAAAAGCCTTTTTGCATCCACTGTTTATACTTTTCTAAACCTCTATCATGTCCTGCTTAGTCACATGACAGGGTTTGGGGCGGGGAGTGGACTGATTCTCTAAACTGAAAGTAAATCATCACCACCATCATTTTATTTGTATTCCGCCTTTCCACAATTAGACAATGCTCAAGGCAGCTTACAATATGAAAATTTTTACATAGTTACAAACATAACAAGGTAGTCATAAAAATAAATAAAATCGCTGTTTTTTTTAGGCTGTAACTCTATACCCACTTATCTCATTGAATTCATTATGACGCTTGTTACCTAATAATTCCTGACAGTCAATTTGCCCTTTTCACTGTGGCAGGTCATGCAGTTCTTGGTTTTTATTTCCTGTGAGCTTTATACTATCTTATATTTTTATACATTCATTGTCCATGGAACTTGGGGTCATTTGTATGAAGCTACTTCTTTTCATCTACTCAACACACGTGACAGGTGGACTAAGGTTGCAATTCTGCACTCACTTAGCTGGGTGCAAGCTCCATTGATACCAGGGGGACTTAATTCTGAGAAGCAATGTCTTGAACTCCATTGTGAGGGTGATTTGTTCCTGTCTACCCTTAAGTTTCATAACTGAGTAGAGATTTGTACCTGGTTTCTTATATCTGAACCCAATCCAAAATCTCCCCGGGGTAATGAAAGCTGGTATAAGCCCCACCAGCAACTTTCTGTATCCTAGGTTGTATCCTTTTTCACTTTATTTCATGCTATTTCCAGGATCCCTATGAAACGTATTACTTTGAACACAACAAACGTACTTTGGCTCCTTTTGAGAAAGGTCGAAGGTGTTTTGTTTTGTTTTAAGAGACTAATGATTTTTGTGGTGTTGTTACAATATTCACACTTTAGTATTTGAGTTCCTTTGGAAAAGCTTTGGGAGTGAATGCCATCTGGCTTTGGTGGCTTATTTGTTTTTATTTTGCCATTAGTGTCATTAGTTATTATATCCATTGTAACCTCTTTGACATTGTTCTTTTGACATAGATGCTTGAATCTATTAAACATTTTGGCCACAAACACTGATGCAGATAGTTTTTCCCATGAGGGATGTTAATTTAATACAGGAGGCACACTTTATCTTAATACCTGAAAAATGTTTGCATTTAGAGTGTGTAACAGTATGGATTTTGCACGCTTTCAGAAGAACCTGTCCCATGGAGTTCAAGATGTGTTGCCCACCTGGCAGGAGGCATGCCCAGAGGAGTGACTTATGCAGAGAATCCATGGTCATCTCATATGAGGCACTGGGAGTAATTGAATTATCTTATTATACTTGATGCAGAAATGTGGCAGGACTGCGTGCTCCCAGCAAAAGAACCCGATTGGGAGGGGACTAGGCAAATGGCACCTTCCAAGTCCAAGAAGCTCTGAAAGTCATGACACAGGCTAAAACCAATTTGACTTATTCCCCCTGGAGTGAACAGACTATTTGGTAGAGTCTCGAAGGGCCTCCAAGACCCAAATCAAGGGCTGAGCCATGAGTGGCAAGAAGCATTGTCAATGTCTCTTTAGCATACCTCAGCTATTCTCTCTCCTGTATGAGCCAAGCCTTGGGCAATGCCAGATAATGAGTACTTGAGCGGTGGAATGACTCTGCTGCAGCTCACACTCGGTGGTGTGGGAGAGCAGGGACTGAGTGTCACCACTTAATTTCACAGTGTGGTTTATGATGTCATGTCCCTGAGCACTATTTGCCAATCTTTCTTGGAGAGAAACCCACCAACGAAGCTGAGCAGATCAGCTGACACTTAGCAGAGCGGAAACGGTCTAAATTAATCCCCATGGAAGCAGTTCTTACAATCTTTCTTATGACGTATCCACAAACACAGTGGGGAGAAAGGGTGAAAAATCCTTTATCTCACCGGTTCACAGGATTTCTAAAGAAAAAATCTTAAAAGTGCTACGTTGGGTAAGGATAGCCTCTAGTTTGCAGATTCCCCTGTGTCTTCATGACTAGTTCTTCCCTGCAATCCTGTTGCTCTTCCTTATTGGTCAAACTTTACATTGCTCAAAACTTCCTTTTTTGTTGTATAAGAAGGGATGTGGCTATGGGAATTGCCATTTCAGAATTTGATGTTGCGTCACTGCTTGCTGCAGGGTGGGTGGTCCAAAGAGAAGTTTGCCTGTGTTTGGCATGCAGTGAAGTGTAAATGTAGCCAATATTGCTGTCCCTTTATCTCATGCTCAATTGACTGAATGCACAATTGAAAATATATCTCCTATTTTTAAAAACCAGTTGCCAGCCAGGGCTCCTAAGATCAAGCAATGCTCCCAACTTCCTCCCGCTAATTCATTCTGCAGTCCAACCAGCTGTTCTGCCTAATTGCTCCACCAAGTTCTTACTGAGGGGTAAATTTAGCTTAGACTACAGTCCAAAATGGGACAAGTTAAAAACAGGTTACCGTAACTACCTTAAGTGAGAACCAGGCTGCCTTTTCTGCTTCCTTCCAGAGCAAGCTAAACAATCCCTTCCTTCCTGAAGTGTTAACTCCTCTCTCTCATTTTTAAGATGCTTGCCTTTCTCTTCACCCACCTAAGGAGTAGTGGTTTCTAGCTGATCTTGGCTGATGTCATGTTGGCTTATAGGCCATTGTGACCTACACTGGCACCTAGCAACAATGACATCACAAAACAAGGGTTAATGCTTGGGTTAACACTTGAAACCACATGTGAAGCTGTGGGGGTGAAAGTTGGGTGGGCAAGTATAGCTCTGAGCCTGTACAAAACATTGCATTGCAGGCAATAGAATATGGGTTGCAGTGTGTTCTTGACTGCCAATTCTCCAGGTTGCCAATATGCCCATGGTCCCCCCCAAAAAAGGTTGGCAACCCAATCCCTGGTGTACAAATTTCTCTTTATTTTTATATCTTAAGGTAGTTTTAGAGTAGAATTTATTGATATTTGGCTTGGGCTGAAGTTATAGATTAATTAGCTTTAGACTATCATAATCAATGGGGGCCAGCTTTAATTTCTGAGAATACATTTTGAACAGGTGGGGGCATTGCATTAAGGGTATACTTGTTTTTTGAGGCTGACTTTGTTACTGACATGTACTGTTGTACTTAGGGTCTGAAGATAGCTAACTTACTGAACAAAATGCGAGATATAAGCCAATACACTTAGAGTTAAAAGCTTAATTGGTTAAAATGCAGGCACTCAATAGAAATTACTTAATTGGCTGGTAGCCCTAGGTCCTAGAGAGCTCTGTGCAAAGTACTTCCTAGCCGTTGTCCCCTTTTTTAGTGGGCCTTGTGTGTTTACTTGATAGCAGTGCACCAGGCAGCCAATTCGAGCTGCCATTTAAATCTCCCACAATGCCCCAGAGTTAATGCCACATTGAGGAAACTAAATGGGGGCCAGCTGTGGTTGCCTAGCACTGCCCATTGTGCTCCCCCCCGAAAAGAAAAATTAAAGGAAAACCAGGGCAGGAATTAGCAGTGAACTCTGCCAATGTACCAAGGCCCTGGCAGCTGCCCAAGGATGCCAGTTGCTAACACTGTTGCAATAATTTATGACAGGGGTCATAAGTTATAAGGTCTTGGTTATGTGATGGGTCTATGCAAAGTTTGACAAAGGAGCTCTTTTCAGATAATGCCTGAGTGATAGGTCCCTTAATGTTCCTCCATTTGTTGCTGCCTCTTAAAATATAGTCTCTCTATTCTGGTGCACGTTGATTGCTGCTTACTTCTTTCTGAAGGCTTCTGTGACTTTTAAGTTAAGCTCCAAGGATAGGGATAACCCAATGCACATTGTACAGATTCCATTGCAATGTTGTCTCTGATATTGGCTTTGATCTGTCTGTCCCACCTGTCTAAAACTTCCCTCACGGCCTTGTGAGTAGATGCTGGTTGTAAGTTCAAGCAGCTAGTTAAAATAATCTTCTTGCTTTCAGCTTTACAAAGGTAGGGACGTGTGGCTTACCCTTGTTGCAAAGCTCCTAGAAAAAGACAGGCCAGGACATCTTGACTACTGACTCGCAGTGCTCCTTCCTGAGAGCTTGTGTGGGGAAACGGTACTTTTGGCCCCAACAACTATCTGCAGGCTATCTTCAGCCTCCTCAGTGCTGAGATGCTGCTAAGCCTCTGCACCACTGTACAGCTCCAGTGGCATCTCTCCACAGCCCAATGAAGGCTGAGAATCCTGCCTAGCTGGTTCAGAAACAACGTGTAAATTTATCATTTATGAGCCAACATAGCAGCACTTCTGCTTTCCTTGGGCTAGAATGGAGAGAGATTTCAGAGAAAAATAGAGAGAGACATTATAGAGCTGTGCAGTAATGGAGGCCCCCTTAGAAAAGGAGTTGAAAATAAAACTTTGTAATGCCATTATACTAATTGACGGCGCAAGTGCACTTCAAATATCGTGGTGCTGTTCTGGTTGCCTTGCATTGTTGTAGAGCTGGAAAATATTCAGAAAAAGGCAACCAAAATGACAAGGAGTTGGAGCAACTTCCCTATGTGGAAAGGTTGCAACATTTGAGGCTTTTCAGTTTAGAGAAAAGGTGAATAAGGAGGGACCTGACAGAGGTGTATCAAATTATATACAGTGTGGAAAAACTGGTTAGGGAGAGGTTTCACTCTCTCATAATAGCACAACTTGGGGACATTAATAAAGCTGAATGTTGAAAGATTCAGGAAAGAGAAAAGGTGCTTGTTCACTCAACATATAGGGAAACTATGGAGTTCACTCCCAGGTGATGCAGTGATGGCCACCAATTTGGATGGCTTTAAAATAGGATTAGACAAGTTCATGGTGGGTGAGGCAACAAATCTAGACTGCTTTAAAAGGGAATAGGGTAGACACATTTGTGAAAAGTCGGCCTGTTGACTACTTTTAGTCATTTTCCGGTTGTGGTAAAGTTTCTAACATGCCCAAATGCCACCTTAGAATCATAGAATAGTAGAGTCCCCAAGGACCATCTAGTCCAACCACTTGCAATGCAGGATCTTTTGCCCAGCGTGGGGATCAAACTCACGAACCTAGGATTTAGAGTCTCATCTTGTTCAAACAGGAAGGTTGTGGGTGGAGCTTATGCTTCTACATGCACACTCCTGTTCCTCCTCACTTTTTGGCCTCGTACTGATACAGAGTGGGACGTGGGTGGCGCTGTGGTCTAAACCACTGAGCCTCTTGGGCTTGCCGATCGGAAGGTCGGCAGTTCGAATCCCCATGACGGGGTGAGCTCCCATTGTTCGGTCCCAGCTCCTGCCAACCTAGCAGTTCGAAAGCATGTCAAAGTGCAAGTAGATAAATAGGTACCGCTCCAGTGGGAAGGTAAACATTGTTTCTGTGCGCTGCTCTGGTTTCACCAGAAGCGGCTTAGTCATGCTGGCCACATGACCCAGAAAAAACTGTCTGCAGACAAACGTCGGCTCCCTCAGCCAGTAAAGTGAGATGAGCGCCGCAACCCCAGAGTTGTTCGCGACTGGACTTAACTGTCAGGGGTCCTTTACCTTTACCTTTTTTTACCGATACAGAACAGCTAAAGAAGTTGACTTCATAAACCATAGTTTAATATTGGCATGCTTTGAAACGGTCCGTAGTTGGTCTTAAATCAAGAGATCGGTTCCTCTAATATGCCAAGACAGGATTGGTGGGATTTGAAACTAAACTCTGGCAAAGTCTTCTTCAGCACTGGGGGAGCAGAGTGTATGTGAGTCCAAGGGTCTGTTCAGGCTCACAACGCTAAACCATAGCTTAGTAATGCATTGCCAATGCATCCTCTGTGAAAAACAGGCCTATTCTGTAGCCTACACTGAGCCTGGTTTTAAAATTACTCAACAGTTCATGAAACAGAAAGGGGCAACAGAGGTTGAATTCCCTGCTGCGATGAGAAATAATGTGAGAATAAAAATTGGAATTGATTTTTTTAAAGAGTGGTTTGACTTTATACCTGGCTGCTGGTATACTTGCTTAACCACCAGGACACTCGGTTTTTCTGTTGTTTTCTGATTTCCCATTTCTCATGTATATCCCGTCTCATTAAAAAAAAATAAGTCAGATATGCCAACTGAGCTCAGTTAAGTGGCACAAATGAGCTGCTGATGTGGGGATGAGGAAATATGCAAATTTATTGTTCACTGCTTTTTACTTTGAGGTGAGTGATATACTGAATTAATTAATGATGATTGAACATGCATGTTCCTAGATTTATTGACCATCTTTTCACACAATCCAATGCTCATAGGATCACGGTGGAAGACCTGCCATATGCACACCTGCTTAATATCTACATGGACAGGCTTGCATGACCCTGTTCAGATGTAATGCTAAACTATGGCATGTGCTAGAGGAGGAGACTGGAAGCATCTGCTTCCTCTTTTAAATTAACTACGGTACCATTTGTTGTTGGGTCTTAACTGGGAGCTGTGACTGGTTTATGGTGGCTTATTAAAATAAGAACAAACCAGTATTAGAAACCACAGGTTGATCTTGGCTTGTTTGAGTGAACAGTAGTTTAAACTAAATACATTTTGTACTTGTTGGATATAGCAACAAACCCGGTTTAGTTTAAACCTTGGAATGATGCTTTCAGTCTTCTCTTCCTCCTAGTATGTGCCGCAGGCAGAGGGGAAACGCTGAGGATAGAGCAGGCCCATTCCTGTAATGCTAAAATATGGTTTGGCACTGTATCTGAAGCAGCCCGTTCTGTGAAAGCACAGTCCCTGACCACATACATGTGTAGCGTTAGTATACACAATACTGTACCACATTTCAGACAGGCCTGGGAACTTGCTGAGTTTAAGATGCACTGCCACGATCTTGCTTTGCTGCCAAATGTGAGGGAGGGATAGTTTCTTATAGAAAGGTGGTTTTTATTGCTTGGGTAACCTTAATTCTTATGTATATGACATCAGAACTAAATAAAATAATGACTAAAGGTAAAAACAACAACAACGACAGATCGCTTATATTGCCTAAGAAGCAGAACAGCAAAGCATGGGTATGGTTCAGAAAGTCAGAGATAAGCTTCTGAAGGCCATTTCAGTTGTGACATCATTTTTAGGGAAAGCAGTTCCTGCAAAAATGGGCTTGAAGTCCACACATAGGCCTATGCGATAAATTAAGATAAAGAAATAAAAATAAAATTTCCGAGTGATGTCTCTCCAGCCATTTTGTGACCACTTCCCTTCTCGAAATACAAAGTGAACTCCGAATTAGCCGTTAGTAACTTTGACTGCTGCGGCGGCTGCTTTCCATTTTGTCTTTTGACTGCTCTGCAGTTCCTCGTCTGGCTTGTGACGATATCATCACTCCACTTGCAACCTAATAAGTGTGTTAATTGTCTAATGAAGATTGATCTTTACTGTGATGTGACACATTCTAAATGAATTCCCCATGATGCTCTAATGAAATCTCCATTTTTAGTGCTTGTTTTGAGACTAAAAGGTTGTCTTGTGTGAAGTTCGCCGCAAGACGGTTGGGCGCTAGAATGAATGGGTGCCCTTCATTTCAAGGCTTCAACTCTAGTCTTGCTTCTGCTTGAGAGATTGTGAGCTTCTTGGGGCAAGGACCTGTCTCTTTGCTTATGCGATTGGCTAAAGCAGCCTTATTTGTTCTCACCCCAGAAGCCAAAATGCTCAGAAATCCCTTGCTCCCACCTCAAGGGTCCCCTCTGTCATGTTCCAGAGTTTGGAAACCGTATCATTTGCTAAGTTAACCCTGAAACCCCTCAGTATGAAACTAAGGGCTATTTCACAAATTATGTTCCAGAGATGGCCATCCTGCATTAATGAGCTACCACAAGCAGAATTTTCACATGGCCTCAAATACAGGGATTTTACTTGGCTTCAGTTTGTGCATTTGGCTGTGGAGCAAGTGGAGTGAACCTGCCTTCAGAAGCCCATTTTGCTTAGCGGTGCATTCATGAATGTGGTGCATTTTAGTTTTATTTTGTTGCAGAGACGTGAGGGCTTGAGTGGCAGATGGTGTTGTTGCTGGGGAACACCCACACCAGCCTGGATTTTTCTGTCCCCTCACCTCTCTAGTTCACCCTTAGTGAAGTAACAATTTGTAATATTTTAACTTTAATATGGGATACTGGATTAAATGCCTTTAAAAAAATGAATAGAGTGCACTGGATTCATAATCAATGTGGCTAGTAGCCTGGGCTTTTGCCACACACACACACTCAAGAAGTATAGCGAAATTGTGTCAATTTAAACTGTAAATGCAACAGGCTGCAACGTAGGGAATAAAGTTAGATTTTGTTGTACTCACGGGTTAAATTGTATTTCTCTCTGAGTCTAGTTTGAAATATGATTCCCCCCCCCCCTGCCGTCAGATTGGCAGTATTGAAGTCCTCCTACGCCCATATTAGTTTAATGTAATGATTGGCAGGTGTTTGCAATTCTCTTTTTGTTGTTTTTAAGTAACTAGAATAGGGAGCACAAGAAACTCGGCAAGCACATTCTAGTGCTGTGTTAATTTACATTATTTAAAACAACTCTTGGTAAACATTTAAGCAGATGGCAATGTAATCCTATGCTTGTTTACTTGAGAGTAAGATGCACTGAACACAGCAAGACTGATTTCTGAGTGAACATGCTTAGGATTTCACTGTGGCAAAATGTTTATCACAAAACATTATTTTTGAAATGAAGATGCTTATCAGGCAACGAACGGGAGGAATGCACATATGATGATATAGCAAAGATTAGTAATTAATCTGTTTGGTTTGGTTTGGTTGGTATAAGGCAAGCATAGGCAAACTCGGCCCTCCAGATGTTTTGGGACTACAACTCCCCTCATCCCTAGCAAACAGGGCCAGTGGTCAGGGATGATGGGAGTTGTAGTCCCAAAACATCTGGAGGGCCGAGTTTGCCTATGCCTGGTATAAGGTGTTTGCCTCCAGGGAGCATGGATTGCCTCCAGAAGAAGCAAGGAGGCTTGGACTAATCACTGGAAAATCCAGATGTATGTCAGCCCTAGGCCTGACTCCATGCTGAGGGCAGTCATGGGCTCTCCTCCGCCGCCGCCTCCCCCCCCCAGGTGTGCCACAATATCTCTTTGCATGCATTCCTTGTGGCACAGTTGCCGCTTGCCCACCCATGAGTTACACAACACCAAAGCCGGGGAATCATAGGCTCAAATCCTTATTGGCTGTTGTGATTTCCTTGGGTGGCCTGTTCGCCGGGTGGGCTTGTTTAAGTTGCTTTTTGATGCTGCTGTTAGGCTTGGGGAAATGGCAGTTCTTAGCAACCTGCTTTTCTGTAGCCGTTTTAGGGATGTGCAAATGGTTGCAAATGCACTGTGCTTTTTTTATAGCTAGAGAGAATCTCAGTGCAACGATAGTTACAGGTGAAGCACCCTCTAAACATGCTATTGAAATTTTATTATCAATATTAATAGACTTCAGATGGGTAAAACACTTCCTTTTAGATGTACATGACGCAGGAAATGCTCTTGCTCTCTTTGCACATTGAAGTGTGCATAGTGTTGTTTGATGGAGATCTTTAGCTGTATTTATGTAGCATTTCCCCAGTAATCATTAAAACAGCCCTGTAAGGGGAGACCAGCATTGTTTCCTTTCTGACAGATCCCTTGGTGGAGTGGTGGTTGTGGCTTGCCTAAGGCCGCCTAACAAGCTTTGAATTGGGCACTTCCAGGCTGAAGCTGCACCGTCTTGGCTGCTGTGCTTGCGTTTAATGTCTGCCCAAAATTGTGGCTGCACTCTGCAAGTCCTTCACACCACTTAATGCAGCCTGCCGATTTGGTTTGATTAAAACGGTGTCTCTGGGTGTGTGCTCTAAATACCTTTTTGATTTTTCACCTACAAAACCAACTGTGGAATTGCCGATAAGAGTGACAGCTGCAGGCAATAAATGAGAATAGTAATAGAAGGTTCAGTGCTGGATAGAACATCATAAATCATGAGGAGAGAGCGGTGTGTGTGCTGACAAATTGTGGAGCAGCTGCAAACAGCACTTTCCAGGTAAGAATTATTGCTCTAGCTTCTGATCTGTTCAGAAACCACCTTTCCCTGCGCATGTAGGTGACTTTCCCCATCGCACAGCCAGTCACAGCTAGGCAATTAAGAGAAGTGCAGTCGCTTTGGGGCTCGATGTGGTGTGCCTACAGGATTATGGACTTTCATTTTTACTCATGGTGCATTTAATGGTGGCGTTTCCTTTCTATTAGGTGCATTGACTAAATGGAGACTCTTTTTCATTTGAAAACTTATTTCAGATGATTGTCTAGGAAGTTGGGAGAAAACAGTTCTCAGCAGTTGGGGCAATTATGGATTGTTTTCAGCTGTCTTTAAAACAGCTTCTCTCTCTCTCTCTCTGTGTGTGTGTGTGTGTGTGTGTGTGTGATTTTTTTTTTGTTCTGCTGTCTGGGCACAAACCACCAGGAACATCTAAGCAAGCTCCGTTGCAGGGGTGGGAAACCTGCGGCCTTTGAGATGTTGCTGGACTTCAGCTTGCATGAGCCCCAGCCAGTGTGGCCAATGAGCAAAGAATGATGGGTGAAGATTGAAGCCTAACAGCATCTAGAAGAAACAAAATAAAAAATAAAAAATTCCTTCCAGTAGCACCTTAGAGACCAACCAAGTTTGTTCTTGGCATGAGCTTTTGTGTGCATGCACACTTCTTCAGATACACTGAAACAGAAGTCACCAGACCCTTATATATAGTGAGAGGGTGGGAGGGGTATTACTCAGAGGGGTGGTGGGAATGGGTGATAGGCTGATAGCTGTGGTAAACCTGTTGATGACTGTTAACGACTGCAATTAGTCTTACAGGAAAAAGCAAGGGGTGAGAAGGTTAAAAAGGCTTTGTCATGTATAATGAGATAAGAATCCAATGTCTTTGTTCAGACCAGGTCTCTCCATGGTTTTAAGCTTGGTAATGAGTTGCAATTCAGCAACTTCTCTTTCCAGTCTGTTTCTGAAATTCCGTTGCAATAAGACAGCTACTTTGAGATCTTGTATAGAGTGTCCTGGGAGATTGAAGTGCTCTCCTACTGGTTTCTCTGTCTTGTGATTCCTGATGTCAGATTTATGTCCATTTATCCTTTGGCGTAGGGTTTGGCCTGTTTGTCCAATATAGAGAGCTGAAGGGCACTGTTGGCATTTGATGGCATACACAATGTTAGACGATGAGCAATTAAATAGTCCTGAGATGGCATGTTCAATGTTGTTTGGGCCAGTAATGGTGTTGTCCGGGTGTATCTAGAAGGCCACAGGTCCACCTGTCCCATCATTTCAATTATTTGGTCAGGGTGCAGTTGTAGCTGGGAAAGAGCAAATAATATTGGTGCCCTCCCCTTATTGCTTCTGAAACAGAAACGTCAAGAGTAAAGAAGAAATGTCGGTGCTTAAATGCTAAGCAGGGAATGAACATGGCCTTGACATTGCCTAGGTACATGCCTGGGGCAGCCCTCCTGCTGCAGATGGAGAGGGCTCTGCATTCCTGGCTCCATCTTAGTCATGGGCTCTGTGTAGTCTGTGCTATAAATTTAAAATTCTAATTCCAGGCAATATAAACTTAACCTGAACTCTGTGCCCTGTATAAATTATACAAATCTAGCACATTTTGTATAATGTCTCTTAACTTTGCATAATGCATTCCTCCATTTCTGCTGCTTTGCATCCACGTTAGTTCTGATTTTGCCAGTCGTGGGGGGAACATCAAGGGCCCTGAAAGCCCTCTCCCAACCACTGGGGTGGGGTGGGGGGATAGACATTATTCAGGCTTCTGAGATTTCAGCAGGCGCTACTCACACAAATTTTCAAAAGACGCATAACTTAACTACCATAAAGTCCAGAAACTTGCTCTTTTTCTGAAAAGAAATGACAGCTAAGATTCCCAGGAAGTTGAAATCAATGTTTAGTGTTGCGCTGTGTGCCAACTTCTGCACTACTCCAGAATTGCAACCTGCACATAATCCTGATCTTTGTGAAAAGAAGTAACACAGAGCTGAATGCTAAGTTTTGAGGGAGGGGCTGCTAGAGGGTCAGACTTAGGGGAAGTGACACAAGTAGATAAGGATGTGTATCGGGTTCACCCTAGTTGCTCTGAAGGGCCATTGTACAAGGAAGCAGGGTTTATGGCCAGTGTGGTGTAGTGGTTAAGAGTGGTAGATTCGTAATCTGGTGAACTGGGTTCGTGTCTCCGCTCCTCCACATGCAGCTGCTGGGTGACCTTCGGCTAGTCACACTTCTTTGAAGTCTCTCAGCCCCACTCACCTCACAGAGTGTTTGTTTTGAAGGAGGAAGGGAAAGGAGAATGTGAGCTGCTTTGAGACTCCTTCGGGTAGTGATAAAGCGGGATATCAAATCCAAAACTCTTCTTCTTCCTGTCCATTTTTCAGCCAGACAGCATGGAAGCTGAAGATCAAGGCGTCAAAATCAGGACATGACAAAGTTGATTAGAGAATTGTTTTTCCCACTGTGCCCAGCCTCCTTTTCTGTCACTTGACATATCACATTGGGGCTTATGACTGTGATGCTCTGGAGCTTAGGCAGCGGGGAGCGAGCAAGGAAGCGGAAGCAAGAGAGCCACCTGTGGAGTGGTGAACGCAGTGCAGTGTTTTGCCAGGCGCATTTTGTACCTGGCAATCGGCCACTTGCGACAAAGTGAAGATGCCTGGGTGCCAGGATGGTGCCTGACATAATAATAATAATAATAAATAATAAATTTTTATTTGTACCCCTCCCTCCCCGGCCGGAGCCGGGCTTAGGGCGACTAACATCATAAAACATCTCCACCATCTGGAGGTGCATGCCTGAGGATCATTGGATCTGGACTGTTTTCACACACTCATATCACATCCTGTAGGAATAGGCCAGTATATAGGTGAACTGTCCCAGGATAAAGTGAACTTTCTTCTTTAAGTTCTCATAGTTCTTAACCTACAGTAGTTCACGGTTGACATCTGAACTAGCCAGATGTTTAACTGAGAATCAATCACAAACTTATATACTGTATCTGAGTTTCTAACACTGTTTGTTCCCCAGGTTTTATGCTTCTCCACTGTGAGTGTGTGTGTGTGTGTGTGTGTGTGTGTGTGTGTGTGTGAGAGAGAGAGAGAGAGAGAGAGAGAGAGAGAGAGAGAGAGAGGTGATTGACATTCTTATAAGTATGGCCAGAAAGCTTGCTGCATCTATTGCTGAATTTTTGTTGCACATCATAATTATTCTGTTGTGATACATTGTGAGAAATTGAGAGCACCTTTTGGGAATAAGTGTGGCATGTAATTTTTAAGGTGCACAACTTTATTGCTTACATTCAAACGTTCACTTTTGGAAGTTCATGTCAGGATTTTTTTTTCCAGTTAAAGACTCTGGTCCCCCCTCCCCAACAGGGATTGTTAAGTGGCTTCAGATATATTCTTAAAAGACAAAGAATGCTTTATAGATAAGCACCTAACTTTCAGATGCACCTGCCTTGGCTGAAGAAATAGAAAGAACTTGCTCTTGGCAAATATTTCATTTAAGATGTTTCAGAAATTCTTGAATTGAAAACATGGATTGAATGAAGTCAAATCTCACTGTTGTTTAAAATGAGGGTGTTATTTTTGTTCTCACAATGTGTGATTAAAACCTTTTTATATATCAAAGTTTGGGGTTTTTTTTGGGTTTTTTAACCAGGGGAGTTGCTACTAACATCTGCTGTAATGTAATTGCTGCAACAACACTTGGTTTGTGGAGTAAGCAGATACTGAAAATCTGTAGGTGCTAGGAATTTTGAAATACTATACAGCAGAGGTCCATTTCATAGATTCCACAGAGGCAAACCTGGATTTCTCCCTATGTATACCATCCATCCATCAAGGAGATGCAGCCCACCGTGACTCCAGGAGAAGTGTACCTGTACAATATAGATGTGTGAAAAGTATTACGTTGGTGTCCATTTTTAAAAATTGTCACGAACAAGGTGATAGTGACAGCAAAGGAGCAATGGACCATGTTCTCCAGCTTAGTGTTTATGTCCAAAATGGGGATGGTGGTTTCTTTTTCCTCAAATAAATATCATCAGGAAGATTAGATGCAGGAGATTCAGAGATAGAGCATCCCCAAGAGATCGATGGCTGCCCAATCTCTGCTTGAAGGTCTGCAAGCAGTGCTGGCTGCCTGGAGGTACTCACTATGGTTTCGAATGTCTGCAGTAGTAGTCCTGTTAGGGGTCTGTTGACACATCCCTGATCATCACTCAACAGCTTCCATGTGTGAATGAGTCATCACAGCTCAAATACCACAGAATTTCCATATTGTCTCATGGAGCTGCTTCACACAGTCATTATGGATGTATGCGCACATATGAATCAAAGGGTGCAGTGTTTGACATGAACAGGATTACTCGTGGTGTTGGTTTTTCTGTGGTCGAATGAGGTTTAGTAGACAATACATTAGATCAGGTGCCCCTGGATTCAAATTCTACCATTCCCTGCCAGTGAGTTATCTCAGGGGGGCAAGTCACCATTTCCGAAGCCTGAGTTTTCCCTTCAAATGCACAGGCATACTAATAACCTCGCACTCAAAACGTAAGGCACATTAGTGTGTCATATACAGTACTGATGATAAAATACCTTGAGTTGAAGCTTTTCTCAATTAACAAACATGTATTTTTGTTCAACTGCTTGGTCATTGTTAGTTATTGTGATTTTTTTTAAAGCGCTTTTGGATATTGAGTAATGTAATTGCTTGAATAGGTCTGTCTCCTAACCTGTAACATAAATGAGTCAAAGCCACTGATTATTCAGGGGCTCTTATCCTTTATTTTTTCTGCAGTCTCTGTCCTCCCACACTCTTCACTGGACTATAAATCTGGGAGAGGTGGAAGGAAATTAAGGGGTGCTTAGGAGGAGGAGGCAGCTGGTTATCACATAATGCATATTTTAAATATAAAGTTTATTGCCACAAGAGATGGTGATGACCTCCTAGCTGAGATTGCTTTAAACAAGGATTAGGCAAATTTGTGGAGGATAGATTGCACCACAGCTATTAGTAATGACTGCTCACTGCAGCCTCCATATTTGGAGGCGCTATCAAATGCTGAGCACAAGCAAGAAGGAATGTCTTTCTCTTGTCTTATTCTCCTTGTGAGCTTTCCAGGGTCATCTGTTTAGCTGAAAACTGCTGAACTATTTATGCTTATATTTATATATATATATATATATTATTCCTCTGAGATTCTTAGGGTGACCTTATAGTGAAGAGTAAGTAATAAATTGAAATATTGTTCTTATTATTGATAGTAAATAATAATACATGGTTCTCACCCACCCTGCCAAACTCTATCCTCACAACAACCTTTTGAGGGTGAAAGAGAATGACCTGGTCCAAGGTCATGGCTGAGTGGAATTTGAACTTGGGACCTCTCCAGTCCCAGCCAAATTCTCTTCAAAACTACACAACCCTAGACTAGATATACACTTGGTCTGATCCATAGTTCTAAGCATGCATGGATTTGGAGCTACTGACTTGAGAGTGTGGGGTGTGGGTGTGTATGCTTTCTTTCTCATTCATTTCTTACCCTCCACATTTGTTTTCCAGGGTTGGTGGTATGTATGTGGAAAGAGAGCCTGTTGAACAGCGATAACTGCTCTTTTCTAGCAATAGTGGGTTCAGCGGCGGAGCTCCATGCTCCAGCACCGGGGGGGCGGGGGCGGAGAGCAGGCGGGGGTGGGGCTGCCGTGCGTCCTGGGGGTGTGGCGCCCAGCGCAGGCGGGGGGCAGCTGCGATGGCACCCCACTGGGATCGCGCTGCCGGGGTGGTGCGCTCCCCCCCCCACTCCTCTTCCTCCGCCAAGTGAGTGGGTTCAATGTACCTTAACAGTGTAGCAACCCAAAACAGAAATGAGAGGGTAGGAGCGATTCTTGGGAGGGTAGAGATTGTGTAGGGAGCAAGAGGGAGAAAATATGCTTGTTCTGCGCTGGGTAAAAGTGGAGGGATTAATCTGGACAAATGGTCTTCTTGCCGAAGTGCAGCATCTCCTCTCTAGTCAGCTCCCCCAGAAGGACCAGGGCTCCAGAGGAAGGAATTCAGAGCGATGCAGAGAGGCTGGTTGTGCACACAGTGCATCTGACAGAAATTCAATGCAGGCAAAGAAGAGCAGCTGGTTCTTAGCCAGTGTGCCTTTAAATGCTTTTTGCCGCACAGCTGGAAGCTGAATTGAGTTTGCTTCAATGGAAGAAAACTCACCCTTGGCACTTGTGTAAACACAGTTTGAGAGACAGCGACCTCAACAAAGGAACTGCAAATGTATCTTGCAAGGCAGGAACATGGAGCGCAGAAGGCCTGATGTACACAAGTTGGGTTGCCAGGTATTCTTTTTACAGATGTTGGCCATCACCCTGGAGTAGAACCAAGGGTAAAAAAATGGACACTTGACTCTTGTCTCAGTTCTCGGCTTGGATCTTTTAGATGAAGATGATGGATCAGAAGAACTTGGTGGTGTTGAGCTTGCAGTCACTCGCTAGACTTCTCAAAATGTGTGCTGCTTCACAGTTGCCAGGTTTGCATATATTTAAAGCATAGCTAAGCATAGCTATGGTTTAAAGGGAAGCATGCAGCTTGCTGGTTCATGGGGCTTAAATTGCAATTGCTTTACACCTCCTGCTGGGAAACATGCCATATTCTAGCTTGGTGTTATGTCTGAACTTGTATTCATGGTCTATGTCTCTCCAAACAAACCACGAGCTGTAATCAAGATTTGTTCTTGACTTACTGTTCATGGCTTCTTTAGGGGAAGCAATCCATAAACCCAGATTTGGATGCCAAACCATGGCTTAGCTCCTGGTAGTGGATGAGTGGTAGAGGAGCAAAACAGTCACCATTTTAGCCCAATGCACTTGCATGCTGCTCATTCACCTTTAATCTGTTTTTGAGCTTAGCTGTGGTTTAAAGTGATGTGTGCACCAGTGCATCATGTTTGGCTACAGTGAAGTTGCCCTCTGCTTAATCATTAAATAAACATATACCTGTGCCTGGGAGCCCCAAATGGGCTGCCTCAGCCATGCCCATTGCATGTTCTGAACATGCACAGACTTTTCACGCTTTCCATGCTTTGCATGGTAGCCGCAGCAAATGCAATTGTCATGGAAAGGGGCCCTGAGCTTATGGGGCCTGGAGGATAAAATATTGTCAATTCTGAGCCTTGTTTCTCGCACCTTAAAACACCTCATTTAAAAATGTTTAGTTGCTAGCTTTGGGTACATAAGAAAAGGAAGGGAAAGCAGGGTCCATTCTCTCCATGGCACTTGCCTCCCCCCTGCCAAACAACAACAACAACAACAACAACTGTCCTGGAGAGTAGGCAGCTGGCATGTGTATCTGGTTTGCAAAATGGTGGGCACTTCAAGAGTTCTGGGTGTTTTGTTGTCATCCCCACTGATTTAAGTGGGGGGAACTTAAATCTGCAATTAGCGCTTTAGTTGATTGATTGCTGTATTAATTACAGCTTGCAGCCCAAGTAATAATTAGTGATCTTATTGGTGCTCTGCTTTTCTGCTCCATTTATACAATAGCCACTGTGTAAATGGCTATTAGTCAAGGTAGCTGAAGAGCATTTGCATGTTCGGAGACAGCATACCAGAAGCTGGGGAGAAACGATGGGGAAGGAAGGTTGCCGTCATGTCCTCCTTGAAATCATGGCAGAGGCACGTGACTGGTCTCTGTCAGGAAAAGGTTGCAGGGACCAGCTGGTCTGATTCAGGAGGGCTGCTCCTGTACACAAGGTATGCAGTGTTACCAGATCAGTAAACCCAAATCACGGCAGCAGGTTAATTGTAAGTACGCTGTAGTATGCATATTTATCTAAATGGGCTGTGCAGAGATTGCTAAATTCCAGATTTTTGTTTTCTACAGGCATATGGCTGTGTGTTTTGCCCACAGAAATAGCTTTCATGTGCTGGCAGATTTCTCCTCTCTCCCTCTCCCTCTCCCCCCACCTCTGGCCCCACTTCCCTTGCCCCATGTTGATCCAGCTTGTGGGGAGTGCGGGTAGACATGGTTACATTGGTTCTGTAGCGCCCTTCCTATTGGTGTATGTTTCCAGCCATAAAAAGGGTGAGCGGTAATTTTATTTATGTTGGTCTCATTTCAAGCTGTCACTGTAAATCTATTTTACTTGTCACTTTGTAAATCATTATACAGGATTAAGCCTTTTACCAGCTTTTAAGAATTCTGCAATCATTTTAAGCACCTCCCCACCCCCAAGCCTGGTTGAAGTGCCTGGTTCTACTATTACTGCTCCTTTACAACTCTGACAATATTGTACGTGCTTAAGAGGAAATAGTTTGTCTTCAGAATGCGGCTGACATTCAGGAGCAGAGACTGCAACAAAGGAGGCTTTACAAGTTAAATAATATTTTGAATGTTAGAGTTGTAGTGTTTTTCCTATTGTTAAGGGAGATTTGGCCCACGTCCCAGGACTGCAGTTAACTTTGCCAACAAACCTTATTTATCACCACTCAGAAGTTCAAGTTTTGAAAGTGCAGCTTGCTCACTCTCTCTTCTGCCCTCCGTACAAAACAGCAGTGAAAGTGAATGCCTACATTCAGGTCCAGAATACCAGCACAAAGTTGTTACAAAGTATGTATCTGAACCAGGGCTCTCTCCCCCCCCCCCCCCAGCTGAAACTTGCTGGAACTCTGTTCCGGCACCTCTCAGGTGGGCGCCATTGCTATTCTAAGACAACAAGGGAGGTGTTCATGGAGAGTTCCAACACAATTTTTCTCGAAAAATATCACTGGTCTGAATCCACATGCATGCCCAGCACTCATGTGTATTCATGCACACACTACCAAGAGGTTTGGGATCTTTTGCTAGAGCATGATGTGCGTCCATTATGTGTACGTGTTTGGCCTTAACAAGAAGTTCTGACACAAAAGGAATAGAGAAATAGGTTTATTATATGAAATGAAAGTGATGGCATATATAAATGCTGCTTCAGACAGCCAAATTACAATTTAAGCAGGCAGCAAATCCTATAACATGCAGCTTTTGATCTAAAGAGTGAAAGAATGGCTAACTATTCTCAAAAGCCTATAGGATGTGAGCATGACAATTTTTCCACAGAACTCACACTAATAGCCAATCCAGAAATGGAGTTTGGGGGGGGGGAAGGGGATATCTGTCTTTAAGGTGGAGCGAGTATTGGTTTCTTGAGGGCACTGAGTAAAATTCTTGTTGGAGCTTTGAGAATTAAAACATTTAGAATCTAGGGTTTTTAATCCTAAATTCAGCCAATGCAGTCGGGAGGGGAAGGATAGTTTTACTGTTCTGTTGAATTTATTTCAAAGTTTACTATCTATTTCCCACTCTGTCCATTTGCTCATTAACAGTTGAAAGAACATGATACCATACTAGTGAAGGCCACTAAATTGGTCATCCTTGTCTGCCTTCTGTCTCAAAGTTATCCCACCATTATCTTGATGGCGTCCATTCAGGTGTTGAGTAGATTTAAGTTAGCTGATCCCTATAGGAACTCAGGATGTCTCCTGAATGCCTTTTAGGACATGTTTTTGAGATCTGACTGGTACCAAGGTCAAGAAGGTTCATAATGGAGGGTCTCCTGTCATGTTAAGTTATGCCACCCTTTTTACTCATACCGTGATAAACCTTAGAAGAAGTTCAGATTGACACACACCTATTCACAAAGTGTAGTAGTGGAAAGGGAGTTACTGTCCTAAGCTGACAGCTTTTTAAAATAAAAAGGACCATGTTCTCTTAATGCTTTTAAGATGTGTGTGTGTGTGTGTGTGTGTGTGTGCATTTTTTAGAAATTAGAGATTTCCTGGTGCTTAGGCCTTTGTGAGGGCACTGCATCTGATCTGGAAAGAAGCACTGCTCCTGAATGGGGAAAGCCTGCAGCTGCCCATTGGAAGGCATTCTGTGTATGCCCAGAGAAACTGATTATTTGTTAATCATCATTACATCACCCCTCTCTATTTCTAAATAAGATGCATGGCCAAAGATGTGGTGGGTGGTGTTTAATGATGATGGGCAAAGTTAGAACTAGATAATCAGCACTATTTGGGGGGTGGGGGGGAAACCTTATGCCAAAGATGTAAATATGTCAATATGGGCTGGCAGACGTTTGCACATTTCTAATCAGTTATTGAAATCTATTCAAGATACTGCTGAGGTTTATGAGAGGGTGATTAAATTTGGAGAAAGGTAGCAGCACTGGCTTTCCCCTGACACCTTTCTGATGTTGGAATTTACAGGAAATAATTGCCTAGTTCAGATGTGGTCGTCTCCCTTTGATAACACAAATTTTCTGGCCCAGGAACTAGCCATGTGTCCACTTGCCCCATCCCTCTGGCTCCTCCCCTCAAAGGCCCCCAGATTCAGCAAAGTTATTGTGGTTTAAGGTACCCTCCAAGCCAAGATTCAATCCTGGTTTCATAATTTGGTTTGGAAGAGCTCTTTAAATTAATTTGTAATTACAGACATCACAGGAGACTGACAATGATACCTTGATTTCTTAAGCAAAACTCAGGTGCCTAAGAGCAGTGGGAAAGGGCAAGGAGCAAAGAGGAGTTCCAGAGGTCGATGGCACACTACAGTTTATCTGATCAATATTATTGTGTGTCTGAATCAAGCCAGTTACAGGTTTACAGGTTTACCACAGCTATCAGCCTATCACCCATTCCCACCACCCTTCTGAGTAATACCCCTCCCCACCCTCTCACTATATATAAGGGTCTGGTGACTTCTTTTTCAGTCTATCTGAAGAAGTGTGCATGCACACGAAAGCTCATACCAAGAGCAAACTTAGTTGGTCTCTAAGGTGCTACTGGAAGGAATTTTTTTATTTTTTGTTTTGTTTTGAATCAAGCCAGTTAGACATGTTTTGACAAACTATACCATCACTTTGTTAAGAGACACCAAACTTCCAAGGTGCAATTTTTGTTTTATTAGTATTGCAGCAGTTATGTACTGATAATTAATATAGGCAAAAAGATAAACCCCTGCCCCAAGGAGCTACAATTTGAATGTTTGAGAGTGGAGATCATGAAGGGTGGAAATACAGGCTTGCATGCCATGAAGGTGAGCAGATGCTGCTTTTAATTTAGGTACATTTGATTGCTGCTGCTACTACTACTATTTATTAAATTTATATATCACCCTATACCTGTAGATCTCAGGGTGGTTTACATAATAAAAATAACCCAATAATGCCCCCTAGGTATTATTGGTATGAAGCCAAAGAGTTGGCAGCATTTATGAGTTTTCAGATATCTGATGGAAGAAAAAGAGGTGGCAAATGTGAAATGTGTACCTAGGAGGAAGTTTTAGGCAGCAAGGGAGAATGGATGGCACCAATTAAAAGAGCATGAGACTTTTGGGTAGCTGAGGATGGCTGAGTTGAAGTGTGAAGGTCATACACAGGAGAATACTGGAAAATAAAGGAGAAAAGATAGCAAGATGAAAGACCTCAGGGAAGAGGCCTCAACTGGTATAAAGGCAGCTTCCTGTGGTCTAAGATTTAGACCAGGATCCAAGCAACTTGGTGCACTAGCAGAAGCCAGCACAAGGGCTGTCTGCTAGCTCAGTGGGGCTTCCCCCCATCCTTCCCCTGTGTGCCCTACACTTTCCCCAATGCACCATGATGGCAAGTTCATGTTCAGCAATAATCTTCCAGCATGTGGCAGCTGCTTTTCTTGTCCTTTTTTTTTTTTTTTAAATGTAGACCTGCTTTCCAAGTTTGCTGTAATGTGTTTATAGCATTGCATGACTTAAATTGAGGATGGGAGTGTCACATGGATTTAAATTAATCTACTGATGGGAAGTAGTGCTGAGCACATTTCTTACGTCCTTGTAGAATTCATGTCTTCAGATAATTAGCTGCTTTTCTTAAGAAGCCGTTTGTTTGACATAAGCTGTCATTAATAAGATGTCTTCTGTCTGACATGGTGTCTTCCACATGTGGTTGTCATGACAGCATTCTGCACTTGCAAACTTCGAGGATGTGGGTCTTGGACTCTTACTGGCTTATGAGATGTCTCCTAAGTCTTATTTCCTGTCCATTCCCAGGAGTCTAATTGTTATTGTCATTATAAGTAATAACGGATTATCAGACCAGATTAAGGCTGTGCAAACTTTCTTGAATGCATAGTAAATTGTAAAGTTGCTTTGAGGATTGAAGCAGAATGAAGGGAGGGATCTCTCATCTTGGTCACTCACTCTGGATCAGGGTTAACTTTTCAAACTCTTAATCTTTATCAAAGAGCTGAATTGGATAAAATGTTGAAGAATTATTGTCATCAAGGGGATTGACACGATAGGGATTTAGGGACAATACAGTATTCTCTCTTTCACTCGTAATACTTGAATTTGAGGTGGTTCAATGAAATCGATTGACAGGAAACTTGGAACAGTCAGCCAAAAGAAAATACTTCTTCACACAAAGCACAATTCACGTATAGAATTCACTGCCACCAGTGTTAGAAACTCAGATATATAATCTAATTGCCAAATGGCACCTTAAACATAGGTTGTGGTCCCTACTGTGCAATGTCTAGGTGCTGTTTTTTCTTTGTCTTCTTGCAGTGGAATCTATTGTTGTTATTTTCATTGTTTTCATTTCTCTGCTGCTTTATATTTTAAAGAACAAATCTCAGAGCAATTTACAACACATTAAAACATCAAATAAAACAATCCAAAATAAAACAAATCCAAGCTTCAAGGAATTTTTTCCAGATCCTTCTTTAAGTGACATTTTGCTTTCCCCAGCCTCCAACCTGGCATCCAGAGATCTCCGTGTGGTCGCAATTGGACCCACACCAGTTGCAAAATGCGCCTAGCTCCTGGCTGCTTTCTAACACTGGCTGCCATAAGCTGTTGTGACAACCATTGGCTGAACTTTAAAAGGGGATTGGACAAATGAATGGTGATAATGATTATCCAATAGAGCAGAGGCATTATTTCCCAGAATGCTAGTTGTGGGGTCACAAATACATACCGTAGCTCTTGTTTTCATGCTGGGCTTGCAGGTTTCCATCTAGCAGCTGGTCATAATTGGAAATGGGATGCTGAACTTAGAGACATTCTAATCCCACAAGACAGTTTTTATTTTTCTTAGGTAGTGGAGTAGGAGAGCTGAAAAAAATGCCAATATATTTCACATCTGGCAACCAATGCACCCCTTTGGTTTCATCGAGTACATGGGTAGACGAATCCACAATGCCTGGGACACAAATTTCCACGGCCCTCTAGTAGCTATGGTGGCTCATTTACCAGAAGTAATTATTTAGTGTTAACTTTGGAAGTGTATACTCAATTCTGACCAAACTAAGCCTCCTGATGTGTATTTTGTTCTAGGCAGTAGATTTTAACATAGAAGGAGAAGAGGAATGACACAGAGTTATTTTAATTTGGGTATAACTGTAAACTGTTTATTATTGTTGTTATTGTTTTTGTTAATATTGGTTTCTGTTGATTTTTTTGGTTTGTGTAGGATATTTTGTTTTTTAATGTTTGATGTTTTGTTGTGTTTATATATGTTGTAAGTCACCCAGTGTGGCTGGGGAAACCCAGCCAGATGGGTGGGATATAAATTATTATTATTATTATTATTATTATTATTATTATTATTATTAACATTTTGGTGTGGTTAATATGATTACACACATCTTTGTAATAAACCAGAGATGTGGTCTGCAGCATTGTCCCTCCCTGCTAGGTTCATTTGCTTGATCTTTACAACTGACCTGTCCGGTTGCTGGGGGCACTCCAATGGCACACTGTTGTCTTCCCCATTTCTGTAGGCTCTAGGGGGCTCATTGTTTGGAGGGACCCAGAATTAGACACAGATTGGTTGAGATAACCTTCAGGTGCCTTTCAGTGCTATGTTTCTTGACGGTTGTTTCAAATTCCTTTGTCTATAGTACTCTGTGTGCTAAACATATAACAGAAGACACCATACAGCTGCTTCTTGAACTAGGTAAAGATCCAATAAATCAAACATAGGGGGAAGAGAGAAACTCATCAGATGCTTAGCAGGATCTCATGAATATTAAGTACATTTGCGGTTAGGCTGCCTCATTCCATGTTTTTTTCCTGTTTAAGAAAAATCCAAAACAATAATGTGACTGGCTAACACCACTCCAGCTGTACAGGAGAGATAAAATATTTGACTTAGGGTGATTTTTATCAATTTGCTCCAGCTAGTGTTTGATCGACAGGAGAAGACCTTCCATCAGAAGGATTTGTAGTGCCTAAGAATTGGTACCTCTAGATTGGACAGTGGGCAGCTGTTAGATGTTACAAATGTCCAAGATGGACTGGGACAATTGACTGGTTTGTCATGTATTTATTGCAAATTTCATATTGAAATTGTCTCATCGTGATTTGGGATGTGAGATTACATTGTCCTGAACTGAATATTTATCCTAAATGACCCTGCCATACTCATAATAATGTTTATTTGTTAAGAGTAGTGAATATTGTTCAAAAATATGCACAGCTGCTGGAAGAGGGTGGAGAGTGTAGATTCCAGAATGGAAATGCATGTTATGTTTTCCTGAAAACAGCTCCTTTCCCAAGATCTCTGGGAGACAGGGAATATAAATTTAGGGCCCATGCACACTTTCATTTGTCCTGTAATTCCAAGTGATTTTAAGTCATGGGTCCAAGAGGATTTTTTTTGGTTCCGCCACTTTCACTGGGAAAACCTGCTTTTTCTGCTGAATCGTAACGAACATCAATCAAGTTTTCTATGGATTGTAGTTTGATCAAGTGGCATAAAAAAAGAAAACCTATTGGACCCATGACTTTGAAACCATGGGACAAACAAAAGTGTGGATGTACCCTTAGTAATAATAATTAGTAATAATAATTCATCTGATTTCCCCCCCTTGCTTCTAACATTAAGTATGAATTGCCAGCATCACATTACACATTTCCATGCCTCTTTTCCTTTGACCACACTCAAAGCAAGTGGTGGTCCTGTAAATAGAAGTGTTGGACTGGGGAGGCCTGTGTTCCCATCAATATGATGTGAGGCTGTTTCTCTCCATATTATTTTGAGGATAAAATTGAATAATTGAATATGCAGCCCTGATCTCATGGGGCAGGGGGGAAGGCCAAAGACTACAGAAATTTCTCCGAGTATCCCTAGAGTGAGCATTGGGTTCCTCCACAGTTTTTAAGGACTATGTAGGATTTTACAAAGGACCGTGTAGGATTTTATATAGATTGTGTATAGCACTCTAAAGTGTTCAAAGCATATCACATACATTATCTCAGTCTTTACAACAGCCTTGCAAGGGAGACTAGAACTATCATCCTTTATTGCAGATGTAGGAGTGCTCTGTTTGAGATCATCAGCTGGGTATGTGGCAAAGGTGAGATTAGAAACTATCCAACTTGCAGTTTACATTCGTAGTCTCTAGACTACATCAGTTCAAATCACACACAGGCCTAATTGTTGTCTAGGCAATACCACTTTTAAAAAAGATCTCAAGAGGTACCAAATGAAAATCAATTTAAAACGGGGACTTGATACTCCTGAGTTATACTTTGGTGATTTGTAGAAGAGAAAGCTTAAGTGTGGGAGGAGGGGAAATCTTTCAGGATCCCGCCATTCCTATGAAGCATTATTGTTAAAGACAACTACTGCCTTATTGTCCCTCTTCGTTCCATTCCCATATACACGCTACAGAGTGAGTTCTTATTTCAAGCCACACAGAGCAACCTCTTACCATTTGTAATTTATACTGGCTTGCTTTTACAAGAAACAAGATCTGTACTTCCTGCTTGACCGATAACGATGCAGTTTACAACCAAGAAGTTAAGAGCACATCCGTTAAATCGAACAAACAAGAAATGAAATAGATCCCCTCATCCCACATTACCTACTAGAGGCCGTGATTAGCACTTCTGTGACTGGGGGAGAAAAATCTGTAGGGAAATGATGTATTTGCATATGATTCAGCTTCTAAAACCACTTGCCACATTTTTCTTTAAAAGTAATACCCCTTGCACTAATTCTGTTAGCTTGGTTTTACTGAAACTGCTGTTCAAATCTATAGCAATAATAACAAATAAATTGTCTGACCTAGTTGAATCATATAATTTGCATCAAACTGTACTCTAAAACAGTTTTTTGAGAATTGCATAGTGATACCCTTTCAACAGACTCTGAATCAGGCATCCTCAAACTTCAGCCCTCCAGATGTTTTGGACTCCAATTCCCATCATCCCTGACCACTGGTCCTGTTAGCTAGGGATCATGGGAGTTGTAGGCCAAAACATCTAGAGGGTCGTGGTTTGGGGATGCCTGCTACATCTGATGGCTTTAACCTTTGAACCTCAGCTAAGAAGTGGACCACAAATTCACACACTTCTCATAAAATTCTCCCTCTCACCTTCAATTGTGTTTAAAATATATGTTGGCAATGACCTTGTGGTTAACACTAACCAAGTCCTTTCTTATCCAGGATTTGTTAGCCAACTGGCACTTTAGGTTTAGGGAAGTTTTTAATATTTAATGCTGTATTGCATTAAAGGGAAGTGAGATAGTAGTAATGGGGTATTTCAACTATCCTGATATTTGTTGGATGTCAAACTCAGCCAAGAGCATAAGGTCGAACAGATTCCTCACTGGCCTTGCAGACAATTTCATTGTCCAGAAAGTGGGAGAAGCTACAAGAGGATCAGCCATTTTAGATCTGGTCCTAATCAATAGTGATGACCTGGTTAGTGGGGTAGAAGTGGCAGGATCATTAGGTGGGAGTGATCATGCTCTTCTGGAGTTTATTATACAGCGGAAGGGAGCAACCAAGCATACGAAGACTCAAATTCTAGACTTTAAGACAGCCGACTTCAGAAAACTTGGTTCTGGGCACCACAGTTCAAGAAGGATACTGACAAGCTGGAACGTGTCCAGAGGAGGGCAACCAAAATGGTCAAAGGCCTGGAAACGATGCCTTATGAGGAATGGCTTAGGGAGCTGGGTATGTTTAGCCTGGAGAAGAGAAGGTTAAGGGGTGATATGATAGCCATGTTCAAATATATAAAAGGATGTCATATAGAGGAGGGAGAAAGGTTGTTTTCTGCTGCTCCAGAGAAGCGGACACGGAGCAATGGATTCAAACTACAAGAAAGAAGATTCCACCTAAACATTAGAAAGAACTTCCTGACAGTAAGAGCTGTTCGACAGTGGACTTTGCTGCCAAGGAGTGTGGTGGAGTCTCCTTCTTTGGAGGTCTTTAAGCAGAGGCTTGACAGCCACCTGTCAGGAATGCTTTGATGGTGTTTCCTGCTTGGCAGGGGGTTGGACTGGATGGCCCTTGTGGTCTCTTCCAATTCTATGATTGTTTTTAACACTCGACTGGGAGCCGCCCAGAGTGGCTGGGGAAACTCAGCCAGATGGGCGGGGTACAAATAATAAATTATTATTATTATTATTATAATTAAAAATTGGCTTCGGTTTGAATCCCTAACTAGGCACCCATCCCCCCACCTCTCTCTCTCTCTCTCTCTCTCTCAGTATGCCACTAATTCTGTTACTCCTCTAGCAGGTTATATGAGCTAGTAAAAAACTTGTAGGGCAGGCTATTAAAATTAGTTGTGGGCTACCAATATCAGTGGACTATGGTTTTGTTGTAGGAGATTGGATGACCTCTGCGGGGCCTCTGAATTTTCGAGGGGTCTTGACCCAAAATATCTGGCCTCCTCTGTTTTCAAGTACTTTGTGGAACTCTGTTTCACAGCTACAGGTTCCATTTCGGACCTCCAGTCTGGAAGAGTATCTATCAGCATGCTCTGTTTTGTTGCACTGCAGTATGTAAGTAAATCAGTGGTAGGCCAATAACTCATCGCCAACCTAGGGGTGCCTGGATGGGCCTGTGATTTCATGCTGAGAAATGAGGGATTGAAATAATACAATGTAACCAAATTTTAGCCCTGATGTACTGCATGTTGGCTATTTAACTGTTTTGGTTATTGCTAAAAATTGTGGTAGGAAGCCGCCAGAAAATGAAATGCGAGGAACTGTGTATAATAATAAAATCAATTGGACTGTTTCCCCAGTAATTCTAGAGACTGATGCATCATTAATGTTGGTAATACAGTGGCTGTCAGACCACAAACTTCTCAATAAATGTGCAGCTGGCAGGCTTTGATGGAAATTGGAGGCAAGCAGAGAATGAGATTTAGGGCTTTGATATATGGGGTGTCAGGCATGTGATGAAGGTTTTATCAATTTCTGTCGCTTCTGTGTCTTGTGCTCACTACACTTGTGGCCTTCCTTGCCGTTTTCTCTGGGTGGCTGCAGTGCTAACTGAGCTTTTTAAATGCTTAGCACTGGGAATATGATTTTAAAAAGAAGAGCTGCTGTTTGTGTTTCCAATGGGCTGCTCAAATGTTTCCCCGCAGGAGAGTTTTTTCATTTCAAAATTAGCAGTGGTTGTTGTGTATCTGTGTTTAGGAAATGCAGCCCTCATAAACTGAGTTGGAGGTAGCGTTATCTATCACCTGCACTGTTCAAAGCCTTTAAAAGGGGTGTGAATGTACCACAGGTGTGCCCAAAAATGAGGGAGAAAAGAACACCATATGGGCAGAGGAATCGGTTTCTTGAAACTGTTTTCCTTTTCTTTCAAAGCAAGCTTCTAGTCCTTATGACTGCAGGTAGGTGTTTAAGAATGTGCAGGTGATCTCAGAAGCCAAACAGGTGGCTGAACAAAACTTTTAGCAATTGGAAGCAGAGCTTCAGGGAGTAGAGCACAGCTCCCTGCCTCTTCTAATAACTAGGAAATTACCATATTTTTCCATGTATAAGACTAGGTTTTTTCCTAAAAAATAATGTCCAAAATTTGGGGGCGTCTTATATACAGGGCCATCTCCCCCCATTTTCTTAAATCGGGGTTCCCCAAAAATAGGGGTCATTGGTAAATAAAACAATAACATGATAAGATAGCATGCATACAATATTGAACTGCAGAATTTGTCTGAATTACCTTGGCACAGAATTTGTATAAGCTTTCGTGTGTAGTGTAAACACTGCTGTGCTTTGAACTCCTTGTGACAAAAGTACAGTGGTACCTCGGGTTAAGTACTTAATTCGTTCCGGAGGTCCGTTCTTAAACTGAGGCGTACTTAACCTGAAGCACCACTTTAGCTAATGGGACCTCCTGCTGCCGCTGCGCCGCCAGAGCACGATTTCTGTTCTTAGCGGAGTTCTTAACCTGAAGCATACTTAACCCGAGGTACCACTGTATAGCAAAGGGTAGTTTTGCTCTAAGTTGCAGTGACGTCGGTGAATCACTTACTTTTTTCGTGGGCCTCCCCCCACCCTTTTCCATAAGTTCTTTAGTAACAATGAATGGATGCCAATTGCAAATACAGTATTGGGCAAGCTTGGCAGTTTCAAAGTTTTCAGCTAGGTTTGCTATATACAAGCCCGCAGGATAGCTGAGTCAGTAAAGCATGAAACTATTAATCTCAGGGTCTTGGATTCAAGCCCCACATTGGACCAAAAGATCCCTACATTGCTGGGAGTTGGACTAGATGACTTGTGGTCCCTTCCAACTCTACAATTCTATGATTCTATGAGTAAAATAAACATTGCTAAATTAGATCACCCTGTAGGCCACAGGGGTAGCTAATGTGGTGCCCTCCATATGTCTCTGGTCTACATGTCCCATCATCGCTGACCATTGGCCATGCTGATGGGAGTTGAAGTCTATTTAGATGGTACCACATTGGCTAGCCCCGCACACCAGAAAATTTTCCAATGCAATGTGGAGTTTTTCTGATCCAAATTACTGTAATCTGCACAAGACGTTTTGCAATTATTTCCCCCCGAAAACTGGCATCACCGATTATCTGCAGTATAGTTTAATAGCAAGCATGTGTGTAGATACAAGATCTATCAGTGTACAGAGGGGAGTATTCTGCTTTGTAGAGCTGCCTCAGTAAAAAAGACAAGTAGGTCTCATAATTGCTTATCTTTCACTAGATGGTGCAAACTTGTTTTCTAAAACCATTTAATTGGTTGCTTTTTTACATTGTTTTGCTTAACTTCTTTTCAGCTTTATTATCATCATCATCATCTACAAGTTTAGTTTTGTTGGTTTCTATTTTTCAGTAAAATATTTTTTCTTCTTCCAAATTGACTATTCCTTTTCGTATTTTGTTTTCAGCATCTGTGGAAAGACAGAAAGGTATTTCATTTATAAAATTTACTATTTTCCACCAAGAAGTCAGCTTATGGTATGACAGCTTTCTGTGGAGTTGGCTAGGATGAAGGGTGAACTCAATGAGGAGGCCAAAACAAATATCAGAGTAAACTGGCAAATTTTGGGTGCCAGTCAAATTCTACCATTGCAGCAGAAGAGTGTGCATCCGGATGCAATTGCACAGCATTGATAGCCATGTTAGTGATACAGTGGAGGGTCCCATCCAAGTGTGCACCACCGAACCCAATTTAGAGATGACTGTGTCACAGAAGAACATAAGTACCACCGGTTGAAATCGGAAGGGGAATATATGTTTCCTGTGGCCAAGTTTAGCACTTGCTTGTTAGTTATTGTAAAGATCAAATGACAGCCTTTTTTGCAAGGTTAGGTCAGGAGGGCATAAATGGATGGAAAGTGGGACAACTATCTGGAGGTTTAAGGAAAAATAAATAGAGCCAGTTTGCTAAGAGCAAATACTGATAAGGCAGGTTGTGTTGGAACACAGCTCATTTCCAGGCTGGATGGAATACATAGCCAGGTAGCTATGGTCTGGGGTCTTTTTGCCCTGGTCTAGTCTTTTTGTTGAGCTGTTGTTCTGTCCATTCACTCTATAATTTAATAACAAATAAGGCATTTGACAAGTAACCCCCCTTTAAAAATGTTAATTAACCTATTATAGAAGAGCATTAAAAGTAATAATATGTCAGAGTAGTAAAGAACAGAGACAAGCAAGCTGATTCCAAAAGTAACTGTTTTCCAGGGGACTCCAATCCTTTTCCTGAAGCTTTACGGAGTACAGTGCCGGAAAATATGGGAGCCCCTCCTCGCAGCAGAAAATGCAATGGACTTGGTGGTAGCATTGGCTTCTGCCAACTGCATGACTTCTTACATCCTTGGTTTTCTACTTCCTCCTGAAGCCTCTACTCCTGTTTCTAGTCAAGATTTGCTTGTATTGGACACTTCCAGTCTAGATTGAAATGGGTTGAGAATTTTCCACTTTGCTAGGAAGTGCTTTGATGTTTTTAAAAACCCAATCAGCTTGTAAAAGTTTGAGATGAAGATGCTTGACGGTTTGGAGGACAGCCTTCTGAAGGTTTCACAGAATATTTGCCCAAGCTGCCAAGCAAACCCAGTTGATTGATTGGTGTGCTCAGTTGCCACTAAAAAGTGATGGCTGCAAAACTAGAAATAAGTCCCTAAGCTTAGCTCCCCCCACTTTTTTTTTTAGGGACAAGGGAGGAAAGTTTTTCAATGTCTGTGAGCAGTATAACATATGACAGCAGTGGAGAGTTGTGCATATATGTGCTCTCTCTCTTTGCACATGGTAGAGGGTTGGACTGGCTGAACTTTCCATACCCTTCAATATGGTTGGCATCCCGGCTGCTTAGTCACATGTTTATTTTGAAAAAGTAGGTTGTTGCCGCCTCAATTTTTCTGTAAGAAACAGAGTTACTGAGGTCCCATGAGTGTAAAGGGCAACAGCCACAATAAGAGGGAGCAGAAGTTGCTTCAAGTTTGTTGCTTCAGAGCTACCAGCTGAACTCTGTAGTCTTCTACTGGAAAACTCTCTCTCTCTCTCTCTCTCTCTCTCTCTCTCTCTCTCTCTTTCTCTCTCTCTCTCTCTCTCTCTCTCTCTCTCTCTCTCTCTCTCTCTCTCTGGACAGCTCTGCAATCATTATATTTCAGAAGGTGATGCAACTTTGAGTATGTCTTAACTTCCCTCCCATTCACAGATCAACAGTGCTGTGTAAATACTGCCCTTCAAGGCAAATAAGTAAACAACACTACTCTTTCCCTTCTGGTTTACTTTGTCCAAGTGGGAACCAGTTCAAAATCGCTTGAACTGTGGTGTGCCTGGAGAATAGTGATACTTCGTTACAGAGTTGTGCTTGTATTTCCACCAGTACTCATGCTTGTTCTTGAAATAGTGGTGAAAGGGATTTGGGCTAAGTATTTGTGGCTTCACAAGAGCCCTCTCCCCCCTTGTATCCAGAAGCGTTGCTGCCTCCCAATTGTGGAGGCAGAGCATGACCATCATGGCTAGTAGCCATTGATATCCATCTGCTCTGTGAATTGTCTAATTCTCTTTTGAATCTATTTAGGCTGGTGGCCATCACTGCCTCCTGTGGGAGTGAGTTCCATAGTTCAACTATGTGTTGTGTGAAGAAGTACTTTCTTTTATCCATTCTGAATCTTCCTTCCAACTCTCAGCTTCATTGGATGTCCATGAGTTCTAGTGTTATGAGAGAGGGAGAAAAGCTTTTCTTTGTCCACTATTGGACAAAGCCAGTGTGGTGTAGTGGTTAAGAGCGGTAGACTCGTAATATGGTGAACCGGGTTCGCGTCTCCGCTCCTCCACATGCAGCTGCTGGGTGACCTTGGGCTAGTCACACTTCTCGGAAGTCTCTCAGCCCCACTCACCTCACAGAGTGTTTGTTGTGGGGGAGGAAGGGAAAGGAGAACGTTAGCCGCTTTGAGACTCCTTCGGGTAGTGATAAAGCGGGATATGAAATCCAAACTCTTCTTCTTCTACTACTATTCCTATGCCATGCATAATTTTATAAACTTCTAACATGTCACCTCTTCCTCACAATTTCTCTAAAAAGTCCCAAATGTTGCAACTTTTCTTCACAGTGGAGTCGCTCCATCCCCTTTATCATTTTGGTTGCCCTTATTTGATTCCCCCCCTAACTCCTATAATATCTTTTTTGAAATGAGGCAATCAGAGCTGTAAGTATTCCACCATAGATTTGTACAATGACATTATGATACTGGCAGTTTTATTATCAATTCCTTTCCTAATGGTCTCAAGCATGGAATTTGCCTTCTTCACAGCTGCCACACACTGGGTCAACATCTACATTGAGCTATATAAGCTGAAGTTTGGATATTAGCTAAGAATTTAAATACATCTGTGCCATCAGTTATGACACACAATTAACTATCTCTGGACGATTTCTTGTTTTGAATGTTGAAGGTTAAAATCAAACATATTTTTCATTCACGTTTAAAATGTTTTTCATGCTCAAGCGTCTTCAAAAATGGAAAGCCATAGTTGATCTGCATTATAAAAAACAACAACCTGGTAAATATGTAACAAAAAGGCAGAAGGGGAGAGTGCCACCATTATCCAATAAATTTAGCTGTGCAATAAATAAATAAGATTGCCCTGCTGAAAACTTTAGATTCGGTAGAAAAGAGAACAGGCTAATTCTGTTCCCTAATTAGTCTTAAGCAAATTAATTTTGGCTCCTTCTGCAGTCCTAAAATAAATCATTCACCTCTCATCTGTTCTCGTTTTCCTTTGGAACTGTAGAATCAGCAACTGTGTGTACGTGGAACAAAATTATAAAGCAAATAAAAGAATGCCATGCTAAGTGCTTGGCTTATGGCTTTCGCTGGCTCCCCCCCACCTCACTGGCTCTGCTAGTATTGTCACAAGTCTTAGCTTTTATATAACCGTTTCTCTGGGTGTTTGGACCACCTATTCTGGGAGGTAGGTGAATATTTATTCTTATCCCCATATTACAGATGGGTGGCTGAGAGATGTGTCAAGGGGGGCTGGATGCTACAGAAGATCCCGAAGACAACAACAAATTGTCATTGGTGAAGTCCTGTTGTGTTATGATGCTACCATGCCCTTTACCCCAAGAGATTGTAGCTTTGTAGGATTCCCACATTTGGTTCGCTTCAAAGGTAGAACTGCATCAGATGCCTTCTAGCTATTTTGCAGCAGCTGCCTCATCCATCCTAGACTATTGGTATGCTTAATGGTGCAGGAAGGTCTATCAGACTGTTCAGGTGACCCTGTAAAGTTGGTGTATTAATTATTTGGATCTGCTGGATATGAGTTGGCTGTAGTTGAACTACCAAATATCTTGAGTGCACTTAAATTCTCATCCTGTACAAAGTTGAAAAGGTCTCTGAATGTCCTTCTAATGTATTTACCGGGGAAATGTGTTTGAGCTGGAATTAAATGGACTCCCTATCTGTCACTGACTGTCTCTACTATAGACAGAAAGATCTGATGAGGAATATCTGTCGGTGTCAGGAAGAATAGGTGATAACTTTTATTAAATTATGTAGTCTCGGCTAATCTGTTCATACAGCTATGTCTGTTAGAAGCGACAAACTAATATGTCATCAAACTTGACAGCCCCCTTAGTTGACTGTACAAACATGAAGCAAACTGTCATTTAAATACTTTGGAAGTGATGAGTTTGAGATAAAAGAAATGCATTCCTCTAGCTACAGTTCAGAAAGTGTGTGTGTGTGTGTGTGTTTGCAAGTGGGAGAAAGAGAACACTAAAGTGGATTTGAGTTACAAAGTTGGGCGAGTGGGTCACAAATGCACAACTTTTCTATATTTGCGGAGCTGAATTTTGCACCTAACAAATGTTGGCATTCATAAGGATTCCTTAAATCCAATTGTGTGTGTGTGTGTGCGTGTGTGTGTGTATAATCATTTTATGCTTGAAGGCCATATACATGGTGCGTTTTACAGCATATCAGAAACAAAACATGGCAAGGGCGCTCCCCCTTGCCCGAGAAAAAAAATAGAGGACTGTGATGGTGGACAGAGGGAAGAGAGGCATATAAAGGGCGTAGCAAGAGATGAACATGAGCACAAAGAAACATTTATTTGTAAATTTCAGGGATTTGATGGAAGATGGGGAGAGAGGTGACATTTGAAGCATGAAGTTTCAAGCACAAGGGGGGAGGGAGAGCAAGGGAGAATGGGAAGGAAACTTCTGAGTGAACAGGAGATATCCAGGAGGCTTCCATTGAGTTGAAATAAAAGAAGCAGCTTTTTGGGGCAAGAGCTCTGGGGGAACTGAGTTCCCTTACCTTAAAAAAAATAAAAATCTTTTTTTACATTTTTTTGTCTGAGGGTGTTCAAACTGATATATACCGGTACCTGTTATGGAAAAATCCAGGTGTGAGGCTGCTCAGCCACCCAGCTTGTCGGGCAGAGCCCGCGGGTCCCTGCAGAATAAAGGAAGGAGTCCAGCCACGAACCGGAGCAAAATAGCATAGGCCAAAGTTTATTGCGCAACAGGTTCAAGACAAGATTGAACCCCGAAGATGGGGCGACAATAACTTTTAAAACTTCCCTCATTCTCCCAGAACACAGTTCGTTAAGCATCATCACTACATCACTGTTACATGGGTAAAACGTCAGGAAAGGGGAGGGTTACACAGGATTAACATAGAGGAAATGAAATGCAAATGTAAGATAAGTATCGGGAGGAACATCTTGAGTGTCCATCAGGGCAAAACAATGAAACCTTGTTTGAATAGTCTGTCACCTGGATGGGCTCCGGAGGGAAGCCTTTGACTAGTGATTACCCCTTGGTCTCTGTGGTGCTTGTGCAACAATGTGGGGGGGAAAGGGAGTCATTGTCCAGAGGGGCTCCCTTGAGGGCATCGCTCTATTCCCTACAGGTTTACTCAGAAGGAGGAAGGAGACTTCACTTAAGTGCCCCCCCATCCTGTTCCGTAACACACCCAATGGCACACCTATATACACCTATATCTGTAAATATTGAAGTTGTGGCCATTTCTAATCCAGATCAATGTCTGCTTGAGTTTATTAATCACATCTTACATTTAGTTACAGGTAGGTAGCCGTGTTGGTCTGTCATAGTCAAAACAAAATAAAAAAATTCCTTCCAGTAGCACCTTAGAGACCAACTAAGTTTGTTCTTGGTATGAGCTTTTGTGTCTGAAGAAGTGTGCATGCACACAAAAGCTCATACCAAGAACAAACTTAGTTGGTCTCTAAGGTGCTACTGGAAGGAATCTTACATTTAGACACTGTCGAGGGTGTGTGTGGCACTGCGACTGGCCTCGCAATAAACAAACAAGCAAACTTTGTTGTGAGTTCCCCCCACCTTTTTCCAGAAAAAAAATCACTGAATACAAGTATTTGACACATGCTTATATAATGGGGTAGTCATGGGCATTTTTATTTGCAGATGATCAGAACAGGAAAATTGTGGGTTCTAACATGAATTTCTAGGTTACGAACTGTGTTCTAGCAGTGAGATAAAATATTTTTATATTTTTGCTCCCAGTCTGTAGTAGAATATAGCAGGGCTGATTTTTGCCAAGGGCACATTGCAGAGAAGATTTGCATTACAAGTCTGGTGGTCGAGTTTTAAAAGTCTGATTTGTTTCTAAAAGAATGACTCTCCTGCAGTAGGAAACCTCACACTTCTCCTCACTCCTATTTCCTCAAGCTTCATGGATATTCCATATATTTTGAGAGATTAGTCATAGGGTGAAGGAGCCTGGAAAGCAATGAGTACTGATTGCCTCTTTAGCCCCAGCCAATAATTGCTTGATCCAACTGCCACCCATTTAGAGTGACTTTAATTCTCACCAAAATGAGGAGCTAATAGCACTGCCTTAAGCCAAGGCAGATGCTGGGCAAGTTTCCTCAAGTATTCGGCCAATGCTTCCCCCTCTTCTTCTTTTGGCCCGTAATATCCATGTTGTTATGTTTCTGGCTCCTTTCTTCATTGTGTCTGCCAGCTGTGCCAAACCATGCCGTGGGTTTGTATAACTGGTCGATTACATTGTGGCTGAAGAAATATATTTCCACTGATCGGTTCCAGCTCCCAAACATAACACCTTTTTGCTTCCAGTGAAAAAGTTGACTATTGTACTTCTACTTGCTGAGTTGAATAACCATCGCTATCAGGGAAAACCCAATCATTTTAAACCTTTTTGTGGTCAGATTTGTTGCCGTATACATTTGAATCTGAATTTGGGTCAAACCAGGCACTGCCATCGGCCAGACTTCACCCACCTGCCTCCTTAGTTACAACCCATCCATCCAAAGGGTGACACTGGCTGTCAGCTTCCTCCTCCTTGGTGTTGCCAACCTCAAAATGTTGAAACCTCAAAATGCAGGACTTGGAGATAAGAGTGGGATTGAGTGTGCCTTCCCTCTCTTAATTAATTCCCTCTCTTAATGAAGTCCTGGAAATGTGAGGGAATCTTACTTTTCCAATCAGTGGAAAATCTGCAGAGCAAAGGGTTTAAAATGTACACAAATTCCTTAGTTTGCATATATTTTGCAATTCCTTCATTTGTTATTTTTCTGGGGAAAGAAAGTTTGAAAGTTTCTTTCAAAATTCAGAATGAAAAGGATATCTCTTGTGTCAAGATAATGAATGTTTCGTTCTGTATGTGCTTATGTGTATGTTCACCTCTTCCCCCTACCCCAAAGTCTGATTTTGGAATTAGGGGGAGCGACACTTGGCTTAAATCCTCACTGTTTGTTTTATTTAATTATCTTGTTCCTCCTTGTGTGTTAAATTGGAATGCAGCCAAACAGCTAATGTTGTATTAAGTTATTGCTCTATTATTTTGTTCAAGGAACAGCAAGCCTGTCTTCCGTGGAGAAATGGGGCCACTTATTTTTCATCCATGGCCTGTCTGTAGAAGTTGTCATGAGTTAATGTGACATTTTTCTTCATCTGTTCCCCCCCCCCCCCGATGCTTTTTCTCTTATTAAAAATTACAGCAAAGAGCTGATCCAGATTAGGAAGGAACGGCACATCCGTGAAGTATCTAACATAATAAAATTAATGTTAACATATAAGATCAGGACCATTAAGATCCTAAGGTAATTAGAGATTGAATTAGCCTTGAATTGCATCTGATTTCATCTGTTTGAGATGGAAGACAAAGGAATAGTATAATAACTGAGCAGACCAGGCTTTTTAAGGTCAAGTTTTTCCTGTAGGGGAAAAGGCGGTGGGGGGAGGAGGAAGATGAGAATAAGATTTGCTTTGTTTCTTTCTTTTATGGAGCTTGCTGTTCAGTCTCATGAAAGATTAATCAGACTGGCTACAAGGATAGAGAATCTCTGTTGCGGTGCCATTGCAAAATGGTGGGTTGGGAACTGGGAATGTTTGTGTGTTTGAGAAATTCTGCTTCTTCTGTTAATTCTGAAGCAAAGCAGCCTTACCCACACCTCCTGAACTAGCATGTGGATCGGAACAAAATTATCCTTCAGGTTTTGCACATCTCCAGATTTTGTGATACAATTCCCACCTAAAAAAATAAAAATTAACAAAACATATTTTAAAGGATAGAATACATTTGTAAATTTGTGTATTTAGATTATATAAGTATATAAATACTGTCATGGGTTATAATTTGTGTGTAAATACATATTTAAATAGGGATTTTCATATACCGTAGCTTGTTTAAAATAGAAAAGCTCAGATTATTGTTGAAACAGGATAGAAGTAATTTATGAGTGAAGACATGCAAAAGTGATTCAGACTGGAAATAGATTTATCCATAACTGCAACCGGCCATAATCACACCAGAAAGGTGTTTTATTTTTTAAGTGCTAGTGAAGCAGCAAAAGGGAAAATAATCACTGCAAGCAGTAGAGAAAGAGGCATGATTTGGAAGGTTGGTGGAGAAGAATTGCCCCCCACAAATATAATTCTGCTTAGATGATTACAGGAAGTACATTCAGTTGAATCAGATGAACTGGGATACATTTTCCATATAGAGCACATGTGACATGTGTATATACACAAAGTCCTGATCTTTGAAGTGTGGTATGTATACCAGAATGCATTTGACATCATTTAGGGCAGGGGTGGCCAACTCCCAAGAGACTGATCTACTTACAGAGTTAAAAACTGGCAGTGATCTACCCCCTTTTGGGGGGTTCAGGTCAAAGTTGTTGAGCTTTTTTGGGGAGGAGGAAAGCCCCTTTTTGGCATTCAGGTCAAAGTTGTTGTTGAGCTTTTTTTAGGGAGAAGGAAAGCCCTGTTTTGGGGGGTGCATGGCAAAAAAAATTGAGCTTTTTAAAGGGGAGCCAAAGCTGTTGAGCTTCTTTGGGGGAGCCAGTGATCTACCACAGACGTCCAGTGATCTGCCGGTAGATCACGGATCTACCTGTTGGACATGTCTGATTTAGGGCATCAATAAACTTTACTGAAGAACTTGGTGGGGTAAGATGAAGCCCAGTGAGCCTGCCCACCTTATTTCTGTTCTTTCTCTTTTATAACGTCTTTGCCACCAGAGAATTTAGTCCGGTACTAAAGCCCTTTTAACGATGATTTGTGTGGGTTTTAGGGCATAAGGTGTGGGCATAAGGCAGACCCAAGTTTTCCTAGTAGTTCTCTGGGTGACTAGCAGGAGATTAGTGAAGGTTTCTGACTTCCCACTGTTTGAGAAGAGCAACAACTAAGTCTGCCTGTCTCTCTGGCCGCTGAAATGAAGAAAAAACTTGAAGTGTTTTTGTGTGTAGAAGGGCTGAGAGCTCAGTTTTGATAATGAGAACAAATTCCTGGTCTGAGCATGTGCTCAGAGACACCTCTAGTCTTCTTTTATTCTAAAGTGTCTGTCTGCCTCACTGAAGCCACTTTGCAAACGCTTAATCTTGGTGGCATATGTGGGTTGTTTTTTGAAGCTGTAAACTGCTAATCACCCCTCGTTCCCTGGTAAGCTGGATAAATTTTAAAAATAAAAACATTCCTCAAGAAGGTTTTGAGTGGTAGGTGGGCGCATTGGCCTTGCTAGGTCAGAAACTGATCATTCTAGTTCAGGTGGTTAATATCTTGTACTTAGAAAGCAGGTGCAAGATTTTACAGATGTTGATTTTTTCAGCATTGCATTATTAAAATAAAAATAAAAATAAGTTCTTCAGTTGTTCTGCTCCTACCTGCAGGGCCAATTTGAGAGAGTAATATTGGCCGTCTGGCAGTGTTATTTGGGGTGACACAGGGCAAGAATTTGTTCCAGTGCTATTTAACATCTCTATGGAGCCATTGGTAGCAGCCATTGGGGAGACCTGGAGCATGATTTCTTCAGTATGCTGATGAAACTCAGCTCTGTCACATCTGAATGCAGAGTGGATGTGCCTGTGTCTGGATGCAGTAGTGGGCTGGATGAGGACCAATAAACTGAGACTAAATCCTGACAAGAAATTGGCCATTTGCCTGTTGTATATGGGGTTGCACTCCCTCTGAAGGAGCAGATTCCTAGCTTAGCGGTATTCGTTGATTTATCTTTGTCACTAGAGGCTGTAGTGCCTTCAGTGGCTAAGAGTGCCTTCTACCTGCTTCGTTTGGTACACCAGCTGTAGCCATTTTTGGACAGGGATAATGTGGCTACAGTGGTCCATTCATTGGAAACCTAAATATTTGATTGTGGCAATTTTTTGTGTGGGGGGCCTCCCTTAGGATTGGTCTGGAAGCTGCAGTTAGTGCAACAATCTACTCTTTTAGACGTGCGTTCAGGGAAATTTGTGAACAATTTGGTGTGCTTCCCATTTGTTAGTTGACATTTTGGAAGCAAAACAGTGCAGTGTTGGCAAGGTTGACAGTGCAATGTTGACAAACAATAGTGTCGGTATTGTAGGGTATTTGTTAACTCTCACATTCTTGCTTATTTGTTTTAGAATAATTTGCTAGAAGTTTTAAAAATTCAGCATAACGTTCTATGCCACAAATGCCTTGAATTACACAGGAACAGATCTCAGCAGAGTTCTTCCAAGTTTCACTACTTTTTTTCAGGTCTGTAGCAGTTTAATTGTGGAGGGAAAGGCAGATACATCTTGACTTTAGTGCTCTGATGGAGCATGTGCTATCCATGCAGAAATTCCCTATGTTCCGTTAAGGGCTGTAAGGAAGCCTAGTTAGGAAAGTTCATAATACTTCACTGGATATTTAAAAAGGTAAAGGGACCCCTGACCATTAGGTCCAGTCGTGACCGACTCTGGGGTTAAAGCGCTCATCTCACCTTACTGGCCGAGGGAGCCGGCGTACAGCTTCCAGGTCATGTGGCCAGCATGACTAAGCCGCTTCTGGCTAGCCAGAACAGCACACGGAAACGCCGTTTACCTTCCCGCAGGAGCGGTCCCTATTTATCTACTTGCACTTTGACGTGCTTTCGAACTGCTAGGTGGGCAGGAGCAGGGACCGAGCAACAGGAGCTCACCCCATTGCGGGGATTCGAACCGCCGACCTTCTGATCGGCAAGCCCTAGGCTCTGTGGTTTAACCCACAGCGCCACCCGTGTCCCTCACTGGATATTAGAGGCAGTCTATTGAATTCTCTTTACAGGACTTCTGTTTCCTTAATTTATTCCTGACTCACTTTATTGGTCTGCAAAGTCTTTCACAAAGCTTCATGAGCTGGATCTTTCCTGCCCTGGTATTCCCCCAGGTCTCCCCCAGCAGGAATGGATGCAAACTGTCTGCTGAGCAATAGGTTTGCAGATAAAATAATGCCCAGTGTACTGTTTGTGAGAACTTGAAGGGGCTCCTGCCTGTCCCCACATGCTGAGTGAATTCAGATGATCGACTTGCTCACCTTGCTGTGGCTTGTCACAATAACTGTACAGTGGCGTTTGCATTTGGCAAGGCTGCTGAAAGGGCTGAGCGTTTGATTGGCTCCAAGGCTGTCACGCTTTTTGACAAGCTGCATTTTTGAAACTCACAAGAAATTTGATTGACCCTGGAGACTGTTCCTTTAACTCCCAATTTACATTGCACAAAAGGACTGCTAGCGTACTACAAGAAAGCAGGAAAATTCCATGAGTCTGAGGCTTTCTGACTGTCTCTGCATGACTCCCTATTCTGGTTGTATTACCTCCTGGTTAGCCTCTACACTGCATGGTATTGGATCATTCAATCACTCCAAATACAGATAATGGCTTGTCCACAGAGGGAGCTGCCAGTTGTTGTTGTTGTGCACGAATCACTGCCCTGATCTTTCCACTTTCTAGTTAGATCTGCTTTCCCATGAAACATGCAGGGTTTTTTTTAAGTGGGAAAGGAACCAGGTAAAAAGAAATGAAGCCCAGTGAATGAAATAAATGTTTTGTGTATTTTGCCGGAACCCCCACCCTTTTCCTGTTCATTATGTATATTTGCTTTGCTGATTTGATTACTCTTTATAATATTTTTTAAAAATTATTTTTAAATACATGATCATGTGTGCACACACTCAGAGAACCATATAGAATTGTTAATGACTCTCTGCTAAAATTTCTACAACTTTGTGTTGTTAATGCTTACTCTATTGTATATCAACAATTTTATATTACTGGTTTCTATTTTATTTTTTTCAAAAAAACCCAAAAAAACTGGTTGCTGTCTTACATTCCTTATCTATCTGTCAGTGCCATGTTTTCTACCTTCCTCTTCCCTATTCCCTATTCACAGCATTTCCATCTTGCTTCCTCTTTTAATTTTTCACTCTGTCTTTCTCTGATGGCTTTACTTTATTCCTTCTGCCCTATGTGCTCTCATCTAGGCTATCTTACATCACTGTTAGTCCCCCCCAATTCTGCCTCCTTTGTCTATGGCTATTCTTTCTTTCACAAAGTCTGCAGCAGTTGTGAATGGGTAGGTGCATGTTTTGAGATTTATTGAGCTGTCAAAACAACTGTTGGCCTCCCCGTGGTCTACTTTTTTCTCAAGCAATGCATCCCCCCTCCCCCGTAGATCCTCCATGTTCCCCATCTATTCTGAAACACTGTCAACTTCGTTTGTTCCTCTGCACGTGTTCAGAAATGTGGAACTGCACAATCCACACTTTCAGATAACAACGCTATCTCTTTCTCCCCTCCCTCCCCTTTAAAAAAAATATGCGCTATCTTGAACTGGTAGTCATTAAATAACAGTTTTGTCTCTTGTGGCATTGACTGAGTGGAATGTGAGCGAAGCAGACATTCCACTCAGGCATTCTTTGTCTCCCCACAATGCATATTGAGGCCCTGCTTGGTGTCACAGGCTAGGTGTCCTCTGCTCGTGCCTGCATGCTGCCTTTAATGGCCATCATTTGTCCCCAGCATCTTCCAGCTGTGCATGCACACAGCTAAACTATTCCTCTCTCATTTAGGTTCTTTTAAATATGAACCTTCTCTCCCCCTGCCCAGCACCTGCCTCCTACCGAAACACACTTTATTGTCATTATTTATTATTTATCTATTGCACTTCTGTCCCACCTTTCCTCCAAGCTCAAGCTGGCATACATAGCTCTCTTCCCCCTTTTCTCCTCACAACAGCCCTGTGAGGTAGGCTCGGCTGAGTGGCCCAAGGTCACCCAAGGTGGGCTTCGTGGTTGAGTGGGGATTGAATCCTGGTCTCCCAAGTCCTAGTGCAGCACTCTAACTACAACACCGCACTGGTTATTTTGGCACTAGGTGCGTCTATGTAGGGCGCCCTGCTTAACTAATAAGGGAGTGATGGAGTCCAGCTACAAGAACTGCCACTGTGTTGCAGGGGGTTGGACTGGATGACCCTCGGGTGTCCCTCCCAACTCTACAATTCTGTGATTCTATGATCCTCTATTCAGAAAAGAAATCAAGAACAGAGCTTCCTTTTAGTAGGTGTCATGTACTTATCTATTTGTAGGGGGGAGCTTGTGTCCTTGTTATGACTTGCTACGACTACAAGCTCCAGTAAATCCGTCCCACGATAATGTGGAATACTGCTTTGTAAGGGAAAAATGGAAAATTGCAGTTAAGATAGCCAGATTCCCCAGAGGACAAGGCTCCTGTGCTTTCAGCTGCTGGGCTGGAAAGAGATTCTCCACAGCTGAATCCTTTCCTTCTGTTCTTGCCTCTTGTTGAATCTGGAAGTCTGAGCCGCAGTCATTCTAGGACAAAGTCATGTAGTGGCTAGAGGGCAGGATCTGGATGAGAACTGGAACAGCATAGTGCCATGTGTAGGTTGTAAAGCAGGAAGCGCCTCATTCAAATCTTACCCCAAGCATAAACTCGCTAGGTGGCCTTAGACAAGCCACTGACTCTGAGCCTTCACCTGTCCTCCCTTCAGCCTGCAATATAGGGATAAATTGGCATGTTTTGTTAAGATGACAGTGATAATGTAAGTGAAACTCATATTACTATTATATGTTGAGCTGAGATTTCAGATCTTTGTGCAATGATGGAACGCAGTTGGTGGCCTCAGACAAGTCACACTCTCATCTCATCTTTGCTTTCCTGCCAGGGATGCTGGAAGGATACAAATGGAGTAACACCGTGTGTGACCTCCTTGAAGGAAGAAGGGCAGGGTACAAATTCAGCAAAATGCAAATTCAGCAAAATACTATTCAGAATAGTATAAGAAATGGAACAGGGTAGATTTAGACATGAACACATTTGAGAGTGACAGAGACCAGAAGTGGACTCATCCGTCCATTCCTACATTTAACCAAGGCTCTGTTCTACTCCAGAATTGTTATCATCCTATATTTATACTAGTTGAGTGCAAATTTTGGCTGACTGATTGTCATTTGTCTATTGTGAATTACCTCTTTAAAACTATTTGGCATTGGAGACCTCTTCACACATTACATTGCTTAGCGATTTACATTAAAGCAATGTACATGAGAAAAGCATATTTTTGTAACCACATAATGTACAGGTATACTTGTTAGGGAGCTAAGATTAGAGCTGTAATCTGTGTTGAATTTATATTCGGTGGCAAGCTCAGATCTGTCTCTGTGTCTCCATACAGTGTGAATTAAATGGTTATCAACCATGATAGTGCAGTGGAACTTCCAGATGCAGGGGCAGTATACCTCTTAATTCAATGCACTGGGGAACAAAGAGGGGTGATCTATGAGTGCCATGCCCAGCTTCTGCTCTTCTAAAGACATCTGCTTGGCTCCTCTTGGAGGCAGAATGTTGGGCTTGATGGATGGACCTTGGCCTGATATCGCAAGGCAATTTTTCTGATCTTGGAATGAGGTTTGTATTGCAACTACCTAAATGACATAATGTTGAAAAAATGGGCACGGCAGCCAAATGTTATGGTAACGTGTACATGTTGCATTTGTGTCTTTGTACTTTCACACTTCCTGACTAGTACAGTACTTTGTAGCAGAAATACTCTTTATGAAATAGCATGGTGAGGTGCAATGAAAGGTTCAAAGTGCAGTTGGCTGAGAAACAATAGCCAACAGTGTCTGTCAAGGCCCAGTCTTCCTGGCACCGCTGTTGTGGCAATCTGGATACAAGGCAGGTGTGTGTTCAGAAGGATGATTGGTGAGGTTTTAGAACACGATTCATCATACATCCAGAGAAAGATAGAGGAAGCATTCTATTTTACAACATACAGCAGTTTACATAATAAAGTATCCCACAACCACAAAACTCCGATGAAAATGCAGAAGCCATGAGAGATGTGGATTTACAGTTGCACAATGTTGTAGTGACCTGCAGATCTAGCTTTTCTTTTGAGAAGACTGTGTTTAAATGCCTACCTGGCTGTGAAGTTTACATAGAGGCCTTGGGCAAGTCATTGTTGTTAGCCTACCTCGCAGGGTTGTTGAGAGGCTAACCACTGCTCTGAACCCTTCAGCAGGAGGGTGGAATGCAGGTAGAACTAATAAATATAGATTTGAGGGGAACAACTGAAATTGTTTCTAGTTAGGGGGATACAGCTATATGCTAAGAGTGTGCATGGGCTCCAAGATTTGCCTTTTATCCACACTTGTGGGTTTTGTATTGTTTTGTCTACCGTAATCCAATGCAGTCTGTGTTTCCCCTTGCTCCTGTCTGCGCTTCTGATTCTGAGTCACTGTATAAAATGTAGCTTTGTGCCCCCCATTCTCTATATTGGGGAACCTAAAAGTGGCTGTAACTTCTCCCATTTTGCTAAAGTGAATGACACCCACAGATTCAGGAGTCCCTCTGGGTTAAGTCTGCCAAACAACTACGTCCAGTTTTTTGCTGTGGAGGGAGTAGAAAATGATCTCATTTTCCTCCATCACCCTTGTTAGGACAATATCTTTATAAGGCCAACTTAAAAAAAAGAAAACCCTACAAAATCTGTATTAGTGGGAGTTTGTATCTTATTCTTCCTTACTTTAAAATAATTACAAGGTGTCCAAGTGGTGTGTATTGTGACTTGTGCATTAAAAAACAACCTTGCAGCCTTACACTGCCCTTTTGATGCTTTTTTGTGTCCTCCAATAAAATACCCTCTGACATTTCTTCCAATAAAAATAGGAACTACTTCCTCCTCCTCCTCTTCTATTATTATTATTATTATTATTATTATTATTATTATTATTATTATTATTATTATTATTATCACCCCGCCCATCTGACTGGGTTGCCCCAGCCAACATACCGGTATATAAAAGCATTGGAAGCATTTATATATGCTTCCAACATATATAAACATGGTACTTATCTCCTTGGCTCCATTCCCTCCAACATTTTTACAGTGAAAATAGGGATGTCCTAAGGAAAAGCGGGACAGAAACTGGAATGGCTTCTGTAAATCTGGGACTGTCCCTGGAAAACAGGGACACTTGGAGGGTCTGCAATAGACCTTATAGGCCTCTTTATAGGCCTTCCAATGTGAGGTTGTCTAGAATGCTGCCTGCAGAGTTCTGAAGAGCCCTGGGTTTGGTTTTGTCCTACTAGTGGGCCTCCCGAGAATATCTGGTTGTCCAGCGTGGGGGAAACTGGAGTGGAGAATCTTTTATCTGTTAACATATCTGACCCTAGGGACGTGGGTGGCGCTGTGGGTTAAACCACAGAGCCTAGGGCTTGCCGATCAGAAGGTTGGCAGTTCGAATCCCCGCAACGGGGTGAGCTCCCGTTGCTTGGTCCCTGCTCCTGCCAACCTAGCAGTTCGAAAGCACGTCGAAGTGCAAGTAGACAAATAGGAACCGCTCTGGCGGGAAGGTAAATGGCGTTTCCGTGCGCTGCTCTGGTTCGCCAGAAGCGGCTTTGTCATGCTGGCCACATGACCCAGAAGCTGTACGCCGGCTCCCTCGGCCAGTAAAGCGAGATGAGCTCCACAACCCCAGAGTCGGTCATGACTGGACCTAATGGTCAGGAGTCCCTTTACCTTTACCTTTATATCTGACCCAGCATGTTCTCAAATGTCTCAAAACCATTTGTGCATTTGGTTGAGCACTGTTGATAAATTTCATATAATCACAGACTGATAAGTTTGAAGGGGCTCCAAGGGTCATCTAGTCCAACTCCCTGCAATGCAGGAATCTCAACACGCAGCCCCGCATTCAGCTTGAAACCATAACGGACCCTGCTTAGCTTTGCAAATGTGCTCACAGTTTTATTGCTGCACCACAAACTACTACTCCCCCCTCCCCCTTTCTCTTGCAGCTTCTTCATACTGCTCCCACTTTCTCATTACCTGTAAACATAAACGAGAAAGCTCTACTGAGATTTGCATTGCTACCTCGGCAAGTGTGGAAGCGGAAGTCTATTACCAGTTAATGTTTGGAGTAATTATTACTGCAAAAGTTAAGTTTTAACTAGTGTAACTCAGAAAGTGCATGGAGTCTCGGATGCATCGTCTTAGTGAATTGTCCTAAGGAGAGGGTGAGAGAAAGGTGGAAGGAAAGAGCTTGACAATTTACTGTTATCAAAATTAAGTGTGTGAATTTGTTAATTGTTCTGTAGCCATTGCTGCTCCTGGCAGATGCAGGAAAACACCCAGCATCATGACGTTGGGATACTAGGGAGCTCGCAGTATGCATTATGGAGGGGGGGAACTTGACACAGAGCTCCCACTTTTGGTAGTAGCCAAAAGTCTGTTTCCAAATATGGAAAACTTGTGTTTGCAAATACATGTGTCATACAGGTAAACTCATCAGACAGTCAAGGTGGGCTGCAGCTCCACACAGAGTGTGCACGTCTTGACAGACCCAAGTTTGCTGTCACATAATGTATAAAACGACTTTCAGTGTGGTTGAGTATTCAACTCATGTTAGCCCTGCATTGAAAGGTTCATGTGCATGTGCTCTTGGCTGGGTTAATTGCGTCAAACAAAAATTTCCATTCCACCTCTTGTATCTTGAGCCCACAAGTGGTTTTTTTTTCCCTTTCCCTTCCTGCCAAAAATAAATTCATGCCTCCTGGGTTTGTGTTCTGTGTACTGCGCTATGCAATATCTGCCCAGTGAGATGCTCCAGTGGAAACTGCATTAATGATTGATAAAACCTGAGAGCTGGTTTAATTCTCTCCCCCTCCCCTGTTTAATGGCTATCAATAATTTAATGCACTTACAGTGAGTTTTTTAAAGAAATGGTACCCATGCTTAAAAAACACACACACACACAAAACCTGGCCTGGATTTAAACAGGCTCAGAGATTTAATGATTTAAATGCTCTTTGGGAGGAACTTGAGGGACCAACCACTGTCCCTCTTTGTGAACACTAAATCTAAAACATTTAATAGAAATATTTAAACCAAAAATAATACACCCCCCCAGTTCCACGATCTTGCAAAATAATGTTCTGAATTGCGGGGGGGGGGGGGGCGGGGGGCGGGGAGGACAGTTATAGAGGTAAACAAAGGTCTGTGCTAGCCATAACTTCTAGCTATATAATGGAAAGTGTTGTCATAAGCCTGACAACAGGAATCCCCAATAAAATACCATTCCATGGATGACATTTGTTTTCCTGTTAAAGGTAGATAGCCGTGTTGGTCTGTCATAGTCAAACATACCATCTCAGGACTATTTAATTGCTCATCATCTAACATTGTGTATGCCATCAAATGCCAACAGTGCCCTTCAGCTCTCTATATTGGACAAACAAGCCAAACCCTACGCCAAAGGATAAATGGACATAAATCTGACATCAGGAATCACAAGACAGAGAAACCAGTAGGAGAGCACTTCAATCTCCCAGGACACTCTATACAAGATCTCAAAGTAGCTGTCTTATTGCAAAGGAATTTCAGAAATAGACTGGAAAGAGAAGTTGCTGAATTGCAACTCATTACCAAGCTTAAAACCATGGAGAGACCTGGTCTGAACAAAGACATTGGATTCTTATCTCATTATACATGACAAAGCTTTTTTAACCTTCTCACCCCTTGCTTTTTCCTGTAAGACTAATTGCAGCCGTTAACAGTCGTCAACAGGTTTACCACAGCTATCAACCTTTCACCCATTCCCACCACCCCTCTGAGTAATACCCCTCCCCACCCTCTCACTATATATCAGGGTCTGGTGACTTCTGTTTCAGTGTATCTGAAGAAGTGTGCATGCACACGAAAGCTCATACCAAGAACAAACTTAGTTGGTCTCTAAGGTGCTACTGGAAGGAATTTTTTTTTATTTTATTTTTATTTGTTTTCCTGTCTATCCTGCTCTGCCATGTATTCTCATAGAGGCCCAATGCTTTGCAATCACTTTGTTTCATTTCATTCTTTGGTAGTTTGAACCATAATGTCTGCTGTGTTTTTTTTCCTTTTCCCCTTTCCTTCAAAGGAAATGCTCTTGGACCCCATTCATATGTACTGTACCTTTACCGCTATAGATACCACTCCCCCAATAATTATTAAAATCAGTGCTTTTTTTCTAGGGGTATGCAGGGGTACGCATACCCCCCAAACATTTTGTGAATCTAAGTTTGGCCTCATTGAGGGGCAGTATTTCAATATGAGTAAGAAAATGAGAGTACCCCTAAACGTTTTTTAAGAGAAAAAGCACTGATTATAATTATATTATTTATTAAATGCATATACCGCCCTTCATCTGAGGATCGCAGGGTTGCTTGCAGTATAAATGACTGCCTCCACGCTGGGCCAGGTACTCGTAAAGACTGCTCAAAGTGCTTTGACTTCCTGACATCTTTACAAACCATGCAAGCAATGCCTGGCCTTTTTGAGAGGCCCATAGCTGGCATGGTTTGCTAACGTGCCAGGAAGCCAAATCACATGGCCTTTCACATATCTGGTTTGGCCTGGGAGCAACTGCAGACCTTATAGCGACCACACTGGACAGGATACATATACTGTGTTGGAAAACAGGCAGGTGTCCAGTTCCAAATCCCCACTGAAAACACTCAAAAGTAATAGTTGAAAAGGGTCATAAGTATTTGCAAGTGACATAGGAGTAAATTCTCCCAAGTCCAGAGTGGGGGGGGGCAGGTAGAGAAGCAGAGGGGGGAAATTAGGGCTAATCACTTTAATGAAGAAATTTGGGCTACCATTTACCAAATAGTACATAAGAATTGCGCAGCTCAGTGCTCCCTACATTGACTGACACCAGCTCTCCAGGTTTTCAGGCAGAGGTCATTCCAGTCCAACCTGGAGTTTCTGTGAGAAACCTGTGACCTTCTGCTTGCAAGGAAGATTCTCTGCTGTTGAGCCATAGCCTCCTTCACTGTGTGAATATAACCCACACAGTAAGGTCTGTATGAACCTGCCAGGTAATGGGGAAAATATTACCACACTTATCACTTGATCAGAAATCTGGACAAAGGGGCCAGTGGCAACATTTCCCACAGCAGTTAGCAGAATGAAACACTTGACTGGCTAAATAAGTGGCTATGTAAACGCCATGGTAAATTAGCATTTGATTTCCTCAGTACTATGTTCATGCAGAAGTCGAACTCATCTCCTAAAACCTTCCTAAGTGAAGGCTTTGGGCTAGTGAAACCTCCTTCAGTCATCTATCCCTACATGAAATATATTCCATCTGCATTAATTCAGAGTCATTTCCCTCAAAAAGGTTGCTACCTCCGCATTTGACTCTGAATTTAACCACAGGCGGAAATTAGCAGCAGCTCCAGTCTTATCAGCTTGGCCTGCCCTGGACTCCCAAGTGGACATCCAGTTTTAGCGAGAGGCAGATGGTATTTATTCACAAGCATGCTCGCAACACAGCTTGACCGAAAACCTCCATTAATGTGCTCCTAAATTGGCATTTGATAATTTCCAAACCTCATCTTGCTTTTCTCAAAATCCTTCAGACGTTTTTGCCCAGGCAGGAAATTGCCATTCTTCCCTCCCCACTCCCAAAATGTTGTTGTAGATGAAATCCAGTGGCAGCTCTTGCCTTGAGGATGGTGAGTCGGGAGATGAAAGCAGGTGGAATAATTACTGCATGGTGCAGCAGGATCTCTCTCTCTCTCTCTCCTTAGGTTAGTTGAGAAGGCAGCATCGCACTGTGAAGTTTCCCCCCACCAAGAATATACCTGCAATCATGTCAAGCAGCTCATGATAGTAAGAGGAAATTAATTTCGCTGGCAGCCAATGACTACCTGATTGCAAAGCTAGTTTATGCTTGGAGTGCCTCCGTGGTCAGGCTTTTGTCCACTGGCTCTGTGAGAAACAGCTGGCAGTCATTATGGGCTGATGGTGGCAGGAAATACAGCTGTGTGGGAAACATAACTGCTACTTCTGAAAAGGATGCATATGGGAAGGAACTGTGGTTTTCGGCGGATCGCAATAATAAAGCAAGCTTTCTCCGTTGTCTGCTTTATTAAAAAATACGGACTTTGGTCAAAGTTGCCTCAACTAGAAAACATGGTTTGCTTTAAACCTCTTAAGGATGTGCGTCTGACTTTGGAAGTAATTGTAAATCCCCTCACCTTTCGTGATGGGCAGAGTTTAAATAAGACCTGCCGTAATTGCAACGTAAGGAATTGAGATCCACAGGAATGTCAGATATCCTGACACTCGTGCTAAGAAGCAGCAGTCGACAGCAGAGCAACAAAAAAGACACCTCTGCAAAATACGTTGCTCTGTTATAGATAGAAGCTGCTTTTTTCTGCCAGGGTTATTGTTCTGTAAGTTGAGGACATTGTTTGTAATACCATCAAAATAAAAGATGTTATAGATGGAGGTGGAGCCTGGTGAGGAATGTTCCGCCCAAGTTCTCCTGACAGTAAAAGCTCAGCATTGAATCAGAGGCAAGAGTTTTACCTGAAATGTGGCAGCTTTAGTGGGGCAACTTTATGATGCGGTGATAAAAGACATCTCCCCAGGGTGCTACCTGAGGCACAAAACAGGCAAATATAATACATATTGACAGTTATTTAAAATAGTGTTAAATAATGCAATGCTTGCTTTTTATTATGGAGCTAGTGGAAACTTGGGGGAAAGTACCACTGCCTTGTATATATTGCTCTGTGTCTTTGTTACACCCTCCTTTTTTTACTTTTAGGCTTCATTTAGGTTCACAATAAAACTTTGTGAAATATTATCTGGATTTTCTCTCCCCCCCCCCAACCTTGTGCATTTACAAACTGTAGCTGCAGTATTCCCCTCTCCCCGTGCCTGTAATGTTTCAGCGTATATGATTATTACTGGATTAGTAAGGCTACGCTGTATAGCAAATATTTCCTTTTGAATTTATTGGTGCTTGCTTCTGATGTATGTAGCATTTATAACTGCATCCTGGCTGACAAAGGCAGATCTTCAGGATATACATTTGTTACAAACTAAGACACTGTTACCTGTCTCTCCCCCCCCCCCCGCCAAAAAAGCACCATTTCTTGGTGGAATATTAAAATTGGCTCCTGAATACAAAATAAATGAGTTGTTTATGCTGGTAAATATTATCTAGTACATGCTGTGAAAGAAGAAGTCTACCAGTTTGGTTGATTGTGCATTCATTTTGGTTTGTTTCCCAGGTGAGAGGATCATGTGTCAAGCCAGGGTTATCCCACATTTCGCAGTGCATTTTCCTGCTACTCTATTGCAAAAAGTCTGATCTTTGGGGGAAGTGGGGTTTTTTGCACAAGACCTCCTAATGAACTATAATGGTGCAGTTCTGAATTTGTTGGGATGTGAGTGAAAATGGCCATTTTCGGAAGCTCCTTTTGTGACCCCTCCCCCAAACTTGAGTACTGTACTAAAGGGACTGTGATCTTTCCATTGAAACAGTGCTCAGGCAGATGTACCGGTAATTGTCATCACTTTTCCTCAGAGTTGAAATGTTTTGGCAGAGTAAGATTGACACATACGTATCATACTGCCTATAGCAGAACTGATATGTGTGCCACTCTGAAGGGTCGTGTTTTTGTTTTTGACACACAACACCACTCAGTGTGTCCTGCTATTCTCAATAAATTTTTGTCACACAGTTGTTTTCTACATTTCCCTGCTCTTGCTGAATGTTCATTTTGTTCAGCTTTTTTCTTTTCTTCTCCTTAATAACGGATTTCTTTTAGAATTCTTCCTCAGATCTACTGTTTGCTAATCTGTACACTCACATATATGCCTTGGACGGCCTCTCCTCTTTCTGCTTTTGGCATTTCCCCGCCTTTTTGTAATTCTGTTTTCTGGATACAAGTCGCTTTAATTCCTGCAGTTATCTTCAATGTTTATACTATTGTACGATGTTACTGTAAGCTTATTTATCATTATTGCCTGTATGGCAACATAGGATCAATTTTGTCTTCTGTTTTATATGCAGCCTGGCATTCCTAGATTAATTTTATTTTTTATATACACCTTATATGTCACTTCTGTGGACTGTTATTAATGTCTGATGCCTTAAAGGAGAATTGAATGGGCCATTTTTTATTGATTTTTCCTTATTGCTGTCTCTACATTCCCAGCTTGTTTTTGATTTGAGAACAAATTTGCATATGCTTCGTTGTACTATATAAATTTCTCCCACATCTCCTTAATAGTATATTTATACAATGCTCTCTTCTGCTTGCCTTCACTCTATTGTATGAATCTCCCACATTGTTTTTTTTCTCCCTCCTCTCACTCTTTTGATATATTTCCAAAACACAGTCTATCTTTTTTTAAAAGCCCCCCCATCTTCTGTCAGTCTTTCTTGGATTATTATTAGTGCCAGGTAACTAAACCGAAATTGAAAACATTTCTTCTAACCTTGTTTTTGCGGTGTGTGTATGTGAACACAATTTTGTACTGTACTCTTAAGAATACACAATCTCTTTACCCCATTTATCAGATACACACGCCATTTTTCTCTCTTCCCCCCTCCCCATGGGAAGTCTGTCCATTCGGAGGGCACCTGTTTTACTTAATTGAACATACTAAAATAATATTATCAAAAATGTAGATGAAAAGGTAGAAATCAGATTCTCAGAGGCTTAGTGAGGGCAGCTGGCCAGGCAGAGTGACACTGTTGCTGTTTTTAACTGACCCAGAACCTATATCCTAATATACTGTATAGGATGTTGCATTGGATATTGCTGGTGAGGAAGAAAAAAAATCATAAAAGTGACCACTCTTCAGTGCGGTTGGATTTAGCAGGAGTCCCCTCGAAGGGCCATGATTGACCTGAATTCATCATAGTGCTCGTCTCTTGCAGTGAGCGAGGGGTGGCAGGGACGTGTAACATTGGTTGCCTGCCTTGGCGTAATTCATAAGGCACCGAGCCTGTCAGTGCATCTGGCGTGAAGCTGAGGATACTTAGAATGGTGTACTCAGTGGTTGTGGAGTTCGTTATTGCAAGAGGTTATGCCTCAGCTTTTCTTCTGAGCTGTGTGTTTCTTTGGGGAGGGTTTTTAGTGCTACAGTGTAGGTGTAAGGGTTGATTTTAGTGGAACACACATATTTGGTATATTTTTAGTGACATATAAAAGCTGAAATGTTTTGTGAGCTGTTGTGAGCCTACAGGGGTGATGGCGGGCTATAAATCTGAATAAGGGAATCTTAAGTGCTGCCAAACCCACATTCAAAAAGCACCTGATTTAATTTTGGTTCTCTGGGTCCAAGCTCTGACCAGAAATTACCCTGCTCAGCATGAGCTCTAATGAAATCCTGGCTCATGCTGGTTTGGCTGCAGGCTCATTTTTGCTAATGGTATGGCTTAGGAAAATGATTGGACTAAACCCATTAGAAAAATTTACAGTTGCGGATCTTTGTAGGAGGATTGTGAACACAGCTGTCTTCTCTTCAATTATCGCTTAAATTTGATTAGATTGAACCTTTGGGTTCTCTTGTCATGCTTAACACGCTGTTCTCTAATTTTTGTTTGCTAACTTGTGGTACGCTGGGTGTCCGTGCATATAGGTGTGTGGCTTAACAAACTGAACTTCCATAGTCTTGCAAGTTGATGGGAAACGGGTTGGTTTGTAGGCTATATCAAGCAGAACCTTTAACAAAATTATGCAGTGCTGTTCAGGATTCCTGCCAATCCGTTCCATTATTCTCTGCTTCTCCACCGCCCTCTATTTTCCATCTCCTCCAACAGTCAGTCAGTATTTCATGCTTACTAAGCACGCTCAGTTCTCATTGGACTGTTTCCAATTGAGGGAGGGGTTTATCCCCTAAAGGTTTTGGGTGTGGGTGGTGCTTCTTTTGGCTTCATAAAGACTACATCAGAGAACGGAGTTAGCACTATGGCACAATGTAAAATGTCTCAGCATGGTGTAATTCAGTGTGCATGGCCCCAAACACTGAATCCCATCACCCTCTCCCTGTTTGTCATTCCCACCCACCTAAGCCAATGCGCATTATATTGCTATTGCACACACCTGGACTTCACTTCGCAAGAGACACCACAGTCTCATGTATAGGGGGGTGATGGCATTTTGGCTGTAAAGTAACTGACACTTGGAGAATTGAGGTCAATCTCTGTATATATGATGGCGTGTGACCAGCCCTTTAATTCACATCGCATTTGATTTTACCATTTATAGTTAATGTTGCTTTGATCTAAATTGTGGATGTTGTTTAACAAAATCATCTTTATTCTGACCCAGGTTTTCAACCCTAAATAGAAAAGGGTGACTACTTTGTCAAGGCATATCTGCACGACAAACTTAACCTAGTTTAATAATCCCTTGTCATGGCTGGATCACTTCCTGTTGAGATTTAGGCTTTCAGAGGCTTTTTTTTCTCCATAGAGTTGGGGGACCCAGAGGCTGATAGTTCTGATTGGTTTGCAGATATCTCTCTGGGATTTTCTAGCCCAATGCTTCTCAAACTATTAATTATTATCATCATCAAATTTATATACCGCCCTATACCCTGAGGTCTCAGGGCGGTTCACAGAAAAGATCGACATAAAAACCATAATATATATAAGGTCCGTTTCTGAAATTTTTGAACCGTCTTCAGAGGCAGCCCTACATATAACACATTGCAATAATCTAACCTCCTTCTATGTTATCTGATGTGATGGATCAGCAACCTTTCTTCCCCCAATGTGCCAGGGATCTGTCCGACTGACTCTAACTGCAAAAGCTGAGGTCGCTGAACAGAATCTTGGGCTGGGGCTGGGATGTTGCCGTGGGTGAGGGTTGTTGCTGTTATCGATATTAATTTTGTGTATTTCTCTTATTATGATTGATGTGGAAATTGTTTTATTTGGTTGGGTACTTTTTAGCGTTTTATTTATTGTTTATGACTACTTTTGTTAGGTTTGAATTATGCAGTTTTTTCGTGTCGTAAGCTACCTTGAGCAATTGGTTTTAACTCTGGAAGAACAACAACTACTTTGTGCTGATTCCATTGCATCCTCCTTGTGCCATACAGCAGAGTTTTCTCTGATGGTGCCAAGCCTTTTACATGCTGGCCCAAAGGCACCTGTCGAACTGACAGCAGCCCACTGTGTTTTGTTTGTGTGAAGCATTTCAGGTTGCTTAAATATGCCCCAACGGTGATTCTGTTGTTGAACCTTGAAAGGTATCCAGAGCACCGTTTGATCCAGTTTTGTTGGATGAGTTACAGTTGGTGCAGCTCGAGGCTGTGGACAAGGTGCTTGGATGAGTGTGGGTGATACCACTTGTATTCTTGATCCTTGATCCTCATAACTGAGAAAATTGAGTAGGGGATGGAGAGAGCTGCTTAAGCCAAGGAGATGATTATTGCCTGTATATGGGAGGGGTGATTGCCCTAAATGGTTGTGCAGATTACTGGTAGTTCCAGGGACAAAGACCAAATGAATGGGCAGCAATGACTGTGGAAGAAGGAGGCCCCATTCTGAGGGAGGCCCACTGAGGGATTATCAAATTGTAGTGGACACTGGTTCTAAGGATTACTGGAACCATAATTGTGAAGTGATGGGAATATTTGTGATGTGATGTAAAGATGCTTAGTAGGTAGTATCCTTCCTCTTTTTGTTCCCTGATGGATGGGAGACTAACACTGCAATCCTAGCCCTATTTACCTGGGAGTAAGCCCCACCAAATTCCATGGGACATATTTCTAAGTAGACAAAGTTGGGATTGTGCTGTAAATCCTACAAATGTTGAGGCACTTTAGATTTAACTAGCACAGCAATTATAAACTGGCTCTGCCACCTAGGTGTCTGTGTAATTTTTTTTGTCTAAGGTCATGGGAGACTTCATCATAATATCGCCTAAAGCATCTTAGTGTTATAACAGTTTAATTGAGAGGGATGTATTTTGATTTATATCACTGATTACAGTGTCTGTCTCACTCTTTTACTTGCATTTTTATTATGTCAACACTGGTCAGTTTTGGAAAGTTGAGTTGCCATTTGATTCATTGATTGGGGTGCTGGGTTTGGACTGGTCAGATATTGGTGAGGCTCTCCCTGGGTGGCCTTAGGGAACAAGCCACCATTACTCAGCATCAGTTCCCCATCTGTAAAATCAGAATATTAATGGCTTACCTCTTAAGATTTTGGCAGGGATGACTAAGAGAATGGTCATAAAGCACTTTGCATATATGTGTAATATATGTGTAATCCCTCAACTCACAAAGTAAGTCCTCAACTCACATAGGGATTACATTCTGGGGGTTGTGCCTAAAGCCAGAATTGCATATAGTCAAAACACAATGGGTGCAATGGCAGGTGTGATTGCCAAAGTCTTCCCCCCCCCCGGACCCCTACCCCCTTTCCACCCGCTCTATCTACCTACCTACCTATTGTGTAAAGCTAAATGTGCACAAGTTAAAAGGTAAAGGGACCTCTGACCATTAGGTCTAGTCGTGTCCGACTCTGGGGTTGCGGCGCTCATCTCGCTTTATTGGCCGAGAGCCGGCGTACAGCTTCCGGGTCATGTGGCCAGCATGACAAAGCCGCTTCTGGTGAACCAGAGCAGCGCACGGAAACGCCGTTTACCTTCCCGCTGCAGCGGTTCCTATTTATCTACTTACACTTTGACGTGCTTTCGAACTGCTAGGTTGGCAGGAGCAGGGACCAAACAACGGGAGCTCACCCCGTCACAGGGATTTGAACCGCCGACCTTCTGATCAGCAAGCCCTAGGCTCTGTGGTTTAACCCACAGCGCCACCTGTTCTCTCTCTCTCTCTCTCTCTCTCTCTCTCTCTGTGTGTGTGTGTGTGTAATATATATATATAAACACCTTGGCCTGCCTAACAGAGGTAAGACATTTGTTAAGGTACTTCTACAACAATTAGCTAACTGAAATTTGGTCTTAAAGATACATGCAACTTTAAATAGTTCAATCTAAAATGCCTTAAAGCGTGTGTTATCGATACAGTAATAAGATAGGATCCTTGTAGTATTGAGACCCAGCCTATGTTGTGTTATCGTTGTTTCCATTTTTAGTGGTTATCATATGTTCCATCAAAAGACCTGAAAAGGGATAGCTAACTACTTTCTTTTTTTCCTTCTCTTTCTATTAGGAAAAACCTTGTGCGTTGTGGATTCAGGCATCGCTTCCAGCTCCCTTCCACCTTTTCTCCCTGTTTGTTAAGAGCTCCTGTAAGCTAATTGATGGTGACCTCTTCAGAGAGTTAAAAGGTAATTATTTGCCTGTTTAGGTGTTCTGCCTGTTAAGTTTCTTCCTGTTAAGTTTTCTCATGGGGCAGGGAAGAGCAATGGATGAAGTCTAGATTAGTTTGTCTCTGTGTGGAAATTTTTATTCATACGTCACTTCTGAGCTCACATTAATTGCTTTCCCTCCCTTCACAATATTTAATAATTTTTATGTATTAGGAGGCAGTCCTCTTGATACATTTTGTACACACATTCCAGTTTGTATTCCTTGCATGGACAGCATTCCTTTTGAGGGCTAGTACAGACATAATGCTGGGAGATCATTCAGAATCATGTGGTTCCTGCTCTCCTCTTCTCCTCTCCAGCAAAATATTTTCTCTGCTGGTTCTAACTAGATGTCCTTAACTAGCTTCCAATCCTAGCTAAGGGAGACCCGGGTGAAGAGTTTTCATGGTTAGCTGAGATGCTGATGTAAATCTTAAGTGGAAGAGAGGCACTTAGTGGAATGGGCTGCCTCTTACCAAAGCCTGCTCCCAATATCTTAAGCAGGGTGGTGAGTAGTGGTAGTTATTACTTCAGTTTGCATGCTACTTTTCCATGCAAATCTTCCAAAAGTGACTCACAACACATCAGCAGCCATACAACAACAAAACTAATACAATATTATAATAGTGAACAGTCTTCCCCCCCCAAAATTTTTTATTGAGTTTTATAATTTTAAAAGCACAAACATACATAATGGTTACATTTTCATACTTCCCCCCTCTCACCGTGGGAAGCCCAAGTCCACCCCCCCTCTCACAGGGGTAAACATATTCATTGTACATTTAACCTTACTAATATTTTTACTAACATTGCTTAAGCCTGGTCCGATTCCGTGGGCCAGGTATTTCTATCTTTCTCCATTACATATTTCGATTGACTTCCTCAAGTCCCCCTCTGTTGAATTCATTTTAAATCCTCTTTAACAGATTGATACATAATAGTGAACAGTCTTGTACCAACTCACTTCAAAACATATAACATCCAAATATACAGTTCATTTTTATTGATTAGAAACAGAATCATATAACAAAATAACACTGCCTTCCAAAATATTTGGTCCAGAATAAACTCATCTAACTTTTTCTCATAAAACTATATCCCCCTTCACGTATATTTGAAGGTCAAGGAAGGCCTACTAAATATCTTTACATTTATTCAGAATTTCTCTTTTCATAAAAGTCATTTTCTCATTGGTGGCAAATTCATTAAAAAAAATTTGCTTCAGGATTTGTAAAGAAAAAGTAGTGTTTTTCTTTAGACACGTGATAGAGCAACTTATTTTCCCTTTAATACCTTGCAAGGTCAGCAAATCAAACTTTGAATTATGAGCAATCTGCCTAGTAGTGGGATCTTCTGCTGATACTTAGGTCTTCACAGATTATCAGTGAAATAATTTCTCGAGACCGAGGGATACCAACAACAACAATTTATAGAAGTTAAAATGCAAAAAGCAATCAGCAAAATAAAACATTACAAACAAAATTGAATTACAAAAAGACTCACAGATAAAGCAGAATAATTAACAGCAAGGCAAATGTTATCTGAAACAAAATAACAACTTTACAAGTATAAGTTAAATACAAAAATACAAAAAAGAAATCCAGGTTTAAAGTATCATTAGCAGCTAGACAAAATAACTGAGCAGAGGCTGCAACCATACTCCTGTCCCAGAGTAACACATCCCAAACACATCTTTAGCATTCTCTTACATACAATGCACACTTTCAAGCATTCCCACCAGCCATACCCATGATGACACAGTTAACCCCCAGCTCAGCATTTGTCACAGACTGTTTCCTCTACTAGCCCCTGACATGAATTGCAAATGCATGTAAAGTGAGCTAATGATTATTTTTGTTGGCTATTTAACTTTGGTGCACTTAATTTCCTGTCCTTCTCCACTTTGCCCCTCTGAAGCCTTTGCAGACTTTTAGCTGCAGATGTGTTTCTGTCTACAAGGGTGTATGGTGTTTCAGGGTTCCCATTTTGTAGGCAAGATGTGTAAGTGTATTTTATGCCTGATTATACTGGGCTGGTGTCTTTTGGTTTTTGAGAGGGATGTTCTCAAGGGTACCAGAGGGAAATCCTGGATTTGACACTTGGTTTTCCACAAGGGTCCTTCTGAAAATCCTGTCCATAATCCTTTCCAAGCATTAAGAAACATTCCTTTTAACTGTTTGCAATATTGGGAAGGAAAGAGCAACACCTCTGGTAATAAGGGAAGTAATTTGTAACTGTGCACTTTTGGTAGGATTTTTTTTTAAAGTACCATATAGAATAAATATTATTACCACCCCAACACACTTTGGGTGTCAAGTTGCATAGAAGCAGGTGAATATGGAAAAGTCTTTCCTGCTTGGTTCACAGTGAAGAAGATGGGAGGTGAGGGAAAATATTATTCAGCCTCTTCTAGTTAGCCATTTGTGTTCTAGAACAGTGCATCAGGCCTTATAGGACTAGCCTTTCTTTGAGAAGCTTTTGGGAACCGGCTGGCCAATTGAAGGCTTCCTCCAGAGCCAACTGGATTTCCCTGAAGCTCATGCCATGTAATTACCTGTCTGTTGCTTTGTCTCTTACTTCCTTATGCAAGAATGTGTGCCAAATTTGCAGACTTAATCTGCAGAGAGAGAGAGAGAGAGAAGGAAAATATGTCCCTCCCTTTCTCACACTCTTAAAACAAAAACAAAAAAAGCACCCACCACCCAACTGATCCTCAAAGGCTTGACTAAAAATACAAGGTTCTTTCTGCTTTAATCAGGTAGTCCATGAACCATAGAGACTGGAAGGAGCTGAAAAGGTTTGGGAGGAAAGGGAGAAAAAAATGCTGATCTGAAGGAGCAAATTTGTAAGACTGAAATTCATTCAGACTGGAGCTGTGTCTGGAATTGGTAACTAGATGAGTGAGTGTGCATGTCTGGGCTGATCTGCGTACCTGGGTGGCAGCTCTTGCAAAAACCTAGCATCACCAGCAGAGTTCATTTCTAGTTCTTGGGTCCTTTGAAGCTGCCGCAAAATCATACTATCCATGTTTTTGAGCTTCTGGTGCCTGGTTTGCCAGTTTTTTCTAACAAGGGTTCCTCCAGTTCTCTGGCATTCTGACAATACCGCTTATTTGAAATCCTATATACAACTAGCAAGTTCAATATTCAAGTGAGGATTCTTATGTAGCCAAAGTGGCCAGGGATGCAGAGAGGAATTTGCACTTCACAAAACAATATACAACCTGAAATCTTTTCCAAATTTTGTAATGTAGTTCTCCCAACCAAAAAGTGTGTGCTAGAAATCATGTATTAGGGGAAAGTGCACATCAGAATTCATGTATTACACATACAGAGTTCATTAGATTATGGGAAACTGTGTACAGAGGGAGAAATATATCCTAAAAGGCTGGTGCATTTTCATGTCAGCTTTTTAAACAAAACAATTGCAGACTGATTGATTGAGCAGGGATATAAGTAAGGTGGTCCATGAGATACCCTGGATCCAAGTTGTTAAGGGCCTTCTAAATAAATGCAAGAACCATGAACCTGGCCTGGTAGCATACGGGCAGCCTGTGCAAGCTTTTGAGCACTAGAGTTGTGTGCTGGCAATAGACTATTCAATTAGTCAATAGACTAATGTTTTGCATCAGCTGGACATAGGCCTAAGGGTAGCCCCCCCAAAAGCACATTGCAATAAAGTCTTGAGGCTACCAATGCAGGAATCGTCATGGCCAGGCTATCCCTGTTCAAGAGTGGCCATAGTTGGCATACCAAAAAAACACTTCTAGTCACCAAGTCTACCTGAGCCTCCAGCCACAAAGATGGTTCAAGGGGGATGCCCAAACTGCCCATCTAGAACATGGACTGGCCAGTCTCCCGGACACAGGATCCAGCAATCCACAGTGCTTCCATTTCCCCAGGGTTCAAGCTCACTGGCCCTCATCCAGTTCACCACTGTTTGCACAGTCCACATCATGCACAGCCTCTCCTGACCCAGATGTTATGGAGAAGCAGAGCTGTATGTATGTCTGCATTGTATTGTGGCGGGGTAGAATCTGAAGGAGCAGGCAGCGAAAACCTCTTGAGACATTTGGCTGAGGTGCTGGGCTTCCATAGCACACATGTGAGCAAACAGCAGCCCTATAGCCACATCTTCCCTCAGCGTAATCTGAAAAATGGTGGCTGTGGGTGAGAGAGGTGGCAGAGATGAAGGGAGAAGTGGCAGAGAGTGAAAAGGGCTGATCCTGCCCAGTGCTTGTATGTAGCACTCTACCAACTGACAGATTACCCCCTGAAAAAATATGGCCCTTGATGAAGACAAGGGTGCCAGTCCCTGTCACAGGATGATCTGGGAAACAGATGACATATGCAGGGGATTTAAATGTATCCGTACTCTATTAGGAGGGACATTTGCCATTTTTACCATCATAATTACTTTGTTTAGAATAACAAATAAATCACTATCTTTCACTTTTAAAAAAACACAAATTATTTTCTTCTTCTTAACCTTTGTTTATATCTCTGCAATCTCCAAACTGAAAGGTGATACTGCTTCTAGCTAACATATTTTAGGTGTGTGACACTCTGGTATGTTAAGCAGTGTCTCTAATAACTTATCTTTTGGTGTGGTAAGCCTGCTTTGTTTGTGTTTTTCTTTGCTGTTACATAAATCAAGTGCAGCGTTCCGAAAGCTTAGAGCAGCCTTTCAGCAGGATATTTACTTAGTGTTTGGATTTTATTTTAAACCAAACCTTTGAGATAAGTTTGAAGTTGAAATTCCTAATTGGGCAAGCACAAACCGTTTCTGAGGGAACTTGCAGCAATGTAGGGCTGTCTTCTCAGTGATCATTTGCCGATAAGAACAAATATTTATGCGTGAGTTGGGTGTGCGGTTTGAGGTCACCATTATGTATAGACAGCTAGTATTTGCATAGTGATTTCTCTACAAAGTGAAACTTGTAAAAACTTGTAAAATTCAGAATTCAAGCCTGATAGAAATTCCACAAGCATCACCATAAGATTAGCCTTGCTGCATATGGGAAGTACCATACTGTATAAGCTTTGCTAAAATCCTTGGCAAATTTCAGTCCCTTGCCGTGACCTAGTTATTTTGTAGCTTTCCATTGCTAAGACTGTGCTATGTATTTTTCCTTTGCTGCTCATCTTTAAAATTAGGGATGTATGGCACCACCCTCACAAGCCAAATCTTTCACTAGTCTTCTTGGTTTTCTTTCTTTCTTTCTTTCTTTCTTTCTTTCTTTCTTTCTTTCTTTCTTTCTTTCTTTTTTTTGCTTCCCTTTTAAATTCCTAAAAGGTTTCATCTAAGCAGGAGTCTCAAAATTTGACTCAAAAACACTTTAGCTAAAGCTGGTGGCATTTTCTATTGAGAATGATCCACAGGTCACTAGACTGCCATTGTCTTGTACCTACTAACAGGTATAAGCGTAACTGTGGTTAACAAGAAGATGAGCTCTGAGCTGGGAAGTCCCTGGTCAAAACCTTACTTGGATGCAAATGTACCAGGTGGCCTTGGATAAAAGCAGCTGTTCACCCAGTTCCCACACAATGCTAAGCTAAATCATGCCTTAGCAAGAACTAGCAAATGTGTAGGTTCCCAAAATGAAGGTTGTGACCACTGCACCCTTCCCCCCTCCTGCTGTAGCTATGCTATCCAAGGCTAAGCTATGGTTAGTCTTAGAATTATGCTCTAACCCAATCTTGTGTTTTGTCTCATTCCAGACATACATTGAGCAGGAAGCCAAAGTTTGTTCTCCTGGTTCGTTCGGGAGAGACAAACTATTAGTTGCTAAGCTATACCATGGCTTCCCTCCAGGCACAGAGGGGTCTGTTTTCCTGAGGTTGCACTGAGCCTCAGCAAGGCTTTTCACTGCTTTCTGAATGCCTCTGGGGCTCAGTACAATAGGGGGTGAACCCATTCCCCTTTCAGCTGGAGAGTAAAGTAGGGAGAGACTTGGCCTTGTGGTTGTACTGGGCCCTGGGCATGTTGGAGTGCCTCCAAAGCTCAGTTTGATGTGATCTGCCCCCCTTGAACAGTGGAGGCAGCGTGAGTGGTGAACACAGGCCTTGGTCAGCTCCCAAAGCCAGCCATAATTTGCAGCACTTTGCTTACAAGTTTATTGATTACTAAGATAATGTTTGTAGCTTTTGCAATTGCAATGTATCATATGATTTTTTGTTAATGAATTAGAAGATCTGTATAAGTGTCCTGTGGTGTGTGATATAGATATAGATCACAGCACTACAGACAGTGCCTACTCTGAATCCATGACTCGGGAAAACAAAACTGTGGAGATTAAATAGGCAAATTTCTTTTCCTTTATCACTCATAGAGGTCCGTCTAGATTATTCTTTATTGCCAGTACAAGATAAATATGCAGTTCTGATGGAATCTGCAGGGTGAAAAACATTACTCCATCTGTGGTCTAAACATGAGCTGGAGAAGTTTGTGTACTTAATTTGCCTGCTTTGTTCTTTATAGGAGAGGGATCACAGGAAGGGAATAATGTACCCTATATACTCGAGTATAAGCCTAGTTTTTCAGCACAACTTTTGTGCTGAAAAAGCCGCCCTCGGCTTATACTCGAGTGAGGCAGGCAGTAGCTCCTATGAAGCTTTCCCAGGGTTTTTGTGGTAAAATTGGGTGCCTCGGCTTATATTCGGGTCGGCTTATACTCGAGTATATACGGTATATGTCCATCATCTGTCCCCAGTTACCCTCATCAATTTGTGACACAACAACTCCTATAGCATGGGAATGGAGAAAGAGAGAAATAATTTCTTAATCCTGCTGCTGACATGATATGTCATTTTGTAATGAGATGCCAGCAGTGCTGAATTCAAAGGCAGCAACCGAGTTTTGTTCACCATTTAAGTCGCCTGGCTCGAGCCCCATAGTATCCTAAATTCTACTGTGTGGTTTTTAATTTGTGATGCAGAGTTTATAGCCATTTTCTTGTATAAAAGCACTGCCATGAAAGAAGTGGTCAGTGTTTCTTGGTGAGTAACCTCCAATTCTCCACACATAAAAAAAAGAATGTAGGAGGCCTGTTTTAGGACCCCCCCCAATATTATTTACTTTCAGAGAGCATGAGGCCAGTTCATATGGGATTGTCAGTGGTCTCCTATCCAGGCACCAGGTCAGCCATGCTACAGCAATGGGTACTCCTGGAATATGCAGTGTAAAAAAAAAGATTTTTTTTAAACACCTCTGCTTTAGGCATGACAATGTCATAAAGGCAGCACTGGTCAAAGTGTTTGATCAATCACAAGTTCAGTGAGTTGCTTCGGGTAAGCTCCTGTCTCTTGACCTGTTGTCTTTCACAGGGTTGTTAGCATAACATGGGATAAGACCTGGTGTAGGATACTGTTTCAGGCAGGAGTATAGCTAACCTGTTGCCCTCCAGATGTTGGACTAAAACTCCCATCATCCTTGAACTCTGGTCATGCTGGCTGGGACTGATGGATTCCAACATCTAGATCAGGCTTCCTCAAACTCGGCCCTCCAGATGTTTTGAGACTACAATTGCCATCACCCCTGACCACTGGTCCTGTTAGCTAGGGATCATGGGAGTTGTAGGTCAAAAACATCTGGAGGGCCGAGTTTGAGGAAGTCTTATCTAGATGACCACAGATTGCTCATCTCCGGTCTAAGAGACAAAAATGAATTGGGAAGTTCACATATTCCTCTGCCATGAAAGACATCTGCCTCCCGTCTCCACTTCCTGTCTGAAATATGGCAGTAACAAACTTTACCTACCTTACAGCGTTATTGGAAGGATTACAACACAATACTGTATGTGAAGTTTCTTGAACATTCAAAAGCATTTACCCATATATCTCAAGCATTATCTCTTCACTAGATAATGTGTACATCACATTAAAAACTCCAAAGATGTACAGTGAAGCAACAAATGGGGAAACAATGATCAGAAAAAATGTCTGTGTGAAATATTTTTATAATCTGCGGTGTGTTGGGATAAACTGCTTGGAAAGATGGGTGGGATACAAATGCAACAGATACCTGTAGTGAGAGCTTCTGATGTTCTTTTCTGCATTCATAGATGTGCTGGTGCAGAGCAAATGCTAGTTTCCTTTTAACTGCAGCTATGAGGTTGGGCATGAGCCGCAGGAGTGTGTGCTCCTTCTCTTTCCTCCCCTTCCCTCGCAAACACAGGTAAATGACACATCAGTATTTATATTTGCCATGGCTAAGACCAGATTGGGCTTCCATTTAAGTAGGATTCAAAGGCATGGTTTAATACTACAGGTAGTTTTGAATCCTAGTTAAATGGGACTCCTGGCTATCCCAGGAGCTAATGTTGGTACCAATGTATCCTGTAACCACAGTTAAGAAGGGGCCAGTGCTAACACTTGTTGTGGCCTTAAATTTTTCTAACTTGCTGTTTGGGAGAAGCTGGCCTAGGCTGTCTCTAGAGGAACAGGATAAGGTTGCATCTGCTTGGGAATATTCCCATGGTACTGCACTATATAAAGTCTTCTGAGACAAGCATGATACTGCACCATAAAGACTTTAAAGTGCAATACCATGCGTGTCTCATCAGAAAGTCCCATTGTAGAGCATATTACCTTAGAAAGTGTTTGTTAAGTCTGCAGCCATGCCCAAACAACACTGTTGTCCTTACACTGATGCAACACTGGCGTAACTTAGTCATTATCCTACACATGCTCACCGCAAAAGCCGAGAGAGAAAACTGCTGCTACGAAAAGCACAGACTCGAACAACAAAGGCCACACCCTGTGGCAACACTGCTGGAACAGCAGCAGGCTGAAACAACTGCTGCCTCCATGGCAACATTCCTGGTGCCCCCCAGTCATGGGCTGGCATGACGATGTAGGCCCTGTATGAGGCAGCTAATGTAGGGGCCAATATACTCACCGTGATGGGAAGGTGCATCTAGGATTTATCCCAGTCCCATTTCACACGTAACACATCATCACACTAGGCACAGCAAAGTCACAGTGACCTGCATAACAGAAACTGCCATGGCACAGGCAGCATGAACTCAGCCACTGAAAGCAAAGCACAACACCTGCACGACCTCTTTTGACATGCAGATCTGAGGCCAAGCTGTTCTTCTGCAAGTGAAGGTACATGTAAGAGTATGGCAAGTTGAAGCAGTGGTTGGGACAGGATGCCTGGCATTCAGCCACAGTTTACTTACATGCCAGTGAGAGTGCATCCCCACCCTTTGTCTCCAATGTGGGAAACACATATCCCAGTTGTTTGATTGTTTCACTCATGCCAGGGATAGCTCACCTGTGTGCAATACCCATTCAGTTTGCACATCGTAGTGTTGAGGGAAAGAGATATAGGAGACATTTGAAGCCACAATACCTTGAAGCATAGAATTCCCCCTTCCTTTCTTTGTCTATGTGGGAGGTGCACAACACGTCAGCACCTGCACTGCAATGCTGACCACTGCTGGGGTAACCTAGAAAAAACAGGAATCAATTACTTTTGAGTTTTATTTTTCAAATGTACAGCACCTATCTATTTATTATGGGCACTTTAGAATTGATGGTGATAATTGGTGCAACTGTACCCAGGATTTGTGGAGGAGACTGGATGTGTGCTAGAAGGTTAGGAAATTACATTCTTGGAGAGAATTTGGAAGATAGATTTTCATTCATGCTTAGGATCAGATTCTGATGAGTCACTATATTCAGCAATGAATAGATATTCCATAGGTTAAAAGCAAAATGATATGAACATTAATTCCTCCATGAATTTGACTGACATGGAAATATTTGAATTCCTTACTTTTCAGCTAGTAGGCTGGACCATATGCCTCTCATATAAAGTAGGAAGAAGCAAGCAAGCATTAAGCTTTGCTGCTATGGATTTGTCACACAACTGTCTGCAGTAGTAAAATATGCATAACCAAGGCAGACTCTCTTCAATTGAAGTTATCTTTTGTATCTCTCAATTTTTTACACTGTTTTCTTTGTAAAATATTGGAGGGTGTGCTTAAATTGATGTAACATTGAAGTGTGGAGACTCTGCCTAAATGAACTTGCCACCCTTATGTTCTTCTTGACACCTGCATTTTCACTCCATAGATCATTGCCTGAGTACGCCTTGCCCTGCACACCATCACCATTATATTTTGTTTTAAGTTTCCCCAGCCTGCTACACTGATCAAAAAGCTGATGATGTTTCTTTAGTGCTCACAAAAAATATAATTGCCCTATATTATATGTATCAGCAGTTTAAAGTTACAGATTTTTTTAATTTTCCTTTTTTCAGAGAAGAATTAAGGTGCTTACAGATTTTCTAGAAAGGCACCCAGACTTAACACCCATGGCATGTAAACAGTTAAACATGTTCTACCATGTGAGGTAGCGCATGCTCACTTACAACTTTGGAGTCAGCATTTACTCACACTTTATGCTTGTTTTTGCCACCCTACTCTTCCATTGCAGGTTGGAGGAAGAATAGGATAGCCAGAAAAGTAGGCTGTAGACTCCCCCTTAACAACTAGTTCCCTTCCCTCCACCAGCAAGGTCACTTTGAGGAAGTCAAGCATAGCACTCCCCCTCCCAACATTTCCCAAAATAGACTGCCTGCAAGTCCCATTGTCACAGCCATCACTCCCATATATCACTCCTTTGCAACTGGTCTGGCAAATGGGGTGTAGAGTGCTGGGACTCAAGGGGCCTGATTGGGCCCTGGTGCCCCAGTTGCTGATCCCTAATGTAAGCAAAATGGGGGTCTCTGTTTCTATAGACAGCACATATAACGGGTATTCTCTTTTTATAGAAATATGCCTCCTTTTCACTTCTGTTGCTTTTCCTGTTTTGAAAATAAATCCCAGGCTTCGGAGTTCAGACATGCAAATCATTCAGCTCTGCACACATTGGGTCCCTTTCTTCTCTCTGCCTCCCCCCGCCTCTCCCACATTGTGCTTGTGATCTGTGTTAATGCATTGATGGCACAGACTCTTGACTGCAAAGGGCTTGTACATTTTTAGGTCAGCTGTGGATTATGGCATCTTCCCCCTCATCACCCTAATAGCATTTGCATGCCGTTGTCGCTTGGTTTGAGAAGAAAGAGGGGGAAGCTGGATGGAGGAAGCTTGAACACCACATTGGTAATAAAAAGGGATGATTGGAAGCATGTGATCCATGGCTCACCAGTGTGTGATCCATGGCTCACCAGCGTCACATTAGTAGCATCCCTAAATCAAGAGCTCATTCATTTTAACCAGAGGTTAATTAATCAAACAAGAGTGCATAAAATTATAAGCAGCTTCTAATGAAGTGAAGCAGCATTATTAGCAGTAAGCAAAATGCAGGCTACATTCGTCTGAGGCACTTGTGGCTTGGAGTGGACCAGCAGTTTGCCATTGGCATTGCAAAGAAGTGATGGTGTCCTTTGGAAGCAATGTGTGTCTTACTCAGGGAGGTGTGCCATTTGTGTGCAAAGGAGAGAGGAAACTTTTGGCAGGCTTTGTTTTCAGAATGCACATTGCTTCAGATAGCCCTGCGTATATGCAGATATTCTTTAACTTGTGTGTGAATGGTTCTTAAAGACAATGTATCCCTGTCTTATGTGCCTCTGTGTGTAGGGCATGATCCCCCTTGTCCATCTGGAGGAGAATGGAGTATGGCTCTTTATCAATCAGTCCCTAAGCCTCTCAAACAATTAGCCAGCTGTGGGGGCCAAGCTGGGAGGTTCCGGTAATATCTCTCTCTAGCTTCAACTGCATGCTAGGTGGTGGACTAGGTCCAACACGCGTAGGCCCATATGGTGTAGCCATGTAAACTTACCCTCTGCCTCGGCAGTGCTGAGCATTGTGGTTTGCTTCTCCCACCTCCAGGTAGGCTGGAATGAAGCGGGAGTGATTTTAAGTGGTGTGCATCATCATGCTGCTCATTCCCAGTAAGCCATGTTTTATCTTTTACTTACTGTGACATGCAAACCAGCCCATAGTAATCAAAGTAGATCAGCTCTCTAGCTCTAGAAATATAATGACTTTTGTTTTGCATTATCCACACTCTGCCTTACAAGGACTGATGGCTGGGTACTGGAAAGGTGCCATGGCTTCTTTGTTTTTCCTTGTCTGGCTGCAATTCCTTTTCTACACTGGTAGATAATGCTGTGGAAGTTGGCCTACATTACCCAGAATGCATTCCAGATTTATCTCTGCATCTGGAGATGTAAATAATTGTTTTGTTATTTTTGTGTGTGTCACTCACACTCTGGCATAAGGGAAAATTCTCTTGAAACTATACCGTAGTAGTGGAGAGGAAAATATGCCCTGCATTTTAGCTGTATTGTGTTTCCCTGAAATGTTTCCTACCATTTATTAAAACCTTTTGGGCCCTTGGTGCAGGCTTAACTTGATCCTACTGGCAAGGGCAGTTTGTAATTCTATTAGGATAGCCCAGCTCCACAAGCAAACTTACTGCTCTTTGTATAACGAAACACTCAAAAGTGGCCAGGCTGTTTCACACGTTACATTTTTTAAAAAATGGGTTTAATGGCTACACATTACAAAACTACATTGTATTTTTCTAAAACTTAAGCATTTGAAACAGATCCTTTCTTTATGGCCTCCCTCGGGTTCTGACATCTCTGTCAGAGTGCCCACCTTCACCACCTACAACCCACCTGGGCTCATCAAGCTCTGCCACACTCTTCCCATTCTTCCTGTGGATTGGGCCATTTCTTCCATGGCATCTCCACGACAGTGTTCAAAATTAGCCAGGCACTGGCTTTTGACCAGTTGTGACCAAGTGAAGATGCATGGGTGCCAGGATGGTGCCTGACTTCTCCACCGTCTGGGGATCATTGGATCTGAACTGTTTTCACACACTAATGCCCCATCCTGTAGAATTCTGTCAAGTTATTTCTGGAACCAAATTGCTTTTTCTGTGCAGCCTGAGCAGGACCAGTCACCATTAAGAAAAAGAGGTCTGAGTAGGCCAGTATATATGTGGACTGTCCCTGGATCAAGGGACGTTTCATCTTTAAGTTCTCAATGGTCTTAACCTAGCTCAAGGTTGTCATCAGAACTAGCTAGATGTTTAACTGAGAATCAATCACAGTCAGTCCATCATTTGAAAAATAAGACTTTAGAGCCACCTTGCCCCCAAATGGCAACTTAGACATTCCGTTTTGGCAACTGTAACCTTTGTTTAAGGAACAATTTGGTGCCTCGCATATACCTGTATATTTGATTTTCTAAAGCTACTCCACAGGACTCATGACAGGAAGCCTGCACAACTTATAACCCAGCAAGCTAAAATCACAAGGATGGCCAGACTGGTGCTTGGTGAGAATCTCATTTTTCTTGCAGTCCCTTGCAGCCATCAAAAGCAGGAAATTTTGAGAGCTGCTGGTGGGCCACACTCCATGGTGATGGGCTGCATTTGGTTTCAGGGGGAGCAAGTCCTGGTGGCCTGATTATTGTATGTGAGCACAGTAATGTCTAAGCTTCTCCCTTTTTTTATTCCTTGGACTGTGGGCAGTGTGGTATTGCATTGTATACTCAGGCAGCATTTGACAGTGGAGAAGTCCACCGTGAAGCATTGAGTGAGTCCTTATTCCAGAAGGTCATTAACTCCCTCAAGTCTTTAAAATGAACTAGTCCCCTTCCTGTGATCCCTCCAAACATCAGTTGCAGCATTAAACTGGGCAGAATGCAGAGTTTCCGAGGGCTGTGGTAATTCCCTCAGCATTATCTGATATTAATGGTTTGCTACGGAAATAATTGGGCGGCCTTGGGGTGGGGAGTACACCATACAGACCAGCCAATTGGAGCTTGTACCCTCTTATGAGAGGCAAATTATATTCTTTGTGGAACTCTGAAATAATTACTGAGTTATTACTGAATTGTCATGCTTTAATGCCAGTCTGGAATAGAGACATTTAAAATTTACTTATGACTTGATTTAAAACAAGGCTTTTAAATGCATGACTCTTAACTATTAATTTGCTCATAACAATCCCTTGGTATGCAAGGTCCTTTAAAGCCCTGTAGGGATAAAGTTAATGCACGCCTGTGAACTGTAGAAATATATCCAATCATGATTTGGCAGTAAGGTGCAAGTTGTGGCAATGAGTGGTGTCCCCTTTTTCTTACCCCCACCTCCAAATGCTAAGCTGCCTATTTTATAGCTATTTAAAGTATTAAGTTCCCAGGAGCAAAGAAAGCCCAAGTCCTCAAGCAGCTCAGGGTTTTAGGAGCTACTGCTGTCATAAAGATACTGATGCTTATATTTCATTCTACTGTGCTCCCCTCTTTACAAAAGCTACGTTTGCATTCACACATGCATCCCTTGGTTTTTCTCCACTTGATTACTGTACATTTGATGTCCAGTAGTGGAATGTGTGAACTGACCCCATAGTGCCTCAGAAGTGAGATAGATGGTGGTTCAGGATACGGTCTTCACAGTTGTGGTTCTCCAACTTTGAGATACTTTCCTACCACTGAATCTAATCTCTCTTTGGCACTAGGAGACCTTAGCTTAACCCATTATGTATCCGATAACATAGGGTCCTGCCTGAAAAGCTCATACTGGCATAGAACTGATACTCTTTCATCTGTAGGTGGACTCTTGTGGGCTTCTTCAGTCACAGATTTGCCCCTGAGATTCTGTTGGGAGGTGAAAATGGGAACAGCCTCAGACTTGCCTCTCCCACCTTACTCTGCTTACTGCATGAGTAGAATGTATCATATGAAGCAGGAGAACTCATATGAAGCAGGGATCTCACTCACTAAATAATGTTTGAGCGCTTCTTGTAATTTCCTGCCTATCGAAGGTTAGAATTTCACAATCCCGCTCTTGGTAGAATCCTTGGATCAAAATAGTACCTGGATGGGTTCTTGGTTATTTTCAGAAATATCTGTGTTTAGAGAGGGAGGAAATGAATGTGTAGTTAAGAAAGCCTTGCATACGTGTTTCAGATACATTTTTCAGGGTGAAGTCTCTTTATCTAACAGTGCTTTGAAAGAATTTAATGCAAACCTTTGCCATTGTGTGAAATGGATTAGGTTTTATATGCATTCTTCCTTCCATAATAATAACAACCCAGGAATAATGGCTCTTGCCATAAGCTTTGTTTTGCTTGCCAGTGGTGATGGCTGTCACTGTTCTTCTCTCGACCAAGTCTGGATGATGCAATGGAAGGAGGGGGCACACACTCATGCCAAAAAATAATCTGGAATATGGTAGAATATTTTTGAAAGCTAGCAGATCAATGTCCTGATAAAGAGCGTGATAATAGGCATTAAACACGATTGCAGAAATACTACGAGTTGAGGCCAATGGGTAATCCATAATATTGATTAAATGCTTGGTTTCAGTACAAGTTTAGAAAAGCCAACACATCATTTTTATTTAGCTTTTAAATCGGTCCAAGCTTTCCTTGTCTTTTAATGTCTTCTATTTTTAAAGGGTTGGTTTTCAAAACACATCACAAAAAATGTTTTTTGTACAATATTAAAGACAGCGTTGACAGGGATAAGTAAAGTGTGTTTATCCATGCAGGGTGAGGGCCAAACTAGTCTAGCTTAAGCCCAGAAGGAGACTACCTAGGGATTCTAGTGGTCATGCTTATCTCATGACTAATATTCCCTTTTGTCCTTACTGTTCACTGAAACAGAAGCACTGTACCCTTCCCTCTCCATTCATTGCTCTCCTTTCTTGCTTTCTGATGCTGCAGCACTTGCCAAAACCTTTTTGTTTCCTCAGATATCTTCATAACGCATTTTAACATACAGTTTTCAAAGTAGCTAACTATATATACATTTATTTGCATCGTTTATTCTGTGTGCAGATGTTGCATTTGTATATATGTTTAAGAGAGCATTCATGCTCCTAAGCATGAACTGTGGGGAATGTTTAACAGCATATTGATCCCAGAAAGAAAAAGATCAAAAATGGATAAGGTGATGTCCTCATATTAACATAATACAATAAATATGTTGCGTTTCTACTGAGGCAACATATAACAGTTTTAAAATATAAAACCCACTCAAACCTACAGTCAAAACTTTTAGTGTTACAAATACGCCATTACAATGTCTTGTTATGCCATAATAAGGATCAATACATTCATTATGGCATAAGCTTCCATAGACCAGAACCAGCTTCATCAAAAATGGTTGTTGTTGTTGTTTTTAAAAAAATACAAACAATTGAACTTTTATACCTCTTGCATTTCATGGCCTTTGGATCCCACTATTTTACAAACTGTTTTTCTCTGTCAGCCAGCTGAGGGGACTACTTCATGCATTTGGCAAAGTGGACTCCAATCCAAGCAGGGAATAAATCTACCACAAGAAATCTGTAATCAGGCATCCCCAAACTGCGGCCCTCCAGATGTTTTGGCCTACAACTCCCATGATCCCTAGCTAACAGAACCAGTGGTCAGGGATGATGGGGACTGTAGTCCAAAACATCTGGAGGGCCGAAGTTTGGGGATGCCTGCTGTAAATCTTTGAAGTGCAACAAGAACTGGTAGTTCTTGCTGCAGCAGACTAATGTGGCTATCCTTTTTTTTGTTGTTCAGTCGTTCAGTCGTGTCCGACTCTTTGTGACCCCATGGACCAGAGCACGCCAGGCACGCCTATCCTTCACTGCCTCTTGCAGTTTGGCCAAACTCATGTTAGTATTGTAGCTTCGAGAACACTGTCCACCCATCTCATCCTCTGTTGTCCCCTTCTCCTTGTGCCCTCCATCTTTCCCAACATCAGGGTCCAGTCATTGAAGAGCCAATCCATTTCATTAGGAATGTGCATGTTTTTTATGCTACATAGCATTTTTCATTCTTTTTGAGACAGAACTCTGTGCTAACTTGAAAGTTTACATACTCCTATCACAACTCAAAATTGGTCCAGTAACCAATTTCACATCCCTTGAAGGTTTGTAGCATTTGTAAAATGTGGAGCTTTCCCCCCTTTCTTTCCCACTCTTGGTTGAAGCCTGGCAGGAGATTGTTTGAGGTAAATTGTGTTGGTAATCTGTCCCTCAGGCACATAACCCTGCTAATGAATTACTAGAAAAATCCTTTGTTTACTCACTGTCACCATTCCTGGCTGTTTAAAGATTTGCTAGAGTAATGCAAGGCTTGTAAAGCTTTGACACAGCCTTTAAGAGCTTAAATGTTTCTTTTGTGTGTGGACTTCCTTGCATACATAGGCTGGGTTTCACTCACCCTGCCCCCTTCACCTGTTTGATGTATTGGATTTGAAATTTTCCAGCATGGAGGAAAGGACAGTTGACTTTGTTCAAGCCATAGACAAAATATGGTAAGCCCCCTTAAGGGCAGGAAAACTGTATTCTCCATAAAGGTAATTTTGCCTGAAATGGTGCTTGATCTCCAAAGGGCACCAGTGTATGGATCTGGACTATGTCTGGATGGGGGACTGCCTGGGAATCCAGTACATGTGGCCTTGAGTATCATATTGGAAGAAAGGCAGGATATAAACATCCTAAATAAATGCAAAGCACAACCCTGGCTTCTGATATGGATTCAAAGGCATCACATGGCCAAGTCTCATCTCAAACTATACAGGCTTTCCTATGAAAGGGACCTGGTTATATTTATCTAGCTGGAAACTTATATGCTTTCTTGGGTGGTCACTTACAGGAGGGATGGATAATTTTGTCCTGCATTCCCATAGACCTTTCTGGTTCAGACATATTAATGTCCTACGTGAGAGACATCTCCAGCAACACTGGAGTCAGTTCCAAATGGAACATAGAAAGCTGCCTTCTACCAAGACAGACAATCGAGTTGATTCAGTATCTGTCTAGTTCCGTGTTATCTCCAGGGTTTCAGACAGAGGTATTTCCTGGACCTACCGGTACCTGGAGGTGCACTGTAGAAAAGGCTCGTTCCTGTGTTGCCATCCTCTGAACCTCTCATGGAGGAGGCACACAAAAAACGGCCTCAAATGATGGTCCAAGTCTGTTCATATGGGGAGAGGCAGTCCTTGAGGTATTGTGCAGCAAGAACTACCAGCTCCTTTGTTACCATAGTTAGGCCGGACCTCTCAGGAACAGGCATCTGTTATAATAGGCCACCCCTACTCAGTCACAATCTTCCGTTCTAGTGGGGTGATGATTGGACATAAGGCACCCACTTGATTAGTGTGTGTGTGTGTGTGTGTGTGTGTGTGTGTGTGTGTGTGTGTGTGTGTGTGTAATATTGATTGTACCAAAGGCAACTGGCTCTATCACAGGAGGTTGTGTGTGAATGGGTCCATTGAAGTCCTCAGAATCCATCCTTAGGTTTTTATGAAACCTAAACCCAGAGCTTAATTTATGCCAGTGCTCAGCTCCGGAATCTATTGACAGCCCTGAGATTTGAAGGATGATCACCTGGAAAGCTGCAGGAAGAAAGTGTGATTTGCAGCAAAGGGACAGGTAAGGGTGTGTAAAACCCTTCTTGTGCTTGGTCCCTGTGCCTTTCTTTCCCCTCCAACTGCCTCTCCCAGCCTCTGAACACATGCAGATGCTGTTTCAGTAACTAGCACCCACAGGTTTCGGATGAAGGTCTAGGGGGCTGCTGGGTGCAATGTCTTGGTAAAACCCGGCACCTACTTAAAAAACTAAATAAAATGGAAATAGACATTTCAGCCTGCCTGAAAAGTGCTATCTTTTCTGTTGCTTGTTTCTCATTGACTAACTTGGATGTAAAAGGGATAATCCATTATGAAAAATTTCCAGCCGGCGGAGGCGACTTGCAAGTAAGAGTCTGCAGGCACAGCTTGTGTACATATTTGTTGAAAGCTGGTTGGCAAATGGAGTCGCTTTTCAAACGTGTTCTTTCACCTATCAACAGAGCACAATTCTTGAGTACTTAATGTTCTGCAGATTGCATAAGCGCTGCTCTGGAAATATTTGGACAGGCTGAGAGCTCTTGTTTTCCTACTACTTTGTTTTGCTGCTGCCGTAGGCTGAATCCCGTGAAATAGAGGCCGGACTACTGGTGTTGCGAAATAAATTCCATCGTAAGGTTTATTTATAACACTTGGAAGGATAATTTATTTTCCCCCCTTTAGTCTGGTGTGTATCAGACATGTTGTCATCAAGAAGAGCAGCAGCCTCCTGGTCATAACTGGGCTGTTAAAAGTCTTCACCCAGTAAAATATCCTGCACTTTGCAATGGTTTGGCAACTATCAAACGTGCTGAAGCTCAAGAACAAAGCTGTTCCAGAAAACTCTGTGCCGGTGCCAGGGCTCCAGGGCTTCCTGCGCTACATTTGAATGTTTTATTTAGTGAGTTATTTAAAATATTTATAGGCCGCCTTTCCGGGTCAAACCCTCTCAGGGTTGTTTCCAGCATGCAAGCCACCATAAAAATTAAGAATACAATGCAATGCAATGCAATGCCAGCAAACAAGCACTAACAATATAATGTAATCTTAGCATAATAATACTGAAAGCAAAGCAAATGATCCTACAGCACCAAACCAAAGAGTGGCACAATCAAACTTATGCAAACACAGGTTTAAGCAAATGGATCCTGAAAGCCTGATGGGGCCAGTTAGACTTCACTTGGAATGGAGTTCCCCAGGCATGGGGCCATCACAGAGAAGGCGGCCCTATCTGTTGTACCCATCAGTCTAATTGATTTCACAGGTAGGCACCCGAGGAAGGCCTCCGGGATATTCTCAAAGTGCAGGCATGTTAATATGGATGAAATCAGTACTTTCAGATACCGTGGTCCCAAACTGCGGAGGGCCGGAAGGCAAATCCCATCACTTTGAATTGAGCTTGGACGTGCAGCAGCAACTACCGTAGTACAGTAAAGGTGTTACATGTTCCAACTGAGGGTAACCAGAACTATTCCGAGTATTTGAAATGCAGCTGCAGTGTGTGTGTGTAAATATGAGTAATTTAGGCATAAATTATATTGATCATTCTAAATCTCTCCTAATAAACCCATCATTGAATTTAATGCACACCATGTTGATGCTTTCTTAACCTATTAATTCAATCTCAATATCTCTTTTCTGGGTTGATCACTGCCAGTTCTAATGCCATATGTGAAATTAGGATTGTTTGCCTCCATGCACATCACCTTGCACTTCTTTCAGGGAATCTCATATGCCATTTTATAGCCCTTTTGCACAGCATTCAGATATCATTTCAGAGCTCTTCACAGCTCGTTTGGAGCAGTTCAGTCCCTCCTGAATAATTGCTTTAGTCTTCGAAACTCCCATTGTTCTAGGCGCATTTTGCGACAGGGAATTTCATTAGCGCAAGCTGTTTCTGAGCTCTGGGCACAGGACTGCATTTAAGATTTCAGATTAAAACTGCAGAGTGGAAGGAAAGGAGGACCTTTTTTCTGCCTCCCCACTTCCAGCTACTCTCTGAAGACTGGAGAAGAGATCCCCTTAAGAATATTAGGAGGGTGGGCAGGGGAAGGACTAGTGACCATGTGAAAAATGAACAAAATATTTTAGCTGCAGTTCATTCATTTTCAGCTTTGTATTATTGTTATAAAAAAGTGTGCCTGGACATTCCGTTGTTGCTCCCATAACCTAGGTTTATGGTGCCATTTAGCTCCTAGCTTTCATATCTCAGTTTCTAACACTGCACTGCTTCCTTTTTTTGTTTTGTTTTGCTCCTCATATCTGAAAACCACTGAATTAACTCCAAGAGCTTTTGGAGAGGAACTCCGTTTTTTAAAAAATAGAAGTCCACATCTGCTCACCCCTATCCAGATGTTTGCCAGCATTCTCACAGAATTCTAAAAGCTTAATGAGTCAGGACTTCCCTTAACAAGAAAAGGCCATGCTAATTCTTCCTTGGTCAGACTTGTTCTTCAATCTATTGATATAACAGTCTTGGCTTTAGAGATACTCTGCCAATTTATGCTGAATAAACTTTTTCCCTCACTCACCTGGAATATCATGTCTTCCTTTTGATTCCCCCTTTTAAGATCAACATTATATTGCTTTCCAGGAATCTGGTTTTAGTGTCAAGTTTCTTATTTTTGTTAGAAGAACAAAAACCTCACATCTGACTTCTTAATGAAGTCATGAATATATGCCATCTAGATCCAGTGATTTAGTGGTCTTTAATTAGCCTCAGAATTTCATTGTGCTCACTCCATGATCAACCTAGTTCTTCAGATGCTCCCTCTGAAAAGAGTTCAAGCATGGGTATCTGTCCAACATTTTTCACAATGAAGACCACTACAGCCTTCACGTTGTTCCTAGGGACTCTGAGAAGCACCAGCCAATTCTTCAGTTATTCTACCCTTGAAAATGTATGCCACTACTTTTAAAACTTCTCTCTCTCCCTTAAGTGCATGTTCCTCCTTAATATAAAAAGAGTTAATATAAAAAGTTTCACAACAACTCTAACAGGCTATATTGACAATTGCTGTCAGAAAGCTTCCCAATGGACGCCACATGCATATGTTTTCTATTTGAAAGAGCAATGCAGAGAAGACAGTGGTGCAAAGGATCTTTGAAATGAGAGCCTCAGTTGCAGTCAGTGCAAGGCAACACAGTCCCATCACGTTGCTCTGAGTATCTTCTTCAATTATATGTGGGAACTAAGCCAGATTTCATAGCTGGAAAAGTCTTTGGGGCTCTTCTATAATCTTTTTGTTTATTTGCAGGATGGGGTAGGAGGTTAGCAAAGGACTGTATAGCGAGTATAGCTTCCTAATTGGCTCTTGTTATATGGTTTTCTGTGGAGGATATATCTGATTCTGACCTTGTTGTTAGGGTACTCACAGCAACGATGGCAAAGATAATCTAAAATGGACTCGATTGTTAAGCTGTGTAGAATTGCATGGGGTGGTGAAACATAAGCTTTAATGGGCTACAGTCCACTGTGGCAAAATACAGAGGAAAGGAGAAACATCAGAAACCTCACTCTTCACAACACTGGTCCTTCAGTTCTTCTCCACAGAAATTGGCAGTTGTACTTTTTTCTCTTTGGTGCATTAAAAAAGTGGATTCTTCCTTCTTTTTGTAACAAGTTGGAAACCCGTTTTCTTTGCTTCAAGGAAAATCAGTTTTGTTGGCATAGCTTAGAAGTGTATTACTTATCTCACTTTTTGTGGCAAATCATGAGAGCTTTCCCTCATCTTCTCCCCCCTTCATTTTCCTCTACTGACACATGCTGCTCAATTGTGGTGTTATATTTAAACAAATCAATTTTGTTGCAGAGTTTCCCCCTGTCATGATGATCACTTTTACAGCACAAATCCCATTGATTTTCCCCGCCCCACAGCCCTGAAGGAAAAGGGAAGGTTGGGGGGGGGGAAGAGAAGAGAAACCAGTTGATGAATTGCATCAAGATCTTTGGAGAGACTAATTTTGTGGCTTCTTGGAAGAATCAGGCTCCTGGCCGCTTTCCATTCCTCTGTTCCTCTTGCTGGAACAAGCCTCTGCTCCTGATGGAAGTAAAATGGTACCCACACGGGAACGTGAGCTATCATAGCGACTGATAGAGAGAAAGCCTAAGCACAAGAGAGGCGAGGGCTGCAGGGTTGAAAGAATATTCCAGCTGAGGTCAGCAATGGCTTGTCAGGCAGGCCGTGAACTTGGTCAGACCCCAACCTTTTTACCAAAGAGAACCCAATTCTCAGTAGTAATGGAAGGCAGTATGAAGCCCTCCTCTGACCGCCCTGACAGTCTGCCCTTAATGTTTACATTCTGTGGACTTGAAGTCAGAATAATTGGTGTGCTACATGCTGACTTTGATTTTTCCTTCACGATTTTCAACTGTTCTTTCCCAACACCACCTTTTTCTTTTTCTTCTTCTGATCGCAGAAACGGCTAAGTGGAAGGGAATACCTCAGTTGGGGGTGTGATGTGGTCAGTTTACTTGCTAATATAATTGCTTGGCTATTTTTTCACAAACCCCCCCTTAAAAAAGCAATCTCTAATACCAAGACTTCGTTTTTAACTTGCTGTCTATGCTAAGCAAATAAATGATTGTAAATTTACCCACTCTTAGTTTTTATCCCCTAAAATAGGGGTGGGCAACCTTTTTTTTATTATTTAGAAGACATCTGAAAGCAGCCCTCTTTAGGGAAGTTTTTAATGTTTGATCTTTTATTGTGTTTTTTATATTCTGTTGGGTGCCACCCAGAGTGGCTGGGTTTCCCCAGCCAGATGGGTGGGGTATAAATACATCATCATCATCATCATCATCATCATCATCATTATTATTATTATTATTATTATTATTATTATTATTATTATTTTCATATTGAGGGCCATATTCCCTCCTAGGGGTGCCAGTGGGGTGGATGAAACTAACGAATGTATTTTTGACCTTTTGTGGGGAAGGTTAGTGTTCTACACACACAGTCCTGCATCCAGACAAGCAACAGTTCAAGGGTGCATTCCTGTCAAGACAGGGTGCAAAATAGGCTTGGTGAAGTGTGAGGCCTGGGGAAAGGAAGTATGACTGAGGAAGTGCTGTAGCCTAGAAGATTCCCAACGAGAGGGGTGGGCTGCATTTGGCCCCTGAGCTTGAGCCCCCCACTAAAAGGTAAAATAGCCACAGAATGTAGACTTAACCGTGCAACTTGAACTTGCCTTCTCAAGCATACGTCCATCTGATTCAATGGGACTTACCTTTTTGTAAGCGTGTCTAGGACTGTAGCTTTAAAACACTTACCGGTAATCCTAACAATCCAACTCACACAACTTCACAGGCTTCTCAAGGCTTTACAGGATAATCAGATGGCCATACAGTGCTCCTGTTCAGATGGTCACCCTCCACTTCCACTGGCCCCCTTTGTCCTGGATTTTGTCCAGGAAGAACAGACATCAGAATGGCCCTCAGACTTTTGACTCCTCCTTCCATTTTAGTTGCCCTCACTGTGAGAATTAACTAATAACCAGGAGACCTTATTTCCTTAAAAGTAAGATGCTCTCTTACCCTGGGAGAGTTGTTGTTGTTGTTGTTGTTGTTGTTGTTGTTGTTGTTGTTGTTGTTGTTGGCATGAGCTGAGAGTTCAGTTGTTCCAAGACCTCTCATTCAAATATGGGAAATCCTGACTTCATTGTTTGTCTGAGAAAAGAGAATGAGACTAAGGACTGCTGCTGTTGTTCTCCCCATACAGTCCTGAGAGAGCATCTTATCTGCAATAGAGATTTCCAAAACTGCTACTTGGTTAATGTACTCAAAAGTAAAAACAGGGTGAAGGGTTAGTTCCCAGTGCGGAGAAGGTAACACTTTTATTTGCATGCTTCTCTATTTTCATTTCCAACAGCTCGTTTAAAACATTTTAAATTGACCCAAAATAGTTTTAGTTGCAACATTCTTCCACTCCTTTGTTTTTATTCTTGTTCCAAAGGATTTTTCTGCCCATAGTGGACCTGTTAAGTTTGCTTTGGAGGTAAATCTCATTGTAGTAAACATCCTGCCTTTGCAACTCTCCCTTTTCCTCCCTCCTGCTTTCCTTGTCTAAACAAGTCAGAATTTAGTGCAGCAGCTGTGGGGGCTGCACTATAGAGCCTGACAGGAGTGCTATGCTGCTGTTGGCTGTTGTTTGCTGCGTGCCATCAATCATCCTCACCACATGGTCCTTAGCTTCCAGCTGTGTGTATGTGTGTTAAATGCATGGTGGACAATAATAATCTGCAATAACCTTTTTTTACACTATGATGGAGCATTGTGCTGCCGATACCTGGATTATATCACCATTGCAAAGTATCAAAAGGCCAGTCTCTCATTCACAAAAAGGCATGGTCTGTGGTATCCTGGCTCTGGAAACCGACAGCACAGCTCCATACTTTTAATGTGCTGTGTGTATTGGAGCAAAGAGCAAAGCATAAAACTCACCTTGCAGAGTTAAGTCACTGATGAAAGGGTGCTTTTTGACACAAGTGTTGGTTTTGGTTAGCCAAGAAAAATGCCTAAAAGACCGCATATAAGCATTTTCATTTTAAAAACTGCTAAAATTATGAGGGTTTTAAAGTGGGTGTTTGCTTGTGTCCCCCCAGCAATATCTGTTTAATGTTTCTTGGTATTTGGCACCAATTGCACTGCAATGGTTGCATAATGGTGTTCACAAGAACCAACAAAGGACTATCAACTCATGAGAGCTAATCCAGTATAACAGACAGAGTGTTGGAGTCTAGGGAGACTCAAGTTCACATTGCTTCTAGGCCAATAACATTATTGGAAGACCTTGCTGACAAACCATGGTTTAGGGACAATTGCCTGCTTTTGTTTTACATTCTCTCAACCCTCAGCTTCATAAATTCAACACCATCTCCATAATGCAGCATCCTTTGGAAATGGAGGAAATCCAGTAGCCATAGTTTGCCAAATCATTGTTAACCTTTCTTCACCATGCTTGGTGTGATGTGCAAATAGAGCCTTGGATTGGGAAATTCTCTGGGAAAGATTTAGATAGGCTTTTCTTCTAGAAAAAAAAGGTGCCAATATTGCATATCCTTGAGTTCCCCCAGAAAAAAAGCACTGGATTTAGGTGCTGGTTGTGATTTATAACTCTCCAGATACTTTAAGGCTCTAGCCTTACCATGCCATAATAATTACATATCCTTCTTGATAATACACTCCATGTACTGAATGCAAATGATCCAAATGTGAGTCCTTGGTGGCTTGTCTCATATCTAGAACTTTGTTTAGGATGGAATTCTTTCTGAGCCAAGCATCTTCTGGGGGCTTTTAATCCCTGGGAAAATAAGCACGGGGTTATTTCGAAGTATATGTTTATATTTGTTGTCACTCAGTCTTTAGCACTATCATTAATTAACCGTTTTTGTTTTCCCGAAACCAATTGGATACATCGGAATATAAACTGAAACGGAAATAAGTGAGGCTGGGATATAGAAGGGGACTGCATTGTTACAAGATAATGCTACCGATTTGGCATTGATCTCAGAGTTTGGAAGGGCTGGCAAAAGACGCAGGATTTTGAAAGGTGACCAATTGCTGCTAGTCTTTATCACTGTATTCTACATCCAGTGTTGGAGGCAGCATGTGTCTGAATACCAGTTGCTGGGAATGGCAAGAGAGGAGAGGTCCTGCTTACAGCAGATGCCCACAGCATCTGGTTGCCTACTGTGAGAACAGGATGCTAGACTAAGTGGGGTTTTGGCTTATCTTCATATGTTATTATGCAATAACCACCTATCCTAGTTGCACCCATTGCACTACTCTCTCTCTCTCTCTCTCACTAAAAGTTAGAGCAGAAGTATATAGTAAAAGGGACCCAGGTGGCGCTGTGGGTTAAACCACAGAGCCTAGGGCTTGCTGATCAGAAGGTCGGCGGTTCGAATCCCTGCAATGGGGTGAGCTCCCGTTGCTCGGTCCCAGCTCCTGCCCACCTAGCAGTTCGAAAGCACGTCAAGTGCAAGTAGATAAATAGGAACCGTTCTAGCGGGAAGGTAAACGGCGTTTCCGTGCGCTGCTCTGGTTCGCCAGAAGCGGCTTTGTCATGCTGGCCACATGACCCGGAAGCTGTATGCCGGCTCTCGGCCAATAAAGCGAGATGAGCGCCGCAACCCCAGAGTCGGACACGACTGGACCTAATGGTCAAGGGTCCCTTTACCTTTACCTTTATATAGTAAAAGCTGCTGTTAAAAGGATGTAGAGAAAAGCAGGGTATATAACATATTGCCTCCCTCCCCCCCTCTGCACCCAACCCTAAAACATAATATTTAGCCACCAGATCAGTGTTCAAGATGCATTCCCCACCCCACCCCCGAGGAAAAATATAAGGCTGGCAAAGCATGCTTGATGGAGGATTATTGGCCATGCTCAAGAACCTCAGTGTCATTAGCCTTGTAGAGAGGCAGCGCACTGCTTCTTGCCGAGGCTAGTGGGCAGAATAAAAGGCAGCCTCACACGGTGGCCTTTTCTCTCCATCTGCTCCATATCGCGCTCCATACAAATTAGATTTGGCAATGAACCCAGCTATCAATGGGAGTGTTAGATACCGTATCTGTGATTATGCTTCCCAGGCCTGCCCTGGTGCAAAAGAGTGGTATCAGCAACCAGGCAATCAAAGGCTGAATGTGCTCAGTGGGTAGACGGCAAGGGGAGAGGAGGGCTGGTATTTCTGCAGTGCTTAAAGGTAGTTTCTGAACATAAAAACAATTGATTTGCAAATGGCAATTAGGAAAGCATTATTTTGTACATGGCTTTGGTGCATTGACTCCAAACAAACAATTGGGTAGGAAGCTTTACTGGTTTTCAATCTTATTTAAAACCCTGTCCTTCACCCCCACCCTCCACACCATATATGAACAGACCTGCTATTTCCTAGACTGCCACAAGCTATTTGAGTAGGGGGTAACGTATACTTTATAAAGTACAACTTGTAAAATATATCTACCGGTATCTCTTTTTCAAACAAAGAAAAACACACACACACACAAACACACACACACACCTAAGTCCAGATTAATTTCAAATTCTTATAAATCTTAAGGGCACCACCACCACTACCCACCACGCCCCCCAAAATTAGACGTGCCAAAAACTTTCTGCCCTGCTGTGACAACATACCAGGAATCAAGAGAGGTGATGCAAGCAGAGGTGTTAAAGGTGGGGTAGGTGGCTTCAAGAGTGATGAGGCCACTGGACGAGGAGAGGAGGATATAACATAAATGCACCCCATCACCCCAAGATATTATTAAGTAATTTTAAACAAATTTATAATTTACAAAAGTAGAGATTGCCCTTTACTTGGCCTCATATGCATTAATTTGTTTTAGTGAAATAAACTTAATTGCTTCATTTACAATTGACAGGAAATCATTCCAAGTGGCGGCATTTATACCTACTCTTTTAGAACACTTTTAGATAAACATAGTAATTATTTGCTTTTCTGCTTGTAAAGTCCTTTGTATCCATTGGTAAGCAGGCCTTGGCTTCCTTTATTCTTGCCCTCTTGTTACCCAGGAGGAATGAAGAAATAATACTATTCTCCTTTTTAATTTTCCTCACTTAAAATCTGTGATCTAAATTGCCTTTTTCTTGGTATTTTTTTTTAAATAATAGATGTAAACACATGCATAATATGTAGCATATTCTGTATTGAGGACCTGATTGTTAAAAATATGAATGGGAAGACTGCAGCTAATTTGCATGTTCCAGCTACCATTTTAATTTGGGTAATTATTGTTTGGCTCTGGCTGAGTGCTGCACTCAATGCACTGGATGCATGACTGCTCATTTTGGTTGCAAACCTGTGCTTAACTTTATGCCCAGTTTAACTCTAAAATCTCATTGCTACAAAACCAGTAAAGTCCACTTCATTCTTTCAGTGTTAGCGAAATTCCACTGATGTTTGCAGCTGTAAACTTTAAGAGCATGAATGGAAGGGAATCCCATGTTTCTTGGAACCCCAATTGCTTGTGATTTTATGATACACATGTCTCTTCCATGCTTATGTGCCACTATACTGGGTGAAATGAAGCCACTTCGTTATGCTTGCACAAAAATCTTAGTGCTGCTTCCCAAAGTGACCCCCTGCAAACCATGGTTTTTAAAATTGGGAGCATGGCTTCCCTCTTTCTCCAGATTTTCCTCACTGTTCTTCTAGCTAACCATAGGTTCCTGTAACATGCAGCTACACAAACCAGATTATCTCAAAACTGTGGTTTACAAACACATTTCAAACCATGGTTTCAGTTCTTGGTTTTACATGTCAACCTTGGTTTGTGCACCACTAATGGTGTGAAGAAAGGATCAAATCACTCTATTGAGGGTAGGAGGGAGGAAATAAGAGATCAGCAACCATGCAACTTCATCAGGGCATGTGAAGCCAGAAACGGAGGGGTTTGTGGGGAAAGAGAACTTCTGGGGTCTTTTTTATTGTTTTGCCACTGGGTGTGGGGTAAGTGGCATCTTATAGACTGACAGCTATAAAATTAGATAATCGGTTAATCGCTGGCAAATTAGCCTCATGTCTTTTGCAGAGAACAAATACGGTATTTATGTAAAAGTTGTTAATAGTTTCTTCCTTTTTTAATTGGCAGAAATAAATGCAAAATGCATGATAATTAGGCAGCTGATGAATTCAGTTGTACAATTATGCCTAAAGCTATGCCCCAGCACTTAATGCTGCATGCTCTGAGCAATCAAAGGGAACCTATTTATATGGTTTATTTATAAAACAAAGTTACAGATGAAGTAACAGTGGCAGATAGACTTCAAGCACAGCAGCTTGAAGTCAGCATTCTAAAATGTTAATATAGTTTGCAGGAGATACCAACCTACTGGGTTGGCAACCTGAGATGTCCTCACGCCATTTTTAAAGTTGGGATTCATAGCTGTAAACATATCTAGGTAATATTAAAAAAAATTAGCCTTAGTTGGTATGTGTGCAGCCCAAGTGCATGTCTGTGTGGCATATAGGAAAACATAGGAAGTGAGAACCTCTGAGGATTGTTATAATTCTGATTTTGTTGACCTCAAATTGCAAAAGTGAAGTGGGATACCAATTTTAATTCAGGGAAAGTGACTTTCAACTGTCAGTTGTTTGAGGAAAGGCTCTCTCTCTCTCTCTCTCTCTCTCTTTCTCTCTCTGTGTGTGTGTGTATAAAACAATAAAATATGGGGAAATAGGTTCGCAGAAGTGGGGGGGGGCACTGACAGTTATCAGATTGTGGTGTGTCTGAGGCTGTTGTCTGAATGATGGATATTTCCTTATTGAGACATCTTTTCAGGTTTTGAAGAGGTATAATCTAAAACCAAATCAACAGACCCAGCTTTTGCCATAAGCAACTCCTTGCCTTGCTATTTTGTACTTCCAACCTTGGGCTTTTCATCAAGAAGCCTGCTATTTTCTTTCTGACAACCACACATTACAAACATAAAAATTTACTAGTCCTAACAGAGTAGAAATTGGCACTTGCTCATTTTGAGAAGGCTGCAATATAAAAATCCTTTCTGGTGTGTGTGTGTGTGTGTGTGTGTGTGTGTGTGTGTGTGTGTGTTGGAGTGGATGTTCCCAACACTATTAGACAGGGGCTTCGTTCCCAGCAACTGCATGATGTAACATGAAGATGACAGTTGGTTACTTTGGTGCCAAGAGGGCTGTGTGCAAGCCACTGAAGGGGGATCTTCACCCATAAGCCTGGCTTCCTTCTGGCTTTGCAGTTAGCCTAAGAGTCACATGTAACAGTGCATCGAACAATTCAGCTGGCTGTTTTACCCTTTCCCTTCCCATATTTACCAGTACTATTTACTGTTGAATGAAGTCCCACTCAACTCAACAGGATGCACTGGGCAAACATGCATAGGATTAGGCTGAAGTCCTATGCATACTCATTTGAGAGTTGAGTCCCATTGGAATCAGTGGGAAAACATGGCTAGGATGTGACTGCAAATCTCTAGCCATACTGACTACACTAATCCTGTTTTCTTCTTGTTCAGAACTTGCAGTGCCTCTAGACCTAAAGATGACTGTTTCTTAGAGAACGGCAAGTCCCTGCCATGCCAGTACCATGTTGGCTTGAAAATAAACTCAGCTACTTGAAAACAAACAAGCAGAAAATGGCTTGGCTTATTTCCGAGACAATCAGATCCACCACCCTAGCTGTGCAGCCTACAAAAATGACCCCCATCCTATTTCTTTAAAAGCCTGCCTTACTGAGCCAGTGACAGCAGCTGCAGTAAGAGGGGAAAGACACCATTCCCTCCCTCCCTTCTCCTTAAGGGGGGGTCCTGTGTCCTAGCACAGGGAGGAAACTAAAGACCCCCTTCCTCTCACTCCCCTGGTGCTGGAATGCTGCCCCAGCTCTTGTGGTATGTGGGGTATTTAAAGGAAGGGAAGGGGAAAGGTTGTTTATTGGGGGGTGGTATTGAGTGAGTGGATCAGATTTTAATCTGAGCCAGATAAGAATTTGAATTGTGTGGTGCTTGGCTGCAGAGTTGCCAGAAGGAGGAGTGCAAGGCACCACCCAACCGTCTTAGACAGTGGTGTCCAAACTTTTTTCAAAGAGGGCCAGATTTGATGAAGTGGAGGGCCGTGAGAGCTGACCAAAGGGCCAACCAAAGTTGTTGACCTTTTTTTAAGATTGAAGTTGTTGAGCTTTTCTTAGGGGCTGGATTAAAATGACCAGCGGGCCCTCGAAGCAGACTTTGGACATGCCTGGTCTTACTGACTCCACTCCAAATCTAGCCTTTTCATAATGATACAAATTGAGTTACCATCCATGTGCAAACTCCCCCTCCCCCACTTTTTTCCATACTGCAAATACAGGTGCAACTTGGGGAGGGAAGGGTAGCATCGAACTGTAAGAGCAATGGGGGGCAAAACCCAACACAACCTACTCCATTTGACCTTGTGGTGTCAACACTTCACATAAATTCGGTAGCGCCTGCTGAAGAAATTGGGCAGGATGTCTGCAGAATGCCATTAGGCTTGCTAGAAGAGAAGAGAGGAAGATTAAAATCTTGCCCCTTCCCCGCCTTCAAGTCCAGTTGGGCCATTGTTGGACAAGAAAGCAATATCCAAATGTCTGTTAAGGACATAGACTCTCTGTTAAGGATTTTTGGTTGCTATTTAGTACTGTACTCCAGTTCAAAACCCACATTTTAGATACCTCTTCCCCGAAGTAACAATATCAGAAAGAAGCTAATATTCTGGCCAACTGGGAGTAAGATGGAGGAAGAAACAAACTCCATTTTTTTCTGGAGACATGGGGACTGCCATGCTTTGGAGTGAGCAAGCAAGTGGTTGGTTGTTCTGATGGAAAATTTAAAAATAAATAACTCCCCCCCCCAAAGTAACCCTTATGAAACAAGAAGTCTTTTTCCCACCCGACCGTTCTCCTCCACTGGTGGTGTTTATTCTCCATCTCGGTAACTTGCAGAAGAGCTGAAAGTGTTATTTGTTCTAATTGCTTGGAATTTTGGCAGACTAGATGAGACGCCACTCATGTTTGCCTGCCTGGGCATTTATAAGTTGCAGCTGTGCTCTCCTGGTCTAATCACACTGTTGGAAAGTCAATCTAGTCCTGCAAAAATGTAGTCGTCTTTGTTGCAGGCTATCTCCCTTCCATGCTTTCTGAAAGAAAAAATAAAATAAAAAGAACTTTAGAAGAGAAGTGATTGGTTTTTTAATATACAAGGAAGCTTTGTTGAGGCTTCACTTGGAGGGAACCATTTCCATCAAATGCAAGCTTTTGTGTCCCATGTAATGGAATAATGTGCTGGACTATTATTATTATTATTATTATTATTATTATTATTATTATTATTTGAAGAGAAATTAAGTGGCTTGGAAAAATTAGGAAAGCAAAAAAGGAAACCAAATTCAATAAAACAATTTAAATCATGTGATTGAGTCAGAGATCTACCTTGCTACAGTTAACTGGTTCCGACCTTATAAATGAAGTGTTGATTTTTCAAACACTGTAACTACCACTACTACTACCAGGAGCAAAGACTTTTACCAGTTATTGCTTATTAATATATGAAATTTAGTTCCCAGTCCCTTGGCCCTCTCCCCGTCTCTTAGTTCCATGCTAAAAGCATGCATGCCTTCTTAAGCCTGGGTCCACATTGACTTCTCTAATACTACCTCCACTTTCACTTCTTCAGCTCTGAAAACAATCTTTAACTTGGGAAGGCACACCTGAGAACTACCACAGATTGCTTTTTGGTATAACTAAGTGTTGTTGATTTTTGATTTTTTTTTTTACATGTAAATCTGAAAATGTAATGTGTATATGAAACTAGTCTGTTTTTGAAAATGTGTGCATCATGCATCTGATAAAGTATTTCATAATGAGCCTATGAAAGCTCATTATGAATACTTAAGATGCCTCAACACTCATTTTTGCTGCAGCGCTCCCTGCCAACTATCTGGATGTTCATTCATCTGAGAGCCAGGAATTGGCTATAGCTCCCCATCAAGTGCACACTCATTGGCAAATCTCTTTGCTGCTGCATAGTGATGTGGTTTACACAATAAAATCCTGGCTTAATAAGCCAGGGCAAACTTCATATCCATGCAGCCCCTTCATGCAAGTAGGGCAACAAAACAAGAAGTCACAGTTAACCATAGCTTTCAGTTACCTGTAAACTGGGAACTATGGTTAATGGCTTCTTTGTTTTCCTGCTTGCACAAAAATAGCAGTGAAGCAGGAATGAAAGAGCTACATGTGAATATACAGATTTGTTGATAGCTTCACTAATTAAGCTAGTATTTGGCCCTCTGAACATGGTCAATGTGCTGAATGGCTGCAAGAGCAGCAAAGGAATACAGTAGAAAGATCTGGTATGTTGCAACACATGTTTCCAGTAGAAGCTCCATTACCCAGCTCTTCCCATGTGCATAACAAAAGGTAGAAAATACCTTCAGGGGCACAAGCAGTCTGATCTGAAATTAATTCAATTTGAAATTGAAGGGATTTTCTTAGAAAGTTTGTAAAGCCACAATGCTGCCAAAATCTATCCATAACTGTAAATGAAGGTGTTAGCATGCAAGAGTCTCCTGCATTGCTCTGTAATATAAATAACAACATGATAATTGACTAAAAAGGCACCTTCTCATAATTCTTTGGCCCTATTGGCAATAGATCAGCAGCCCCTGAACATTTCTGACTGTTCGATGGAAAGACAGCTATGCTGAGAGTTGGCAGGAGAATATTTTAGCATTCAAAGGCAAGAGAAGTACGGAAGTGGCAGAATTTTATTAGGAGCGACATTCATACCGCCTAGATTCTTCTGTATTTAATCATTTCAAAATGCAGGTGCCTACAAATTCTTGAGCCTTAGCATTTGCATTGTGCAGATGCACACCCCAAACTAAGATATAGTCAACCAATTTATGAATTTTAGTTGAGTAATCATGACCTTTTGAACTGATTGATTAAATTTAAATGAGCCTCTAACCCAAATCTTTGATGTGGCTGTCTTTTTGAGACACTGAAGGAAGTGTTAACATAGTTGCAAGTGAATAAAATCTGCCACATACCCTTTCCTCTAAAGAAGGGTTAGATTTAGCATTTCTTTTTTCATTATATATTATAGTTACAGTATATCCCTAGCAGCAACATACTGTATTTTTCGCTCCATAAGACGCACTTTTTTCCTCCTAAAAGGTAAGGGGAAATGTCTGTGCATCTTATGGAGTGAATGTGTGGTCCCTGGAGCTGAACTGCCCAGGGGCAAAAGCAGGTCGTGCTTTAAAAAAAAAAAAAGAGAGAGAAGGGGGTGTTGAAAGGAAGCCCTCTGAGCAGCTGCTCAGCAAAGGATCCGGGAGAGAGATAAGGGAGAGAGATTCCAGCCCCGCCCCCTTGCAGAGGGAGGCTGTTTCCCCAGCGACATGTGACTGGCTGATTAGATTATCTGTCTGGAAACTGTAGAAATGGCTTCCTGAAGCTGCAGAACTGTGAGTTAAACCCCATAAAACAGGGTTTTTTCCCTTTGCAAAGTAAGCTCAACAACTTTGAGCTGATCCTCAAAAAATGGGGCTTTTCTCCTTTGCAAAAGAAGCTACAGAAATTTGAGCTGATCCTCAAAAAAAATTGGGCTTTCCCCCTCTAAAAACTAGGTGTGTCCTATGGTCAGGTGCATCTTATAGAGCGAAAAATACGTTAGTGTAAAATCAGCAACAAATTGTGCCATACTGATATAGCCACCTACCCACCTACCTGTCGCTGCCATTTGACCAATAAACCTACTGTACTGATTAAAGTTTGCAGTTCTGAGAATTTCATCACCTTGAATGGGAGGAACTTGGATATTCTCAACTAGCTTCTACTAGTTATTTTTCCTCCAGAATGTTTTTCTTAAAGCAAATCTAGACATATGCCCAAAGATGAGAAATTCCATTTGTGCGTTGTCACTTTGATTTAGGCCTTCTGTCAGACACTGGATTTTTTTTATTTAAATCAAATACTAGATCAGTTAAATAAGAAGGTAGTGCAGTGGTTCTGCATTTGGTGAGCTGCTTTACCGCTCATGCTTAGAAACCAGCAGATGCTCAACTGCTATATCATAAGAGCTGGTGGAGGTGCAAAAGCCCTGAGCGGTGTTCAGCAATGTGCTTCTGCTAGTGTAAGGACTTTTGGCCACACAAAGAAATTTCGTCTTCCCGCACACCCCTTAAATCTGTTATGGGGGTTCCTCCAACTCTTTGGAGCAGGTTTGGATTGGACACATGGGGAGAGGAAAGTCTCTGCCAAATCCTTCTGAGAAGCATTCTATACTTCTGCCACTGAGCAGAGAAGAACTTTCAGCCAGTGCGTTATAGCTAGAGGGCTCTGTTTCAATGTTTCCGGGAGGTTCAAAGCTCTACTTGGCTGCAAGGTTCACTGAATGAATCACTCCCTCTTGGGTTTGGGCAAATCACTGTCTCTGCCTAAGCTACCTCCCAGGTCTATTGGGAGGCTAAAACGCTCTTCTCATCTCCTTGAGTGGGAGGGCATGGTACAAATGTGATAATTTATCAGAAAATTTATCAGAAATTTTGTTCTACTTTTCTCCTTGCAGAACAAGCCTGGGGAGTTTGCCATCAAGTTGCACATCTTACCACTGGTATTGAGTGAGAGATTAATCAGACCAGCAGTTTTTGTTCTTCAATGCTGAACCACCTAAAGGTAAAAATTCCACTTGCACTATGAAAAACTGACAATTCAGAATTTGGAGGTGTCTGTATTATGTTTCCCCCTGTGGATTATGAGAGTTTATTTTCATTCTGACAGGTAGGGTCTATTTTACAGAAATATGGTTGTAGCAGCTGTTGGTGTCGTTTCATTAAATTGTTGACCTTCCGAATTTTGTTTGAAAGTATCTGCTGTATAATAATTACGGTAGGCAGATTCATGGAGAGTAGGTCTATCTGCAGCTTTTAGGCAGTGCTAAGACTTTGGTGGTCTTAAGACAAGGCACCCTCAGTGGGTTTCCTTAACTGGTAAGAAGCAGGGAACATGAGTTGAATTCTCTCTTTTGCTTCCAACCCGCTTGGTTGCACCATGCAAAGTAAAAATAGGGCAGAGGGCCCTTTACTGGTCTTGGAATCTCAGGAAAAGCCTGGTCTCACTGTCATCTGGAGCCAGCCATAGTTATTAACTAAGACAGCTGAATGCAACTTGCATGTTTGGAAGTGATGCATGCTTGAGTGTTGGATGTTTGGAATAAGAATCACCATGAGAACTAGTGCCAATGAGCCCCAGTGCTTGTTCACTCTCTGCAACCCCCCTTGCTTCATGTATGAAGGAAATTTTTTACAAGTCAGGGTCCCAAACCTGTTTTGAGATCCTGGTTTGATATCAAAACAGTTTGCTCCTGTTGAGGCAAAATGGCAAACAGTGGTTTGCCACAAACTGGAAGTCAACCTTGGTCTAACCATGAACGGCAATTCTGTCTCTTTATCTCGTGTCTCTCTTCAACATGGCTAGTGTAGTTGAACATCTGTCTGCTTCCTAATGAAGACAAAGGATAGATTTGTAGCCCTTGTGTGAAAGAGGGGACAGAAAAGGGGAGCCAGTAGAATGAAGTTCATTGGTGAAGAATCTTAAAAGGGCTAATTTAGCTAGGAACAGAATACTCCTTTTCAATATCAACTTCTGTGGAAGCTGACTTCTTGTCGTCATCACTCCTTTGTTTGGAGCTGTGCGATAACTTTCAGGAATGAGCCACTGAAGGGTAAGGAAATGCTGGCTCCTGTGGTTTAGTATTAAGTCATCTTCATGCTTGGGTGGAGAGGACTGGATAGCAGCACACAGATGGTTGTTAGAGGCAGTGGGGAGATAAATAGATGGCCTAGGTTACCTTGAAGCAAAAGAGGATGGCTGCTAAGCAATTGCCCACATACTCTCTCTAGCTTCTTGTCTCCTGGAGTAATCATTAGGCCAGATGTCTCTAGGGGGGGGGTGCTGGTCCCCCCCCCCCACAAATGTGTGTGGGTGAACTGGTGGAGGGGGTGAGCCACAAAATCATTCCCTTGCCAATAATTCTGAGTCTTCATCTTGTGAAATCCACCGAGTTTTTAAAATTCCCTTCTTCCCTCCCCCCACCCACAATTTAAATTAGTTATTTGCAATCTTTTGTTTGTTTTATGTAGGTTGTCACTGCATTTCCAAGTGTGTTCACCTGATGCATGCTCTTGTGGTAGTGATGCTTTGCCCTTGTAGTTACTGATTTGTAGCACAACAATTTATGTACTAAGTACTTAAACATATTTCAGCAAAGCCATGTTGCGGTAAAATTTCTAATCCCAAGAGTAGCTTGTATAGCACATTTTGTGTATTTTTTTTATTAATTATGAAGATAGGTGTCCTTAAAAGCACCCACCAATGAGTTTAAAACATGGATCTGTTGGAATTAAGAATCAGCTGATGTGACAGGTCCATCTGTTGCAATAGGAGCTTTGTACCAGCTTTGTGCTGATACAGAATCCACATGACATAAAAGTTGATTATTTTTTTTAGAATTTCTAACAATTTGTAAGATGAACAAAAGTTATGCTACAGCATAGTGTATTTTGTGCGGCTGAAATGGTGCTCATTGGATAAAAGGTTGGTAACTCTTACATAACCCAATATTTGCCACAATCTTCTGTGCATTTATTAGGGCAGTCATCCAATTAAACAATTTTAGTTGAATAATTGTTTCCTCTTTATCTGATTAATACATACATTCATCCATTAAAATTTACAGATATTTGCATACTGCTATTTTTTTAGAAGCTGAAGATACGAGCATGCAGTTTAAACAAAAAAGCAACCACAAATGGTTAGATGGAAAGGCCCCATGTATTTTCAGTTTAATTTCCTGTAACAGTAGAAGTAAAATAGTCATAAAATAATGCCCTTAACCCTCGGTCCCACAGATTAAAAATGACCCCCAATGATTAATCAACTGAAACTTTGGTTGATTTAACTACCAATTAATGCTTGAAACTTTTTTTGCTGATTCATACAACAATTAATCAAAGTAGCACTAGAATCTTATTTAACTGAATAAAGAGGTTCAGAACAACCAGGGCTTGCTGATCAGAAGGTCGGCGGTTCGAATCCCTGCAACGGGGTGAGCTCCCGTTGCTCGGTCCCAGCTCCTGCCCACCTAGCAGTTCGAAAGCACGTCAAAGTGCAAGTAGATAAATAGGAACCGCTCCAGCGGGAAGGTAAACGGCGTTTCCGTGCGCTGCTCTGGTTCGCCAGAAGCGGCTTTGTCATGCCGGCCACATGACCTGGAAGCTGTACGCCGGCTCTCGGCCAATAAAGCAAGATGAGCGCCGCAACCCCAGAGTCGGACACGACTGGACCTAATGGTCAGGGGCCCCTTTACCTTTAAATGTCTATTTCATCTTGGGATATATCTTGGGATTAGAAGGTCAGCACCCCCTTGGATATAAGAAGGTACTTGCAAGTTATCAACAGTTGCCATCCCTTTAACGTTTTTGTTTTGACAACTGTTGCCACCCTTTCCCCCCACAAAGATGCAGTTTTTTAAAGGCCACCTCACAAATGGTCACAGGTGACTGTCCTTCTAGTAGTACAATCTGAACATGTGCATTTTTTCTAGATAAGAATTTCCCAAACATAATTTTGTCGGGTAGTTTGTCTTTCTTTCTCTCTCAGCCTCACCAAAGAGGAGAAATTCCTCACAGCCCATAACAGATTGTGTGCTTGCTTATTAATATGTTGATATTTAGCAAAGCAAATATTTCATGTTATTTGTTTAGGTTGCCTGGATTTTTAGCTGTTCATTTGTTGTGAGCAATTACACTCTCAGGACTGTTGAGCTCACATAATTTCCATGCAGAATCTGTGCTTTAAGGAAGATAAAGATCACATTTTTTGCAGGAGGAAGGAACTGTGCTTAGCCACTCGGAGTAAATGTGCACATTTCTAAATAGACTATATATATATATATATACCGTATTTTAAGAACAGTACAAAGAATCTTGAGTTCTGTAAGGAGCTGCCATGAAGAAAGGGGCTAGGGCTTTTACCAGGATGCATGAGAGAGCAAAAGCAATAACATCAACTTGTGAAACAGCAAGCTGGACATGTCAGGAGATGCTTTGACAAGTTGAGTAATTGGATGGGATGCACTACATCCCTTTCAAATGTTTTATTTGAAAGACTCCAGGGAGAGAGATGCAGGGCCACTTTTGGAAGGATATGAATAGTGAAGGGCAAGGAGGCTTGATTCCAACTCCCGAAGGGGCTTGCCACATCTGTACTGCTTCCACATCCTGTTTTCATCTTTGGATTGGCAACAGGTAGTCTAGGCAGTATCTCAGGGAGCCAGATATGGCTCAAATATTGCCAGTTGCTGACCTCTAGTTTCTAACAGGATTTCCAGGGATCAGCACACATTATGTGGATAGGGTCCCATGCACATAAACTCCTGCTATTTAAAAAAATTGTACCCCACCTATCTGACTGGGTAGCCCCAGCCACTCTGGGCGGGTTCCAGCATATACAAAAACATAATAAAACATTAAAAACTTCCCTATACAAGGCTGCCTTCAAATGTCTTTTAAAAGTTGTACATATTTTTATTTTATGGTGACTGCATATTAACAAATAGCAGCCCTGTGATGCCAGACTGGTAGTGGCTATGTGAGAGACATGGAAAGTCAGGGGGTGAGTGCTGCAATATCAATATTTTTTCTTGGTAGGAAGGAAACTTCATTTATTTCAAGGGAGTTACTTCCAAGTAAAATGTAAAAAGCCAGCCAGTTGTGTTTTATTCTGTAAAGGCATTAGGGTGTGTGTGAATGAAATAACGTAGGAATGAGGAAAGTGCTTAAACAAACATGCCCCAATATCTTCCACCATCCACTGTTCAGCTAGCAGCAACAAGCAGTTTCTGGTGTTTTTTCTCCTACTCTGGAAGGGCCCTCCTCTCAACATTTCTTTCTCAGATTGCTTAGCAGCAGTGGTCAAGTGTCCTTAGCAATGGTGCTGGTGGCTGAAGCCTAGTTGTCTCCACATTTTGTTTCATAACTTTCATTAGAAATGTTTGATTTACCATACTTTTTTTTTGAAAGCAAAGAGTCTGTGTACCCACCTGTTGGCAGCCCTAGTTGGCCTTGTTATTTTGAATGTTGGAGCTACTTGTATGGCTCCTTTACTAGTGCAGCTATTGTTCTTTTTATTATTTATTAAATGTCTATCCCACCCTTCATCCCAAAGAAGCCCAGGAGAGGACAGCCCACTTGTGAATTAGCATATAAATGTGTTAGCTGACTTGAGCAACACTTTTAAAAAGCAGTCAGTCATCTTTGCTGTATGGTATGTGAACCTCAAATCATTCTGTGTTCTTGCATGACCTTTCTGCTTATAAAAGAGAGCTGCCGTATGTGTCAGGAGGATCTTGGCTTTGTATCATTTCTCTCTGCCTTAGCATTTAAACTGACTGGAGACAGAGGCTGCTGCCTGACCCAGAGTGTTGCTGCATGTGAGCAGAGCTCTCTTGGGTATAAATACATCATGTTATAAAAGGAAGATGACTGAGAGCAACATGCTCTCTGGCGTGTTGATCTTCTTCCTGGAACTGCTAGCGATGATTCCCTTCTCCTGAGATCATCTCTCTAGAGTGATTCTAAGGACAACATCAGTTCTGAGCCCGTTGTGGAAAACCACACTAGAGGAGGTGCAAATGAACCCTGTGGGATTCCCTGCTCTCAGGGTGGTGCCCAGGCAGAAGAGCTATTGCCTGTTGATTGTACTTCTTATCCGTTTCTTTCTTGGTTTGTAAAGCTATGCCTCATTCTTCAAAAGAAGCCGTTCTGTTTGTGTGATCTGTAAAACAGTGAACACAGAAAAACTTTTTCACATAACTGGAGCACCCTCTGTATGTTTATACCTGGGTTGAGGATTTATTCTTAAACCAAATGTGGTGTAGATATGTGCATGCAATGTGATATAGATATGGAAGTATAATTCACACAGATTGCAGTTTACCTGTGTCTTGAGGCTGGAGGTTGCCCTTCCCATCTTCCTTGCCTCCCATTACAATTACACTGATTATCTGAGAACAGCCCTTTCTATCAACTGCAAAACAATTGCTTCACACTCCACATGGCAAGTAATTTCCTACTTCTGCAGCATCAAATCCTTTCTTCCTCCTGGCCTTGAGCAGAAGCATCAAGGTGACAATGAGATGAGGAAGTCTGTTCCACCATCAGCAGGACAGTCTCCCACAAAATGGACCCGAAGGAAGCTGTGTAGATGTGAGGCTGGCTCTAATATTTTGCTTCTACAGCTCCCAAAAGGGCCACTTCACCTTTTTGACAGTATACAGGTTCCATCATTGGTGTTCTAGTGTTTCCTGTAGAAACCACATTAAGTGAAAAGCAGTTAGGGGTGTGTGTGTTAGCGTGAGCTCATCTTCCTTCTGAGTGTTTAAGGATGTGTGTCTTCCCTTCAGGATTTGCATATTTAACTTGGGGAAACCCCAGTGTAGTCCCAATGCTATGAACAGTTTAAAGTTGAAACTGTTATGCATTTTGCATTTTAAAAACAACAACACAGCACTCTCTGCACTAGTTTCCCTGAAGCATTATTAAACTCTGGGTATTTATTTTTAAGTAGCGCAAACCTTTAATGCTTGAACTTTTGTTAGCATCTCCAGTTAAGGGATCTTGGGTGGCAGAGCTGGGAATGTCCTCTGCCTAAGATGTTGGAGAGCCACTGCCAATTAAAACAGACCCACCGGCTGGGTCCACAATATCTACTGTAACAGTTTGGGGAAGGCTAGGAGCGCCAGCTTATGTCCTTCCTTTATGCCAGTGGTTTTCAACCAGTGTACTATAGCACCCTGGGGGGCCTTGAATGAAGGTCAGGGGTGCCGCGGGCAACACTGGTCTCTATCCCTCTTTCCTTCCTTCCCTCCTCTGATGCCCTCTTGCATATCTGCCTCCCAAAGACTTGTACAGCTGTTTGTTGCAGCAGCCCTCCAGAGCAGGAGAAAACAAGCTTTCTCCATCTTCCATGTGACAGCCCTTTAGATATTTCAAGATGGCCATGATATCTCCTCTCAGTCTCCTCTTTTCCAGACTGAACATACCCAGCTCCTTCAACCATTCCTCATAAGGCTTGGTTTCCAGACCCTTGATCATCTTGGTTGCCCTCCTCTGCACACGTTCTAGCTTGTCAACATCCTTCTTAAATATGTTTGTCATTGCTAGAATCTAATGATACAATTTCTAACGATTCGTTTCCTGATATTTAGGTATCCTAATGTTAACATCAACTCCTGACAGCCATTGTAAACTGTGGCTATTAAACCCTATGTTTCACATTAAGCCAGCTCTATTGTTTGAATATAGATTAATAATGAAATGCCTTTTTATTGCTTTCTCAGTGAATACTTTTTTGTACAAAGTTAATTTGCACTGTTATGTCAATTCTGTCTAAATTCAATCAAGGTTTTTCTTTTAATTATGTTTTCTCCACATTAATTCCCATTTGATTTCTCATCTCCTATTAGGTATTTAAGCCTTTGCTGGGTGATTTTTTTTACCCCGCTCATCTGATTGGCTTCACCTGAAATTGGAGGCACTCCTATTAGGAATGAATTAATTTGATTTTCATTCAAGCAAGGTTTGCTTTAATAATGATGAATTGCACAAAATGTAATTTGGAATCATTATTCCTGTGACAATAACGAGCAAGAAATAAATAAAAATAATGGAAGAAACACATTTGATACGGAACTTCGCACTGTATCTTTAGTTTTGTTGATGTTAGTCTTTTAGTCTGATGTTAGTTAGTTTTGTTGATGGCAGTCTTTAATCAGGAGGATGCATGCAGGTGATAAAATGGTAGCTTTGGCCACATGGGCAAGCCTGGATTTAGCGGCAAGTGACCAGCTGAGGATGCTGGATGTGGGGCTCCAGATACTGAAGTGTCTGTCACAGGCTACCTGCTCAAGTTCCGTTTAATAGATGAGCAAAAATATACAAACACTTCATCTTTACTTGCTAAGCTGGCAGCACTGGCCTGCAAGGCCAGCATTGTGTTAAGATTCCTACTACTGCTACTTCATCATCACCATTATTATTGTTAGGAAAATTTACGGCATCAGTGCCCATTCAACAAATGGTGAGTGGGTGTAAGTGATTGTCCTGTGTGCAAATTTATTATATGCTAGGGATTAGCCACACAGGTAAATGGTCCATCAAAATTGTGAAATGGTCTACCAATGCAAGAAAGGATGATCAAATTGGCAATTCCATGCCTGGGACATCATTTTTTCTAGGACCAGCCCTGCTCATGGCTGACTAAATCTGGGAGGCCTGACAATATTCTGTAGCTCAAAACTTTTGGAAGCAATGCTGGACTCCACTGAGACTTGGTACAACCCAACAGGGATATATGAAGTTTTATTAAGAAGTAAAGGAAAGAGAAGGAGGGCCCCAAAAGCTGAACTGGAGAGGTCCAGAACAGAGTAGGTGGCAAAGGCTGAACAATCTGGGGATGTGAGCTGCACACAGTTATAGGGGGGAAAACTGATCTATAAACCTCAACAAGAATTCAAAAATGAGCTTTTGTAAAAGTTCAAGGTAGACATGTATAATTGCATAAGAAAAGGAATGGATGACTACAGGACCATCATTTTAAGAGTGGATAGTTGATACTGGGTGGCAGGCAGATGTGAATATCTGCAGGATCAGGAGTCATAATTGCTGGGGAGCTGGATGAGCTGATGGCTTGAGATTCAAGGAGGTATTTTCAGAAAGGAGCTGCCCAAACCCAAGTCACTCTTTCCCAGGATTCTGTCTGAAAAGAACAGGATGCAAGAAAGTATCAGGCAAGAGGCGAATGCAAGAGGGTAATAAACCAGATCATCTAAACCAGAACTGTTGCCCAGGCCCGATGTGGAATTATTTATTGGTAGGCCTGGTCAGGAGAATCAATAAGCTGTCTGGGGGTGAAGCCATGATGCAATCTGAAGAGGATAGTTCTGTTCTTTGATAGTCCTGTTCTGTAGCTGTGAATTTCGTGCTAAAGAAGGAACCAGCACACAGGGCAGGAGGTTCCAGGCTGAAGTCATGGCTAATGCAACAATGGATTGTGTATCAGCAAGAAATGATCTGGAGGCCTGGGAAAATGATTGACCTATAGAAAATCTCCCACCATTTTTGTCAGAGAGCTGAGGTTTAGCGCGCGCGCACACACACACACACACACACATTGATATCCTAACTGCCATCTATTGAACAAAGACCTCCTTTCCACATCTTTATAAATGATTGTTTGTTTGTGATTGTTACATGTAGGGTTGTTGTTGTTGTTTAGTCGTTTAGTCGTATCCGACTCTTTGTTACCCCATGGACCAGAGCATGCCAGGCACTCCTGTCTTCCACTGCCTCCCGCAGTTTGGTCTGATGGCTAAATTCTAAAATAGTGTAATAATAAAGCAAAAGGACAAACTGTGCTGTAGTGAAAGTAATAGCTGTAATGAAGGATCAAGGGAGCTGAGATCTTGTGATGGTGTACTGAATGGTTTGCAAAAAAGACTTAGCCACGAGGACTAGTCATGTGCTCTTGTTTGCAATGGCTAGGTTTGATCATAGTCCAGTACCAAATGCCACTACAGTGAAATGGTACATGAATGCCCTTGGTCATAACTGAGCTGCCATTTAATTTACTGCAAAAAATACTTGAAATGGGGAGATACAGGGAAATGGCCAACACAGTTCCTTGCATTGCATGGTTTCTTTCATGTTGGCTGAGAACATGTAACTGGTTGATTAAAAAAAAAAAACCCGTTATCTAGCCTATCTATTATCAGGCAAAACCTGTTGTCTAAACTTGTAATTATTTTAGAGTTCACACAAATTAGGTAATCCACAACTCAGCTGAATTCTTCTTTTTAAGACTTAATTGAAGCCTTTAAAACAGTGGGATTCTTCCAGCCTTTCTTTTATGCTTACATGTGGAATGGTGTCTTTTAATCTCCATCGTTGATCATCTGTACAGAAGCAGGGGGTGTACTCATAGTTCGATATTAATTAATACAGAATAAAAAGGGTGTGATCTTGTGCATACACCCTAAAATAAATGGTGTGTTATTTGGATCGTTAGCTTTGTCAGCTGGATTTTCCCTTAAGCTGTTGGAGAACAAAAGTCCTTCTGGCAGATATTTATAGACGCTGAGAACTTGCGCTTGATGTTACAGTAAGCAAGAGGAATTCTGGACTGTTGCTTCAGGTTTGTTTTTTTCTCAAGGCAGCTCAGGCTGGAGAACATATCCCGTGACCTGAGAGGGACCTGTCCTTTTCTTTTTCCCCCCTGCCATGCCACTGCTCTGTAAAGACCTTTATGCATATGCATAGAATTAATGCACATATTATTGTCTGTGATTAATACAACATCACCAACATAGGCAGTGTTTTTCAAAGGCACATAAGCAAAGGACAAGTTGTAGCTTCAAAGAGCTTGCAGTCTAAATATGAGGGGTGGGGGTGGGTGGGTTGGGAAGATGGATTTAACTCTTAACCAGGAAGAAGAGGAGAGGAGAAGGATTCACGCCAGGTTTCATGTTCAACTAAAATCTGAAGGGGGTTTCAAATTCTAATTTCTAGTAACTGAGTTACTACTGCCTGTTGCTGAAAATTGGTGCCAGCATAATCATTAACCAGGATTAGGGTTGCCATATGTCTGGATTTTCCCAGATGTTTCAGCAAGGGTCGAATCCCAGCTATGTCCGGACGTATGGCAGCCCTAACCATGATTAGGGCTGAAAGAGGGAGCTCGTGAGCTAGGGTCTTGGGAGAAGGACCGTGTGAGCCTGCAGCCTGCTTTTCAACCTCTTAACCAGGGCTTTGGGGGGGGGGGGCTAGAACTCATCCAGAACTCAGTTCTGGCTCTTCTCAGGTGGGCGCCATTGCCATTGTAAGACAACAAGAGAGATGTTCATGGTGAGTTCCAGAAGCTATTTTTCTAGAAAAATAGCACTGTTCTTAACCATGGTTAACAGGTTTGGCTGCAGTATGTCTGCACCAGCATTGGCCAATAAATGTAATTAACAAGAAAAGAAAATATGGGATAAAATGAACCATTATTGGAGTTCTGCAACCAAAAGCCTCTTTTATGTCATTAAGGTTTTTTTTAAAAAAAACACCATTCCATTTTAATCACATGAACTGTGAAAATAAACATGCGGTGGAGAAGTGGGGAAAACATTATACAACTGCATTTATTATAGTGCAAACAAGAAGAAAGGCGCAGTAGCCAACACTTCACAGTAGCCTTGCAAATAAATCTCTGCAACATTTATGAACCTGCAAAAAATGTATTATCCTGCCTACTGGAGCATCTGTATGTTTGTAATTTGTGGCCTAAAAGGAAAAAAAAGAACCAATTATTGTAAAGCTTCCTTGACTGGTTACCTAAAGGCCATTCATTGTTGCCACAGGCAATCAAGTACAAGTGGCGATTTACAAGCTGGCTTCATAGGCAACCTTTTAAGAAGACACCTGCAAAAACCCCTCTTGCTCTTGCACCTACTGCCACATTCTTAAGGTTCTTTGGCTGCGACAGAAAATTTCTCGTCCTAAGGAAAGAACAAACCCTGTCACATTCTTGGGGCAGTTAGTCCTTTATGCCTCGAGAAAAAGAGAGGCTGGTGAAGTGCTGAAACAGAACCAATATTTTCTTTGCTGAATCTTTTCCAAGCAAGTCAAGTTACCTCCCCTTCTTTTTCTGCCACTCCCCTCCCTTAAGAGGGAAGCTGTGGGTTTTTGTTTTGTTTTTTAAAAAGGGGGGTGGGTCAAGCAGAAGGAATGTCATTAGCGCACATGGACACCATGAACGATGCTATTTAGAAACCTGCACGTGTCACAGTGTGCATTTGGCCGTTTGTCACATTGCTATTTTTGTCTCTTTGGTACAAGTGGTAGTATCTGGTTATTGGGATAGGGAGGGGCAGTGGTGGATGAGTTTTCTTCAAAGATGAATGTGGGGTGCCCCATGGGAGGGCAATACGTTTGAGCAAGATAGATAGATAGATCTGCGCAGCATTAGAAATATTAGAAACAACAACAACAACAACAACAACAACAACAACAACAACAACAACAACAACAACAACAACAACTTATTTGTACCCCGCCCATCTGACAGGGTTGCCCCAGCCACTCTGGGCGGCTTCCAGCATATATAAAAACATATAAAAACCTTAAACCTTAAAAAGCTTCCCTATACAGGGCTGCCTTCAAATGTTTCCTAAATGTTATATATAATTACTCATCACCTTAACATCTGATGGGAGGGCGTTCCAAAGGGTGGGTGCCACTACTGAGAAGACCCTCTGCCTCAATCTATTCTGTGCCTAAAGCTGGGGAGTAGATGGGGCCTTTCACTGGTACATTTCTAGGCTGAATGCAAAATCAGACTGATCTTGGGTGGCATGTTACCCTGCTATGTTTGTGTCTATGAAGCCTTTGAAAAAATTCAGAGGCCTACTCTTGCATGCAGACTCTCTGCTGTGTGCATGTGGAAGAGGAAACAGCACCAAACATATGTCTTCGGCCAAAGCTCTCTGGTGGCAGCCCTATATGCATGTGAGACTCTGAGTGTTGTATATGGAGTGTGCTTAGTGAACGATGCTCTTGTTCTCTGAGTAAGCATTTTAAAATACTGTAGTGCTATACACTGGTACCTTGGTTGTCGAATGGTTTGGCTCCTGAAGAAATTGGCTCCCGCCACAATCCTGGTAGTAGGTGTTCTGGTTTGCGAACGTTTATGGGAAGCCGAACGTCCAACGCAGAAGCTCCTGCAGCCAATCGCGCCTTGGTTTTCAAATGGTTCCGGGAGTCAAATGGACTCCCAGAATGGATTAAGTTTGACAACCAAGGTACCACTGTAAATGTCTATTCCTGCAACTGGTCCTGAGACAGGATACAACTTCTTCACAAATAGAGAGACAAGCTAGGAATAATACCAGGAACTGGGGGCTAGTTCTAATTTCACTCTCCCCACATTCCTCCCTTTTTTTTTTGTTAGATGAAATGTCATTTATGCATATGAAGTAACTAACCTGTAGCCTTCCAAATGTTATTGGACTGCCACTTCCTGTCAGCCTTAGCCAGCATGGTCAGGGATGATGGGAGTTTTCAGTGCTTTGTGTATGTGTTTGATAAAATATTTGTGGTACTCCATAGTGGTGAGTCCCATCACAACAAAACCCACTAGGAGTTACAGATTGGGGATGAAATTCAACATTGCAGTATCCCAGTCCTTCCATTTACACAAGCATTGCAGCTTGCCAGATGAAATACTTTCCCCTCCCCAGTGCTGCTCTGAGGCTTCTCCTGACCCCCCTAACTCAATTTGTGAGGAGGAGGAGGAGAGGTGGGAAAGCTCCATTGTATGCATGGAAGCCTTTGTGCAGGGCTTCTGATGATGGGGCTTGTTAGGTAGTCCCACCCTAGGTAATTAAATGTGTAGTGAGATTGGAGCTTTGGAACTCCCTCCCTAGAGAAGCTAGAATGGCTCCCTCCTTGCTGTCCTTCTGCTGGCAGGTGAAGGAGAAAAACAGGTCTTGGGGAATTGCCTGCTTTTAATGAAAGGGCTGGTGCCGTGCTATTTTTATTGCAGTTCTTGTTTTTATCTGTAAGCCTCCTTGAGTCGCATCAGGGAAAAACGGAGGGTAATAAATAAATATAGGAGCAGGAGGTGGCGGAGGAGAAGCCCCCACTTCAAATCTCACCTTGGCTATAGGTGAACCTGGGCAAGTCACTGTCTCTCAGCTTACTCTGAAATAATAACACTGGTCCACTTTACAAAGCTGTTTGTGGGAATTACGGTCTTCTTGGGTTTGAAATGCTCTGAACATTCAAAGAGTGCTAAATAAATGGCCTGTTGATTTGACAAACATTTTTTCTAAATCCGATTGAACATTTGGCAGTTAGAAGAACAACTTTTCATAAAACTCCTATGAGCAAATATACTGTATTTTACAAAAGTTAAACCAGACGGGTTAGTTAGGTTCTCACACCCACTTGTCCTTGGAAAAAACCTGTAACTGCGATCCTGTCTTTTTGTTGTTGAGTCTATTCATAGGATTGTTTTTGGAAAGGACTTGGCATTTCCAGGTCCTGAAGACTGACCTGAACTTCAAATGGTTTTATTTACGTTGTCTCAAGAGTGATACATGAAAAGGAAAGGGACCATTTGCTTTGGCTGGCTTGTAAGTTTCTGCTATTAGCGCCACACCCATGTTTGCCCCATGGCATATGAGACGCCACTAGACATTATCTCTGTCCCACCCCCCACCCCAGCATGACTCACCCAGATGTATTCTGGGCTCCTTCCCCTGATTGTGAGATCTGAGGCTCTGGAGAACTGGCAAATCTACCAGCTAATCCATTGCAATTAAACTTTTCCCCACTTGCATATGCTCACACAATTGCAGTATAATATTACCCTATGTTGATCCAGTTGGCCTCAAGTAGAAGAAAAATCTAGTCATTTTTTTCAGTGATTAGATTGGAAAACATAATCAGTTGGGCTTACCTTTGCTTACTTTTCTTTTTTCTTTTGTGACTACTGTACTTTATTTTCCACAAAAGCTAGAATGAAGGACAACCTATTCATGTAGTGGTCTGATGGTCCTGCGTCAGCCTAAGGGTGGCAATTGGACCTTTTTGCCTTTTACAGCAAAAAGGCTAAGACCAGGTCTGTAGGAATGGTGGATGGTGGAAATTGTCCGCAAATTGTACAAAAGTATGTACAGAGGAGGGGTCATAATGAGAATACAAGGGTTTCATTTTGCTGTGTCCAGAGCCATGAGAGCTGAAACCCTGTTTTGACTTTCGGATTCATGGAAAGGATAAATGGGGTTCACACTGTGCCACAAACATTAGATTTTGTCTCTGATGCTCACTGCCTCATGCTTAAAATACAATGGGTTGTGCAATATGAACCTTTGGTTTGTTGCATTTTTTTCACATTGTCCTTGAGCAGTTTTTTGGAAAGGCATTTCATACATTTCTTAAATAAGATGATGGACATGAAACCTAAATAAAAGTTAATCTGTGTAGTACCAAAATTTGCCGTTTTTCTGATATTGTATGCATACTGCACAACTATCTTGATATCTGTTTTCATTTTTTAAAATAGTGATATTATAGTACCTATGATGAGGAGAAAAGTGAATCCATTCCTGATTTTATTTTATTCTGGTTTTTGTTTAGTATTTCAAAAGCCAGATGTGTTTACACTTCTGTCAGCCATAACCCAGCCATTTGGAATTATTTTTTATGGCTACTGGCTATTTATATTTTCACCCTGTATATCTCTTTTAAAGGCAGTTTTGCAGGAGAATGCCTGGAAAACGAAATGTTTTGTTTCCTTTGGGTACTAGCAGTTGACACTGGTGGGATGTGTCAGCCACTTTCTGGGCTCCTCTCATATTACATAATGCAAAATATAAATTTAACATGTGTAAAGGCGTTTCCGTGTGCTGCTCTGGTTCGCCAGAAGCGGCTTAGTCATGCTGGCCACATGACCCGGAAGCTGTACACCGGCTCCCTCGGCCAGTAAAGCGAGATGAGCGCCGCAACCCCAGAGTTGTCCGCGACTGGACCTAACGGTCAGGGGTCCCATTACCCTTTAAAGTCAGTTTTGGCTAAATTCTTCTGTCTCAAACACATATACTGGTTCAGCCTTGTTTATTTTATTATTACTATAGAGCCACCTAGGTGCCCTAGCTCAGTGTCAAGATTCCTTATTTACTGTAGCACCCAACATGAGACTCCTATAACTTAACTTTGAAGGTTCCCCCCCAAAAGTTGTTCATCTTCACCTCATAGAAGACAACAATTAATCATTTCCAAATGTGTCCCTTTAGCTTTTATAGACTTCATGTCCCTCCCCAAAGTTCTTTATAGTGGTGACCTTCACCGCTATGAAGATTGAATATGGAAACATTACTTAGGAAGGAGTGTTTCCTTTGGAAGCCATACAGCAATATCTGCCCACCTTTTTTTCTCAGCGCTGGATTGCATTTCTCTTTGGATCACATGCATATATGATTATTCATCTCAAGCGGTATATCAAAAGCCAGAGATTAATTATAAATTGTGCCTCATAGCCCTCTCCTTGTCGAGAGACTTTCATAGGAATGTCATTACCGATGTCTACTTGGTTGACATAAAATACATGCTGTTATTGAGAACTGAACTTAGAACATGGTGCTGGGTTAAAATTGGAGACTTCTCTCTCTTCCAGTCCTCTCGCACATACAGACAAACCACATTGCAACCAACTGAATGCAAGCAACCAAGTTCTGGACCCTCTAATCTCTCACAATGCTTAAATAAATAAATAAATAAATAAATAAATGACTCACCCATGTGATGCTAGCACAAACCCTACACAAATCCTATGCAATGGAATGAAAGAGCATTACTCCTCATCTCTCTCCCTCTCCTATCACAATAGTGTCCCATACCAAATGCAAACGAACTGTGAAAAAGACTTTACATATAGTGTCTCCTTTTCCGATTGATTCTTTTCCTTGTTTGTTTGTTTTATAACACAAGAAAATCTCTTTTAAAAACCAAATTTAAAAAAATGTTCAGAAATTAAATATTTTTAAAAATCCAATACATCAGAACAATGATCAGGCATTCTCCTTGCAACTGTCAAACAACTCAGTTTATGCTGTCTTCCAAGGCCCCACCCTCTCCTTTGCCCAGTAAGGGTTCAAGGATGAGACTGTGTTATCTGGGCAGTGTTATTCTGGATCCCTGTTTCTGTTGGTTGTAGTCCGGACTGCATCAAAGTACCCTGATGTGTTGCTATGACTTCCCTTAGGTTGATGCAATCACCCATATTTGGGTGGGTGGAGGGAGGAATCCATGCTGCACAAGCCCCCCCCCCCCCGCTCCAAGGAACATAGAGGATGTATCCGACATGCACATTTTAATCTTTAATAGTACATTTCAGCCCCTTTCATGGCAGACAGCTTCGGAGTCAGTGGTATAGGAGAAGAAGCCAGGAAATCACAAGCAATTGACTAGGAATGCTCCATTTCACAAAAATCATCATCATCACCTCCCATTATTAGTGTCTCAAGAGAATTTACAAACGTACCATAAAACAGTTAAAATAGTTTTAAAAGCAGCACAAACAACTAAAGAGAGGTTTAAAAACAATACAGGATGAACGCCTAAGGCAGAGACATTATCTACCCATATTTGTGGTAAAAAAAATAATTGCTCTTATTAAATCATGAATCTAGATTGTTTACCAAACATGGTAACTGACATTCAGAAGTTTTCATGAAATTTACAGAATCATTTGAAGGATCTGAAGAAAAAGAAAATCAGTTTGACAGCTTAAAAAAGAGACATATATGGAGGCTCATATCTTGCATTAAACATAATCTGGTGCTTACTCCCCTTTTCATGTTTCAGCTCACACAATTTGCTGCAAGTTTCTTGAGGATTATGTAAACAGTTATTAGTACCATGTGGTTTTAACTAGCAGGGGAAAATCCTGGAGTGAACCTGCTTTCCAACTGACCTTTATTTTTCTTTTCTAATACTCAGATTAAGCAAGGGAGACTTATAACAAGAGTATCTCTTTAATGTAACACTATTTGCAAATCAAAAGAATGACCTGCACCAATACTGTCTTTAGAAGAGGATGCCTGTAGGTTAATACAAAACTATGATGAATTCAACAGCTGGTTCAGAGGCTTCCAAAGTAAAATCCATCCAAATGAAAGAGAATCAATATATGCATAGGAACTAAACGCTGTGTTACAAAGTAAGGTTTTATTTTGCGGTTGGAATTCAATCCAGCTCCTGCTTGCATGCCCCATTACTGCTGAAGGTATTTTGAACCTGGCCCTCTCAAAGATGCTTGTTAAATGACTGATTCCCATAATGACAGGCTTCCCTGACCCATTTCAGCACCGTTACCTTAATCGTGAACCTGTAATTTCTCATGTTAGGCTGCAAAGGTGGCTTTACAAAGGTTTGTATAACATGATACTTTATAGCAGGGCCGCGCTGAGAGTTGGCCACCCCTTTGAGGCTCATGTGTTGTATGTTTTTGTACCCATTCCCACAGCACACATATCTGTATACAGTAGATATACAGACACACACAGATTCAGATTTCACACACATAGCAGAGGATGAGAGGGTGGATCCTTTTTGCTCACTCCCCCCCCCCCTCTGTTTTATGTTTCCCACCCTCAGTGTAATCAGTGCTTTTGGAATGATGCTAAAGAAAAAAAAATGGTGGCATTATGGACAGTCCTCTCATGACTGGGAATCAAATTATCTCATCCCCATATCACAGGTACCTGAGAGAAGGGTTAAGGACACCCAGTTCTTAGGATAAGCCTGACAATGGGGCGTGGAGAGCAGGTCTCATCAGTAAGAGCAGTGGTCAGCAACCTAAGGCCCATGGGCTGGAAGCAGCCCGCGGAGGTCGTTTGACCGGCCCACGAGCTGCCCCCGAACCAAGCTGCCTGCTCGCGCACTGCGCTAAACCTGCGTGGCACGGGGATTCACTTCCATGGTGATGGAAATCACGTCTGCGCAGGTGCTGGAAATCACAGGGGTGTGCATGCGATCCGGCCCACGGAGGGATCTCCGCGGGACCAATCCAGCCCAGGCAAGATAAACCTTGCTGACCCCTGAGTAAGAGCATAGCGAAGTGCAGTGTGTCACTCAGAGGCAATCTCCTGCATAGTAATTTGGAAGTCTGGGCAAACAGGGCAGGAAGGAAAGGGATCTGGATGCAGGGAGCATGGAGTTCCCGTTCACTGTGGATGTGCTGCTTAGGGCGGTGAATCAGCCCTTGCAGTTATTGGGGAGCTGGGTTCAGCAGAACACACAGGTAACCATGACAATGGCATGAGCTTTAAGCTGGGTTGCCACCATCCTCTTCTATGGATTTGAACAAGATTGCCATTTTTTTTAAAAAAATGCTGCCAACTTGCCACCGAAATGTCAAAGACTACATGGATGACCCCAAACCTCTTGGTGGGCCATACATGGCCCACAAGCGACCTGTTAGCACCCCTGTTTTACAGAATAACATAATGAAATAATAAATCCAGTCAGTTGGTTCCAGACTTAGTCATGCATAGATTAGACCCCCCGAAAGAGGCCCTGTGGGACTTAGGTTAAGCATCACTAAATCATGTCCCATTGATTTCAATGAGTCTAAGTACAATTAAGTCTAGGTCCAACTTTAGATGAACTTGCACGCTGAATATAGAAGAGAAGTGATACTGCTCAATTGCAGAGGATATGGTTTGCTCGCCAATGTCCATCCCCCAATTTCTTTGGCATCTCCATATTAAAGGTATCTCAGGTAATAGGGGGGAAATGCTACAGTACTTGAGACCTTGAAATACCTGCCTCTGTGTGTGTGTGTGAGAGAGAGAGAGAGAGAGAGAGAGAGAGAGAGAGAGAAAGAGAGAAGAGATAACTAAGTAATAAATGGAGAGGACCATATTGAGATGAATGCAAATAAATTTAATCACATTGCCTTTTGTTCACATAATCTTCTTCCACCAAAAGACTCTCTTTTTATACTGCATAAAAATACGTTAATAGCATTTAATATTAATTGGTGCTGAGAGCAGTGCAATTAATCAGTTAATTCTGTCAAAAAGCAGAGATTCCTAATCATATTTAATCAGATTCCCCTATGCCAGGTGTGCCATTAGTGCTAAATCTAACAATAATAACAATGATTTGATTGGGAGGTATTGCCTTGTCTATTAAAGGTTTTCAGCGCTTGAGATTTCATAAGTTCTGAAGGTAAAAACAATACAGCATGTGTCCAGGTAACCGGAGTTCCCCAGAGCCAGTGTGGTGTAGTGGTTAAGAGCGGTCTCCACTCCTCCACATGCAGCTGCTGGGTGACCTTGGGCTAGTCACACTTCTCTGAAGTCTCTCAGCCCCACTCACCTCACAGAGTGTTTGTTGTGGGGGAGGAAGGGAAAGGAGAATTTTAGCCGCTTTGAGACTCCTTCGGGTAGTGATAAAGCGGGATATCAAATCCAGACTCCTCTTCTTCTTCAGAACATTATTCTACTTACATAATTTTTTATTTTATTTTTATACAGTGCTGAGCGAATTTGCCAACCTATAACCAACAGCAGTTGCTTTTTTTTTGCTTTCTTCCAAAATACTCCATAACAACAACAACAACAACAACAACAACAACAACAACAACAACAACAATACCCCAAAATTCCAGGTGTTAGAACTTGGAAGTGTGTATGTACAGAAATCATTGAAAGATTATTACAGGAGAAATTAAATAATTGGAATGGGGGCATGCCTAACAGACTCGAACTGAAAACTAATGCTGTGAGATAGTCACAGTTCCCTTATCCGTGTTTAGTATATGCTTTGGGAGTGAAGTTGGAATGCTTGCAGACATTAATGGGTATATGATAAGAGGGATTGACTGGTTTTTCAGTTAAAGGTCTATTAACAAGAATTTAATCAAGATAGAGCAAAATGTTATCTTGTGAAGTTAATTGTTGGTAAATGGTATTAATAATAGTTATTTTAGTACAGTACTTTGCTTGAAGGAAAATGGGACTTAAAACTGGACATAACAGTGTATTTTCACAGTTGCCGGGAAATGCCACTGATTGGACATAAGAGGCATGCCAATGGTCAACCTTCTCTTTCTTCCAGGTTCTCCCCCCCCCCCACTCGCTGAATGTATCTTGAAGCCTTGTGATCTATTCTTGTCTAGCCTAATACATATATTAGCTTGGGCAATGGATTATTTGTGCCGCATACCAGCTCTGCCGGTTATGCTGAGCAGCCAACATCTTGCTCATCTCCATTCCTCCCTGCTATTGCAGTCCTTGCCTGGCCATTTTGTGGGATAACTGCAGGGCCCTCTCACGTCTCAAGATTTTAGAACAAGGGTACTTCTCCATGCAACCCATGGGCCACACACTGCCTTGTTGTGTGTACATGCTGGTGTGGGGAGTGCAAGTCCAAAATTTGATGGCCCTACCCTGGCTTAGTGAGGTGATGGGCTTTGGGAAGAAGGGGCAAGGCTCTGGCAGGGTCCTGGAGCCCTTCCACTTCCCAAAGCTGAGAAAGAGCTAACTAGGCCTTGGGAAGGATGAGAGTGGAGTCGTAAAACGCTGCCAGAGCCCTCATGCCTCCTTCCCAAGGCCCAGTGTCTCACTTAACCAGCTAAGCCAGCGTGAGGACTGAGGAGGGCAGCCATCAAAAAAGGCAGTGAGGGCCACATGCGGCCCTTGGACTGTGTATTGGACCACCCTGTTTTAGAACAAAGAGCCATTGGGGTATGTATGACAATTTCCTTGAGAGTGTAGAATAAGGTTACCAGGTTTTTTCCAAGGAATCCGGGGGCACTTTTCAACTTCCTACTAAATACAGTGGAACCTCTATTTGCGACCATAGGAAGTCCGTTCGGGGGTCGCTGGGAGAGGTGCCATTGTGCGCAGGCATGGGCAGCGATTGCCTGCTTTGCGCATGTGCCAACGGCGATTGCCTGCTTCTGCACATATGCGAATGGCAATCACCGCTTCTGTGCATGCACCAATGGCGGCAAACCCTCCGGTTACTTCCGGGTTTGCCACGGTCGCAACATGGAACAACCGTAATAAGAGGTGGTGGTAAGTAGAGGTTCGACTGTAGGTGAATTTTGTCAGGGGACTGATTTGTAAATCTGGGGACTGTCCCCGGGAAATGGGGACATCCGGTAACCTTAGTGTAGAAAACTTGCAGACTGTGGTTCTGGCGGAGAATCTGGTTCCCTGAGCTGTCACTGTTCATGTTTTTAAAACCAGACTTCTTGTCCTCCTGATTATGTTGTTGTAAACATAATAGTAGTAGCAGAAGAAGAATTATATTGTGCAACAGTAAGCTTGTAACATCATGAAATTAAAATACAGTCATACCTCGGGTTGCGCTCGCTGCGGGTTGCACGTTTTCGGGTTACGGACACATCGAACCCAGAAGTACCGAAACGGGTTACTTCCAGGTTTCGGAGCATGCGCATGCACAGAAGTGCTAAATCGTGCTTTACGCATGCACAGAAGTGCCGAATTGTGACCCATGTGTGCGCAGACGCGGCACTGTGGGTTGCGAACGTGCCTCCCACACGGATCACATTCACAACCCGAGCATCCACTGTAGTTATATAAATGATGTAAATTCTGGTCAAATAAATCATATTTCAAATTGGATAGAAATGGTTAAACTTGTTCTTATACAAATAATATCCATTAAAATAATTTAAACAAACAAAAAAAATCCCAGTATAAGGTTTCAAATTGAAAGTTAAAATCAATTAATGTGGCAATCCACACTGTGGATCTTTTAGAAGCTAGTCCTTATGGCTGCAAAACTTTGCATCAAAGGATGTGTAGACAATGCTTGCATGGATTTCAGAAGCATTTTAGAGGATTAAATAAGGCTTCGGGTGTTTGGGGAGGAGATGCTTGCTCCTCCCCATAACTAGCAAAATCAAAATATATTTTGTATTCTAGAATAAATTATGCAAAACAAAAGAAACTCTGCAGATTTGCATCAGTTAAACTGGCCACAGATCTAGCCTCTCGTCATGTGATTTGGCCAGCCTAGATGCAGAATTGTAGGGGTGGGTTTTTTTTTTTTTTTTTTTTAAGTGAGGAGTACACACAGCTCTGTTGACTGGCTGTCATGGGAACTGTCTGGCCTGAAGCATCAATGGCTAGAGAAGGCTAGAGAAAGAGGTAGAGCTCAGAAGCAGTGGAGGAAGTTGCTTCCTAGAACAGTGGGGGAGAGGGATAAAGCCGAGTGCCACCCCCTCCTCCCTCTTGCAGGGTGCCCTGAAGCTCAGCACCATCTGTGCTTAGTGTAATGCATTTTCTTGTTTGGTTTGGGTTTGTTTGTTTCTTTTCTTCTGATTGTTAGGGTTTACTGCGGCATTGTACACAGCAGAATGTATTGCTGGGGTCACGTGCAAAGGATGCTGGGCAGTACATGATTTTGATCTGGGCACTGTCCTATTTTAACAAGAGTTTTTCAGCTTGTGGCTAAATGGTTGTGCAACACTTAGGAAATGTGCTTTCATCGTTTAAGTTTTCAGTACCAGGATTAGCATTGTGTTTCCAAATCCTCCCCAGATTGACCTGGAAACATTTCCTGTAGTTACGTAAGAATAACCTATTAGGGAATGAGAAAGAGAACATTTATCTCCACTTAATAAAGAATATGCCCACAATCTCATCCATCTGAAAGATGTGATTTATGACCTTTATCTATCTTGCTAGGATTAAACTGTTTAGCCTGCCATTTGCTCCGTGCATTTAATTTGTTTTATAATATTCAATAATAATATTACTGTAGTTGTGCAAATAGGGGGGGGGGCGGGATCTTCATAACAATCTTAAATCTGATTCTCATTTTTTAAATGTTTGCTTGACATGGTAGCATAACAAGGGGATCAATTTTACAGACACTTTTATGTTCCTATCAAGAGTCAGTATCCCAAGGGGGGGGGGGGTAAGGGTAGATTTTTCCTTAACAAACTCTCATGGGAATTCCTATCAGCAGTGATATGCTGGCATTTGTAGCAAACCTGAATAGCTGCTTCCTGCTTGGGCTAGCTAGTGGCTCTCAGATATTTTTCACAGGGTTTGTGGATTATCTTATTAAAAACAACAGCTCTGTGACGTGTTCCTCATCAGTACAGTCGTACCTTGTGTTGCGTTCACTGCAGGTTGTGAACGACACGGGTTATGAACGCGGCAAACCCGGAAGTGGGTTTCACCGCACGCGCAGAAGCGTCAGCACGGTCTGCGCATGCTCCGCGCAGGTCGTGCATGTGCTGAAGCACGATATCGCGCTTCAGTGCATGCGCGATATCGCCGCTCTGGTTACGTACTTTTCGGGGTGCGAACGGCACCCCGGAACGGATCAGGTACGTAACCAGAGGTACCACTGTACTGAAAGAACACTGGGCACCTAGTTGCTTAATGAGAGAGAACCAGGCTGAACCAGTAAAATTCCAATCTACTTTCCATCCCTGTGGTAATGTAATTATTAAGAGACTGAGCCAGTTCACATGTAACAGTAAACCCAAACCATGGTTTAGCTGAGGGTTGCGGGTTAGGGAGGGAATGAGGCAATATTGCAGCTGCTTCACTCCTTCCCCCAGTCTTGCTGCTGCTGTGCTACCATAGTTTTGGATTACCATTTCCTCTGAACCCGGGCTCATGATTTGTCTGTCCTAGACAAACCACAAGTGGTAAACCAAAAGCAAACCCTGGTTACAGCTTGTCAGGAGCAAGACAAACCACAAATCCTTGTTCAAATGCTAAGCAAACGATGGTGTCGCACTTGATAGGGTGACAGCAGTGGGACTAGGGAAGGAGTGAAAAGTGATTATCTTACTGATTTGCAGTAAGTCATGGTTTGGCTTTGCATTACATGCAAACTGGGACACAGAGATTTGAGAACCACTAAGTGTCTGTTTCACATCTTTCCTATGTCATGAACTAGCCATGTAGCCTTAGGTGAAATGGTATCTCTGCCTCAGTTCTTCATCTGCAATTTGTGAATGACAATACTATTTTACAGGGCTGTTGTAACATTTACCAAGATTATATATTAAAACATATTTAATGTTATAAACAATCATGGGGAATCTGTGTTGGACGCCCATCATCTTTCACCAGTGGCCCTGCTGGCTGCTGATGAAAATTTGAGTCTTAACAGCCTCTGGAAGGCCGTAGGTTCCCCTTCGCTGACCTGAATGCAGCAAAAGAAAGCCTGTTAGTAGTACTACTATTAGTACGGTACTACTGCAAAATAAGCCACGCTGAAGGAGTCTTTTTAAAAGCGGGGGGGGGGGGGGACCATCATCACTTACTATGAACATTTTGTGCCAGCAGTTTCACTTTCTGCGGAAAGAAAGCAGCCCATAATGTTTAAGGGGGAAATCTACATTTTACCAAACCTGTCCCAGGATATTTGCTCCTAGGACTAAACAGCCTGTTGGAAATTCCTAACACAGTCAGACACCAGAGGCATTATCTGCATGCGCACTTCATGTCCTGTGAAATAGTCTCTTGGGCTTGGCTCTGGAGGGTTTCCATGCTGTGTCAGAGATTTTTGTGGCAGATGAACAGAATCACTGGGTGGAAACCAAGTGCGGGTGGTTGGAATCCTTGGAAGTCTGCATGTCAAAAGGCTGTTGGGAAATTAAAAGTTCATCTCTATGCAGTACAGTACAATGAAAAAATGTAGAGGATGAAGAAGTGGAAAAAATGGTGAACACAGGTTCAAATCTTTCATTTCACCAAAGTAGATTTAGTTATTAAAGGCATTTTTATTTGAAATTGACCTCTTTGTAGCCTCATGTGACAAGTGTTTATGAAGGTGGAGCCTCAATTTTTAGCATAGCCACCCTTTGCAAATTGGGAAAAATTCCTCAGCAAGTATAATTACAATGAAGCACAACCTGAAAGTTTGCCTGGTAGTGTTTACTCATCCCAATAGAAGGTAGACAAAAGGGAGGGAGTTGGATGGTTTTTTTAAATAAAAAAATCACCCCCCCCCCAAGAGGATTAGAACTGGTGGCTGCAGTTGCATGCATAGGTGCTATACCGCAGGAGCTTTTTTTTCAGGTAGAGTTACCTTGGATACATGAGACCAGTCTAGGACCCTGAATGCAATGCACATGCATGTGCATTTGTTGCACTGCATTTGTTGACATTTTGTGAAATGTCAAGAACTTGCATTTAAACTGCTTTTCAGTCTCTTCCAAAGCTTTACCCCACCCTGTGGCAGTGCTATTATTGGCCTGCAGGACCCCTAGATCTCCCAGGGCCCGGATTCTCAGTCCTGCAAAAGACAAAACTGGATCCTCTAAGCTAGCTGTTGCATACCCTCCAACATTTCTCCGATGAAAATAAGGACATCCTGTTACATAATGATAATTTTACTACAGTATTTATACCCTACACATCTTAGTGGGTTGCCCCAGCCACTCTAGGCAGCTTCCAACATTTAAAAACTCCCCTATACAGGGTTGCCTTCAGGCGGCTTGAGGGTCGGATAACTCCATACCCTCCAACATTTCTCCAATGAAAATAGGGACATCCTAAGGAAAAGTAGGACATTCAGGATCAAATCAGAAACCGGCATGGCTTCTCTAAATCAGTGAAATATGGACATTTGGAGGGTCTGGCTGTTGCAGGTGATCTCATGCCAACTTTGCTCAGAGATTACTCACCCCATTCATTGGCCCAGACTTCCTTTGTCTGTGCCTAAGTTTGATGTCATCTGCAAAATGAATATATGTATATTTATACTACTAGGGGAATCCTGGTTTATTCCTAACAGGGCACAGATAATGCTTCCCCTCCCACTCTCTGTCGCTGAAGGATGAATATCTCTTGATGAGGCTCGGCTGCATGCTTTTGATGGCTTTATTTTTATTTAAGGACTGTGTTAGTATTTTCAAAGGTCAGGTAGCTTTTGTCCAAATGTACTTTCCCGGTTTTAAGAATGATGCCTCTTTAATATGATTCAACCATCTCCAGAAGCAGCAGCCTGTCATAAAGTTACTCTATTGATCTGTCAATATCACCGTCTTGTCTGCCAAATGAAAGATGGTTTAAACTCATAACCCAGGCCAGCAGCTTTCTTATTGTAAGTCGGACAAAAAATGGCATTGATCTTCCCAGCTGAAGTGTTCTTTTCACAGCTTGCCAGCACAAACACACTGTTGTCCCTTAGTCAAGGCTAATTAGCTAATAATTTAAGGCAATGGAGACAGCAGTCTTAGTTTAATTCAGTGTTGGGGGGAAATAGGCAGTAAGGCTTAAAATATGGAGTAACTTTTCTGCTCAGCTATGATAAAAAAAATGTGTCTCAACTTTTTTGCTTGCTGTTTTTGATCTTTCCTCAGCACTAAAGAATAATGTTCTTGTTAAAGCAACTAAGTAGAGCTCTTTGTTCAGGCTTTATAGACAAAACAAAAGACAGAGGCTTGCTATCTGTAATACATAGTATTTGGCTATCAAGTTTAAGAAGAGCTTCATGATTATTTGTTTAATGAAATCAAATCATTGGATTGATATGGCATGCAAAAGAGAAACTAAAACTAGGGACTGAATGCTGTACTATGTGCCACTTTGGGGCTCCCCCACTTTTTGGCACATTTGGAAATCTAGGAAACTGTTGTGGACACCACAGATGGCCATTTCACAGAATAAAAGCTGGCAACACTCCCCACGCAAATCGGCAAAACACGCATACCCCCCTCAAACAAAAAAGCAGGTGTCCAAGCCCTCCAAAAGGGCTTGTTAAGGGTTTTATTGTTAAAGAAAAAGTTCTGAAGGACAGGGCATTGGTGGGTGCCTGTGGGTGCCATGGTGCCCAGTTTAGAGACCACAGTGTGACGTAAATGGCAAAGTGGTATCCTAAAAAGGTAAAGGGACCCCTGACCATTAGGTCCAGTCATGGACGACTCTGGGGTTGATTTGACTATGCATCCTTTTTTTATAAAAGCCATATAGAAAAAATGTGATCACTATCTCACTGAAGAGCTTTCTAAAAGGCCCTTTTTTGTTTTTTAAAGGGAAATTTCATTCATGAAAGTTAATAATAATAATAATAATAATAATAATAATAATAATAATAATAATAATAAATTTTATTTATACCCCGCCCTTCCCAGCCGAAACCGGGCTCAGGGCGGCTCACATCAGTAAAATTACAATAAAGTATAAAAAGAAAAACCATTAATTAAAATACAGGTGTTCCGTTAATTAAAATAATGTGTTCTGAGTTATCTTCTACTTTTTTTATGCCTAAAGATCAGAGGGTATCACATTTACGAGACCTCTGAATGTGACTTAGTTGCAATTACTGCTGAAAAGGGCAGTATATATAAACTATGATTATCTATAAGCCTATTTTTGTCCTCAACTTGTAGTTCATTCTGACCTATAGTAGAGAGAGAGAGACTCTACTAATCCTGAGCTACCAAACACCTAAAGGTAAAAGTAAAGGGACCCCTGACCATTAGGTCCAGTCGTGTCCGACTCTGGGGTTGCGGCGCTCATCTTGCTTTATTTGCCAAGAGCCGGCGTGCAGCTTCCAGGTCATGTGGCCAGCATGACAAAGCCGCTTCTGGCGAACCAGAGCAGCGCACGGAAATGCCGTTTACCTTCCCGCCAGAGTGGCACCTACTTATCTACTTGCACTTTGACGTGCTTTCGAACTGCTAGGTGGGCAGGAGCTGGGACCGAGCAATGGGAGCTCACCCCGTCACAGGGATTCGAACCACCGACCTTCTGATCAGCAAGCCCTAGGCTCTGTGGTTTAACCCACAGGGCCACCTGGGTCCCTACAAACGCTTACCTGACTGCAAACACCTTGGGTTGCCTCTAGTAAAAGCTCAAGCTGAGACTTTGGCAGACCTCAAGTAGGAGTTTCCAGAACAGGGAGCTTTTTTGTCTAATTAGGGAAGAAATAATATACAGGCAAGTATTTGTCTTCCCTTCAAAAACTCCCATTCCCCACCAAGGTAATAGTCTGATGATGCAAACAGCTGTGCCGTTCTATCACTTGACATGTGCCTATCGGATGAAAATACTGTGATGACGTCCTCTTGCTTAGCTGTGACAGCAGAAAGATTTTGGAATAAATTCACCCTTACTAAGGTCTCTAGAATGTACCATTTGAATATAGGGACTTGTTTCCTGTGATGTGCACATAACAATCTTTTAATGTTTGGATAAGCATCTTCTTTAGTTTGTATACATTTTCTTTTATTTTAAGCACACACAGGCTGTTGTGGCATTTTGGCTCTCTTATAAATAGGAAGGGTGTTTTTGTTTTTTTTTATCCTTTAAGTCTCTCTTCTGAAAATTCCCAATAGCAAATGTATCTAATTTTCAAGACTGCACTCCATCTGTCAGGGTGAGGGAAGGGGAGGGGGAAGTACATTAGTAGTCTACACATGAACAACTTATTAGTTCATTTGGTCTATATGGAGTACGGTGATTCAAGACTGATTTAAAATATTCATCCTCGATTACTGGTGCAGCACAGTTCAAAGTGCTGCAAATCTGCACATTTGACTGAGAATTTGAAGGAAAATCACTGCAAATGTGTGCCTGTGTAATTAATGAAACTATCATTCTTATATAAATACTTGATGTGTGACGGTTTTGTTGTTGCTTTTCTCTTCCCATAAAACGTAGGACTTACATCCCTTCTGATTTCCTGTGCATTTCATATGAATATAGGGCAGTGTCTCTCTTGGGCATGCAAAATTACTTCTATGAAGAAATAGGGCTTGCTTACAGGACTCCAAGGTTGAGTCAGAATTGTCCACGGAGGAAGTTCGAGGGGGCACGATGCAGCCACCTTGCTGAAACCAAGCAGGTCTGGTCAGTAGCAAGATGGGAGACCACCTGGAACTCCCAGACACATTGATCTTCTTGATAAAAAAGACAATATATAAATGTACTAAAAATAAAGACAATCAATTAAAATAATTTAAAATAGGGGTGGGGAACCTGTGACCCTCCAGATCTTGCTGGACTTCAATTCCCATAATCCTTGACCATTGGACATCTAGAGGGCCACAGGTTTCCATCCCTGATTTTTTTTTTTTAAAGGATGAACTCCCCACAGAGTTGTCATCTTAACATCTGATTATGTAGGATGACCTAGTGTTTGAACCTGGCTCTCCAGGGCCCTCAGGCTCAAAGACCTTACTCTGCCTTGCTACGGTACTCTGCCCAGTGTGCATGCGACATGCTGCGACGTCATGTCATGACAGTCAGCTGGGGGTGTGCACTGTGGCGGCAACTGCGCTGGGGCCTGCGCCTCTGCCATGGGGCCTCTATTGGGGCCCTCTGTGGTCATGGCCACCCACCGAAGATTTCCTTAGAATTCACAGAATTCAGCTTCTTGAAAATCTGAGTTGTTATTTATTTTATTTTTAAAAAACTAGACCACGTGTGAGCAAACTTACCGTGCCTTGGGCCGGTGTCTCCAGCGCCGATCGTGTGGCGGGCCGGAGGGCAGGGAAGTGCGCGCCCATACGCATGCACGCACGCTATTTCTGGCGCACTTCCACGTAGGAGGAGCAATGGAAATAGCTTGTGCGCATGCGCACGGGCCTCCTCCAACCCGGATGTGCACCAGAAATAATGCTTGCGCATGCACACAAACTATTTCCAGTGCTCCTCCGACCCAGAAGTGGGCAGCCGCGCCCGTAAGAACGGGCAGCAGGGGTTGCCATGGGCTGGATAAATGAGTCCCTTGGGCCGCATCCGGCCCACGGGCCTTCGTTTGGAGACCTCTGAACTAGACTATGGGCTGTATCCAGTGCTGTAGCTCCACCAGTGCAAGGTACTTCTTCCATGCATGCAATGGAAAGTCATTTCTTCTCCCCTGTAGCCCCCTGGGTCACCCTCAAAATCAGCTCACCAGGGTTGGGGCAGGTGGATTCAGTGCTGGGGGAGGAGGGAAAATGGAAGTCCCATTGTGCCAGCACAACCCCACTAGTGCAGCATTGCATACAACCCTAGGACTGCAAGGAAATGCTTGGAAGTATTGGACATCTCAGAAGGCAGAGACGTTGCTGAATAAGATTTCCAAAGGTCATAAGTTGAGGCTCTGCTATTTTGCAAAGCCCTTTGACCCCCCACCCTATGCCTATCAAGAACAGAATATATTACTGGTATGTAAAACGAGAGAAATCAAGTAGTTACGTTAAATGTACATAGTTTATGCAGGTCATGGAATCCGGCTTTTTTTTTTAAGCCTTATTCTGAGCTATCAGTGCAGGTTTTTGATCTAATGCAGCCCTAGCCATATTTGCTGGGGTGGACAGAAACACCTTGGGAAGTGCCCAGGTCCTTTTAAGCATCTGGATGCCATGGCAGAAGCCTGCTAAATCACCCTCTTCTAACTCTGTTGTAGAGCTCAAAGGATTTCTTCGCCATCTTTACGTTTAGCTAAGCTGGCTAAAAAACAGCCTCAGTGGAAAATAAGCCGTCCCCCCACAAACGGTCACGTGAATTGGCCTTAATTATCTTTACTTTTTTCTGCACTGTTTCTCCGGTTTAGAGGGGCCTGCTGTGACTCTTTGAGAAGCCTTGCTCTGGAGCATGCATGTAATACCCGGCTTGCCATCTGTTCAGGTTCCTTGTTGAAAACGGCAATGTGACTCTACGTTTGTGTACAGAGAGAATGATAGCAGGGTGAAGCTAGCACCACAGGTTTTCACAACTGCTTTTTACTGTCAGGCTCAGCATCTTGCTTTCGTGTGGCAAATTGTCATTGACATGAGTTTTTCCGGTAGGTGAGACAGCCAGAGTGAAAGAGGCACTCTGTTCTCTCACCGAAAGTCTCAGAAAAAGCTTTGTTTTCAGAGTCCCCATAAAAGAGTAAAACTTCTTGAACAATCTGCAGCAAGGTGGGATGTCTTTAAATAATTTCTTTTAAAAGTAAGAGTTCTGAACATTCAATAACCAATTTTGTAGTGTTTGCTAAACATTTACAAATTAATGTCCCCCAAAAACCAATTAGAAGCATAAAATGCTAATAGTATATTTTAGTACTAACAAAAACAAAACAAAAACCTCCAGTTAATCAGGGGACTATGGAATCTTAGAGTGGGTAAATTGTAGGGTTTGCAGGCCATTTAAGCTCAGATCCTGAGAGTACAAGTAACATCAGAGCTGGGTAGCTTTCCTAATGATGCTCAGGGCAAGATCATTGTCACCTCTGCTATATTTTTTCAGTTGCTTTCGTTCATTTCATTGGTATTTACACCTGCCTCTTCTGCAGAAAGTGGGGAAAAGACCAGAAGAATGTAGTTGGAAGAGGAAGCTTGCTTCCATTGCTTCTGGCTTTTCGCTCTTGATATATAACTGCTTCTCCTGGAAATCCTGAGAAGAGGGCTAAAACCTTGAAACCTTAGTTAAAACCCCTGAGGCATAGCTGGTGAATGAGCTGGTGAATGAGAGCCAGTGTGGTGTAGTGGTTAAGAGTGGTAGATTCGTAATTGCATCTCCGCTCCTCCACATGCAGCTGCTGGGTGACCTTGGGCTAGTCACACTTCTTTGAAGTCTCTCAGCCCCACTCTCCTCACAGAGTGTTTGTTGTGGGGGAGGAAGGGAAAGGAGAATGTTAGCCGCTTTGAGACTCCTTTGGGTAGTGATAAAGCGGGATATCAAATCCAAACTCTTCTTCTTCTTTGCCTTCACACTCTTTCTGCAGTAGAATCTATCGGGAATTGACAACCTGTAATATATAGCAGATCTTTTTGAGATGTAGGATGGGATTATTTGCAGAGAAATACTTGTCAGTTATCAGAGGCCACCCCATTAGGAACTTAGATGGACTATAAGACAGAATGCTAGTATAGGAGTACACTTATTTTGGTGATGTTCATGATTTTCCAAGGCACCTTGGCATTTTGTGGGCTAATGAACCCCTACTCTTTCCGTTCTTTCTTGCTCTGCTTTACCTCTAGCTATACTGCAGTATTTGAGGCCCAAGCCATTATTTTCATGACCGAGGACGGAAATTGGCATACAACAACCCTATAGTATTTTCTGTGCTTTCTAGCTGTCTCATTGGATTGTCAGTTCTTCATAAATTCTATTTCTTCAAGCTGACAGCATTTCATTAGGAAGGGAAGCCCCAGGATCGTATCCTAAAGCTTTCCCTTCCTGTCTTGGAATGTATATGCAGGGCTACCAGTCGAGGGACAAGTTGCGTAACTTCTCCTTTGATAAATCACTTGAAGAGAGTTCTGAATATCATCTGTTATAATTGAACAAATTGCATGTTGGGGTCCTGGGGATGGAATGTCTGCATCTAGCCACTCACCCCCTGGTTATGAAGCTCAATTCCTATTTCCCACATGTATTCTTGTAGCCAAGATGTTGGGGCAATCAGATTTGTGTTGAGTGGTGGGTTTCTTTGGGACACTCACCCCTCATCAAGCTCTTCATCACTTGAGTTAGTGACAAATTGATTTGTAGAATTTATCATTTCCAGGGAGTCTGGACTGTTTGGAAGTTGCCAGACCTCCTGCTCATCACTGCAAAGTTGTTTATTTAGCAGGCTGACACAGGAGAATTAGAATATGCATATGATGTTAGTGAATGCACTACTGTACAAACTTGTGTCTTATGGAAATTGTGTTATTGGTCTTTGTGTTTATGAGGACCTGCTTTTTCAGGTACCATCTGTCTTGGGTGTTTTTGCTATATACAAAGGACTCCATGACAGCCATCTGGGTGTGTGAGTTTGTGTGATTGCAGCTTGGGGATGGAATGCATATACCTGAAGGGTGCATATTGTTAACCACACATTTTGGTATACCTATTTGGATAAGCATAGTAGTCCAAGCAGAGAGGTATGTGCACTTAAAACAAAAACAGGAGAAAGAAATAATAAGTAATATATGTTTTATAACAGTGACATGGAACCTTTCAGGTTGCATATTCCTAATGTCCAGTCAAGTATATATTTCTCTCTTCCTTCCACTCATTATCTTTCCCCTATGTTGGCAAACTTCCTGTTAGTTGTATTGAGGTCTTAGTATTGAAAGGTTTTTAGCATTACTGATTCTGGTTTCTACTTTTTTTGTTGAGTTGAAATTGAGATAGATTTAGCAAGTGTGTTTTAAGAGGAAAGGGGAGGGGGAGAGACTGTGCTTGGCTTGTCTGCAGGTAAAACTCTCCCAGACTGGAATCCTTCAATCAAACAAGTTTGTCTTTTGGATATTTTTGTCCTCCTTCACACTTTAAAATAACAATTGCCTATAATTGCTATGTGCAAAGTTAAAAGCACCCTCTGTGTTTTGAAGGGTAATAATTTTGGTGTCAAAGTTGCGCTTATTGCATTTCACCAGAGAGAAAGAGAGAAACTGAATGGTTAAAAACAAGCAAGTCTAATCTTGCCTCAGCATTTATGCACCTATGAGTGATACTTTCATTTGAAAGTTAAAACTAAGGCTCGCACTTAGGTGGGTGGTTAAGTGCTGTTATGTAGCAATAATCTGTTTAAGAAGACACTGAAACACTCTTGCCCTTCCCCTTGTTAGACTTTCATATCAACCTTGTTCATGCAGATTTGGGCTTTCTTTCTTGATCATCCATCCATCACTGATTCTCAAAGCAACAAAAGTTGCCAAACTAGCTGATGAGTCACCTGCACTAGCAGTTTATTGCTTTTAAGTGTTAATTCTGAAGGACTCCTCCTGCCTACAGTTTCTTATTCCATCTATTGTGGGGATTGAAAAAAACCAAAACCTCTGAAGGTGACTTCTGCTCTCAACAAACAAGCCTTTGGGGCATTCAGTCAGCCCTGCTGAAGAGAAGCCTGATGTGACACAAGCAGAATGTTCATGCCCACCAAGTATTTGTGCCAACTAAGCTGAACTGGGCAACTGTCGCTACATTCACATGAATCGAAGGAAAAAGAGCTTCTGTAGGTTTTCTAGTTAAGAATCTGTGTCATGGCCAGGCCTAAATATGGTTCGGGATCCCCAAGTCCGACAGAAAACTCTGCTTTGTTGACGATACAAAAGCACAGGATCCTGCTAGAATATATGTAGTAGGCTTGGTCAATCCAAAGACTTGACACTGCCTGCTAATTGCAAGGGTTATTGCTGCACAAAACTATTTCCTTCCATGTTTGAAGTAGACTTATAGGATCTGTGCATCCACAGGCCAGTTCAATCTAGGCTAGATTCTTGATTCAAAATGCGGCACTAGGTTCCTTAGTCTTGTGGTCTTTCCCGTTACCAGAAGACAATCCAGTTCAGTGGTCATATAGGAGTATCACAGGACAGCATCTTGCACAGTTTTGCTGCAAAGGACAAGTTCACAGGATTTGCACTGTTTTATAACCCCACATTACTTATTCCTGTTTCAGCCCATAAGGAAAGGGCAAGATGGTGGCATGGCCATGGAGCATTTTGCATTGCTTTGGCTGGTACCCTCATTGGCTTCCACTGGGTCCTTGTGCCTGCTGTCTATGCACTAGGAATAGCCCTGCTGGATCAGACCAAAGGTCCATGGAGTTCCACATCCTGTTTCCTACAGTGGCCAACCAGATGCCTATTGGAAGTTCACAAATAGGACGTGGGGGCAATGAACTTCTTTTGTTGCTGTCCCTCAACAACTGATATTCACTGGCATGCTACCTTTCAACTGGGAGATAGCATATAGCTATCATAATTAGCAGCCATGGATAAATCCACCCTCCCTGGAGCCACTTTTACAGCCATCCAAGTTAGTGGCCATTGCCACATCTTTTGGCAGTGAATTCCAGAATTTATTGCGCACAGTAAAAACTCTTCCTTTTGTCTGTCCTTCATCTTCTGACAATCACTTTCAGTGGATGAACCCCAACCCCCCAAACTTATGAGGAAAGAAAAACTCTATCCTCCCCTCTCTTTTCACTATCACCACACTGCTAAAGCACTGTTAGTGTAGGAAGGGTTTATTTCAATTTTAAATGTGAAATTTTCTCAGGCAAGAGAGAGAGAGTTGGTGAGATCCTCCAATATGTATGTCAAATCCCCTTTCCCTTTATTACAAAACAGAGCAGCAACTCTGATCCCTGAATTTTAAAAGGCTAGTGTCTAATCAGTATTTTAACTAGTACTGTAAGACAGGACTTTCTACAATTGAGTAGGAAGAGAAGACAGGAAACTTGCTCAAACATTTTTGGGGAGCACAGTACAGATTTAGATGTAGCACTATGCCAATCTGTGGACCATCAAAAAATTTGAGTCGAGGGACTTCATAGTTAGCCCACACCTAGGAGTTGTGGGAAATTTGATTAAATGCAGCTGCTTATTAAATGTTTGGGCATTCTTTAGAGTCACAAACCGGCTAGAGTGCCAACACTCCAGTAAAATTAATTTCCTGAACCTTCTCTGCTGCCTGGAGGAGAGGGAGGTATACAGGCTATGTGACTCCAAAGGATTCTTTGATAACTCCCTCTTTCATAACAAACCAATCTCACTGCTTTCCCTCTCTGGGTTGCTGGGACTGGACTTCAGGGACCTGTACTACTACTACTACTACTACTACTACTTCTTTTTTTGATGCAGAAAGCACCTCATTGCTGCTAAGCTTGGAAACCAAATGAGTGCCAGGTACTTAATGCCATAGTCTTTGTGGGACCCAGAAAGGCAGGGCAATGGGTAGCAATTAAGTGAGCATATATAAGTGGCAGGCAGCTGAGGGACAGCTAAATATCTTTCCTCTGTGATCTGTCTGCTGCTCAGTCTGAAGAGGAGTTGCACTGCTTAGGGAAAAAATGGGGGCATGGTTGGTTCCTCCCAATCACCTAACTCCCAGGCTAGGGGCATTCTCTCCCAAAGGTTTCTTCCTGTTGAATTGAAAGGCCTGTCTTTATTCCCTTGTAAATATTCCCTTGTGTTAACCTTGTAGCACTTTCCGTAAAGCTCTAATGCCTTACTCCCAGCGCTGCTTATTTGAGCTGTACACTGCCTGACAAGGGAGTAATACTATTAATACACTGTTATGCTCCACAAATAAATGACAGCATCTGCTTCACCCAATTTCAATGTTTATTGTTGTTCAATATCAGTCTCCTTATAGTGCAAAAAAGTACAAATTTTGAGTAGAATTTAAGGAAATCTTACATTATTTGTATTCAGGATTTGTTGCATTTTAATCCATACCAGTGTGAGGGGGATTTAGGTGTGATTTGCTAGGCATTTTTGTCTTTTAATTAGAGCAGAAACATTTTGGGGAGAAAGGGAATATGAATGCACTTAAAATAGAGACGTACACAAAATCTGAATTTCAAATACCCCAAACCCTGAAGTGAAATATTGCATATTTATTTTTCCTGGTAAGGCATTCTTAGTGGCAGCTCCTCAGCTCTGTAATTTCTCTTTGCCTTGGGGGGTCATTCAAACCCAGAATTGGTCCCTTTTAGGACTGATCTACAGCACTTTCAATCACAGAATCCATCTTTAATTATGACCTGCAAGAAGAGGACTGGTTTTTTTTTTTTTTTTAAAGAAAGCATATATGCCCATATGATTGGGCAATCCATTCAGATGGGTGGGATACAAATAATAAATCATCACCATCATCTACCTTTTATTCTCTAGGTTTATAAGATAAAGAGGAAGGTGGGGCTCTTGTATCTTAATGATAAGAAGGGAGAATTGCTAACCACATCAAGGTGAGCAAAGGTGCACCTGCTGAAATTTCTTATTCTGCTCTAGCATTAAAACTACAGAAGACTTGTCTGCATTTGCAGCTAGTCACCCTCTCCCTGTGAAATCCTTTTTAAACAAAAACAAAAACATGATATACAGGCCAGCGTCGCACTGCATACAAATCCCTTTCTGTGTGCCATGCTACCAATATGACCAAGTGGCCTAAGATGTTTCTTTTAAAGCACCCATCTATCACAAAAATGACAAACCTGTGCTGCCCACCCCAAATGCTGAAAGACTAAAACTCCAGTCCTCACTGACCTTTGGTCATGCAGGATAAGGCTAATTAGAGTAGTTAGTTAGTTAGTTAGTTAGTTAGTTAGTTAGTTGCCTTATCTTGCCCAGGGCAACTCAACACAACTTACAGCCAAGCAACCAGACAAACACAAAAACCCACATAGATATATCAAACCAAAAAAGAAATACACTAAAAATATCCCACCTGATTTTAAAAGGCCATAGTTAATCAGCCAAAGGCCTGGTTCAAGAGAAACGTTTTTGCCTGGCACCTAAAGATATGTAATGAAGGTGCCAGGCAAGCCTCCTTAGGGAGAGCATTCCACAAGTGGGGAGCCATTGTAGAAAACGCCCATTCTCATGTTGCCACCCTCCAGACCTCTTGTGGAGAAGGCACATGAAGAAGAGCCTCAGATGATGATCACACGATCTGGGTCTGTTGGAATTGGAATTCAACTCCACCTGAAGTTCCATAGGTTCCCCGGATATGTATAATGATTGCTGTTCAGTCTTCATGTATTTTTCAGTTCATTCATGTAGACAGCCATTTGTCTGGTCACCTGTATTGAATAAAAAAAATTATTGCAGATTTTTGAATATTGAAGGAAACTTGTTTCTTTTTTCCTGTCAAAAACATGAATGTGCCACCAGTGATTAGCGTAGGCACATTATAGCTAGTGGAGGATGCTAGGGGGGAAATATGTTTTTGTATTTTCCAGTATGTTTATATATAATCATATACCTATGTAAACTAAAATACAAAAAATAATGTTTTTTTTTAAGTCTTCTGCCATGAGCCAGTACATTATAAATAAATATTATTCAGCCTACAACAGGAGGGAAATGTTCATGTTAGCATTGCATCCATTAGCACCTTGCCAACAGTGCATTAAAAACCTGTTCCACCAGCTTAGTATGAACTTTCTCCTCTGCCAGACAAGGACACGAAAGCTTTCTGTAGTGGTAGAAATGTGTGGGTGATAGGTGTGCTAAGAGGCAGGAGTGCACAAAAGGTTTAGTACTAGATTGATTCACTGTTCTGCTGCTCTGTACCTTCTGAAACTTAATAACGTGGCTACTCAGTTTAGCTAACACCAACTGCCTATTCTGAAAAACGTGTTTTCCGCATGCTGCTTACCCTGAATATTGATATGCAGGTCTAAAGATGACTATTTGAGCATATTCCGCCAAGCTAAATCTTCTCAACTAAACACTTTATAGGGTGAGCTAAATAACCAGAAGAAAATAATGTAGACTTTTGTCCACTGGGAATCCTTTTCCCTTTCAGCTCTGAGCCACTTTTTAGAATTTCTTTTGGGAAGGAGAAGGTTAAAAGTTTCAGAGGTTGCATTTGAGAGGCATGGGGACCATCAGGGGGCAAAGTGGAAGGGGCACCAAAGTGTCTGCTCTGGGATGAGGGGAATGGTTACCCACTGTAGGCTTATAGGATCAAAGCCCTGTAAAGGGTCCCCAGGCCATGTGCTACACCCAGAGACATACCAGGCTCCTCACAGTCTCTAGGCCCCTTTCCCTTTCCCTCACCATCAATCACTGGGGGACAACATCTAAGAGGAGTGGTTGGCTGGCAGCCCCCTCCCCTTTAACGGTCACTTAAAGTTTTATATGCTAGCACAGACCACTTTCCTAGCCCTTTTCTTCGTAGCACACAAGCTACCCCCTTCCTCCCCTTTGTCTTGTCTACCGTTAAGATGATGATGACGACGACTTAGAAGTAGGGGTGCAGGGAAAGAATTGTTTTAAACCATGATTGCTGGGTTACAATCCTGGGCTTCAGTCTGTACCTTTAAAAAACAGCACAAAAATAACTGAAGAAGGATGAGACAAAGCATGTGTGGCTTCTCCTGCACAGTTCTTCCCCTGGTCTTTTTGTCCTCTTCTCTCCCTCCTCCCTCCTCCCCAACACCAAATCTGCCTTTTGCTGCAGGCCTGCCACAAAGCCAGGAAGGCAAATGTGGGAAGGGGGGTGTCTCTGGGCAGGGAATGAAAGGGACAGGGAGAGGGACAGAGACAGGAGAAGCTGCAAATGCTTCATGAGTAATTTTAAAGGGTCTGAGCAAATTTCTGGGTAGCAAACTGGCAACCCTGCTTGGAGCAATGATTTGTGCATCTAGAAATATATCCTTGTAAGCCTCTAGGTATTCAGGGCAGATTTTTTGGAAGGCCTCTGAAGCTCCACTCTTCTGGAACACCACCTGTTCTCTTGGTGCCAAGTCTAACATGTGCTAACAGGCCCTTATTAACTGCTTGCCTGATTGCCTCTCTCTGGGTAAGCACCCGAGAACCAGATCCTGCAATATCCTAGCAGGGCCTCTCTGAGGACATGCAGGTTGTGGAAAGAATTAGCTGCATCTCTTCTAGCCTTTATGTGAGGCTGTCTTAGGAGAGGGTTGATATTTACTCTTGCAATACAAAGATGATGTTCCTTCAATCTGTGTCCCGGATCCTTCAAACTTTTGCCCTTGGGTATGCTGTGACACTGTGGGTTAAACCACAGAGCCTAGGGCTTGCTGATCAGAAGGTCGGTGGTTCGAATCCCTGTGACGGGGTGAGCTCCTGTTGCTCGGTCCCTGCTCCTGCCAACCTAGCAGTTCGAAAGCACGTCAAAAGTGCAAGTAGATAAATAGGAACCGCTCTGGCGGGAAGGTAAACGGCGTTTCCATGCGCTGCTCTGGTTCGCCAGAAGCGGCTTTGTCATGCTGGCCATGTGACCTGGAAGCTGTACGCCGGCTCTCGGCCAATAAAGCGAGATGAGCGCCGCAACCCCAGAGTTGGACACGACTGGACCTAATGGTCAGGGGTCCCTTTACCTTTTATCCTGTCCCTCAGATGAATGTCTCTCATTTTAAGGGGGCTTAGCTTGTGGGCATTTTTTCTGAGTACGGTAGTTGGAATTGCAGAAAGCACCCGTTTTGGATCCACATGTTTCTGAGCTTATTTGTGGGCAGTTACCCTGTGTCAAGCACAACATTGTGTCCCTGCAGAGTGATTTGTGGGGCTGGGTTAAGGGTGTTCAGCGCCCACCACTTCTGCCCTGTGCTATAGAAGCTTGTCTGGATACACAGTGTGCGGGGAAATTGTCATGGTTTCAAATGTGGCTCCGTGTTGCCATCCTTTGGCCCACTTTGCCTGGGCACCTGCTAAAGATGGTTGACCAATTTTCTTAGTCATAGGAAGTTGGAAGGCGTACAGTGGAGTGTTCCAGTTGCATTTCCTGTCCTCACTACTCAGGAAGAATCACACCTTTAAACTGTATTGGAAGTGAGGGGCGGATAATAGGCCTCCCTGTTGCTGCCACCTGAGGCGAGATGAAATAAATAACATCTGGGGAGCATCCTGGCCATGCTTCTCTTGGGCCCTTTCACGAGGTAAAGAAGTGGCATTTATTTATTTAATGTATTTATATCTCACCCTTAAAAATAATCCAAGGGCAGGAGCAAGGATCAATGAACATAATAAAACACACCAAGAAAGCAATAAAATCAAGATATTGTGCTGCTACTGGAGAAAGAGGAAAGTGTGCCAGAGAGGTTGAGGCTGGGAGTGTCTGTCCACACCCCTTGCACCATTATAATTTTTCTGAACAAAACCTAAACGTTTTCCAACTGTTGGCTTCATATCTTTTCACAGCTGCAAAACTTCTTGCTTTCCAGGACTTGGTGCTGCTTCTCTTGTGTTAATATCTTTCCATGGCCCCTTTCTGGCTTGAAACATTTCCACTGTTCCCTTCTACTTGCTAGTTCTTCACTAGTCCATTTTCTCCACATCTGCTTTCCTGGAAACCTGTGGTTTGTTTTGTGCTTAAAAGATCCCTTCCAATCTAACCTTTTAAATATATGCTTCCTCTTTTTTTAAGTTGACTTTGTATTCATTGGTATGATTTGACCCAGGGCTTGTCTGAGCTCTCTTCACTGTTCCCAGTTGATTCTGATGTCCTCTCAACAAAATTACTCCCAATACATTGCCTTACTGTGGTGTTCCTGGTAGCTGTCATCTTCACTGTGTTAGGGCTGTCTAATTACTCTCCTGCAGAATCTGTAGCTCAGAAATCTGTACTTCCCTGATGACAGAAACTGCAACAATTCACTTTGTTTTGCTGGACACCCAGGCCAGTCAAGTAAACATACGTCAAAACCTTTCCTTGTCTTATGTTAACACTGAGCCTGGTTCTGTGATCAAGGAACAACACACCCTCCGCTTTATTGCAACACTGAGATCTTCCCTATAATAAATACTCAGCATCGCCTACAAATAAGGAACACAAATTATAATTTTGCTTTGCCTCCACTGGCTGTTTCTGTGCTCCCTCTGCTGGATCAGAAAGCACACGCTGCCCCCAGAAAACCCCAAAGATTGCAGTAGTGCTGAAGCTGTATAAAGAATAGGGGCTGTTACATATTCATACTGACATACAAGCAATATTATTGCACATTAAGAAGTGCAGTTTACCTGAAAGGGGTGGCAAGCAAAACAATTTGCTTACAGAAAGTAAATATCTCAGGCAGTTTATGTAGACAGCTTCAAATAAACTTTCAGATTTAGGGTTGTTTCAGTTAATCAGCAGTAACGGTGGGTAAGGAAGAGAATACAGAGATACCTTTGGAGCATGTCAGCATTGCTCTTGAGTGAAAATAATTGCTTCCAAATTTTAAAAAAATGCACTGATAAGGTATTAGTTGTAAATGACAGGGCCACTTCAAACAATATCAGCAAATTTCAAGCAAATATATATAACTAAATTATGTAATCAGATAGGCTTGCTGAAAACAAAATGTTTGTAGCTGGCATCTAAATCAGTATAGTGAGTACCCGCGTAATATTAAGAGGCAGGGAGTCTTAAAGAATCATGCTGCTGAACTGAAATATTGCCTCCTAGCATATAATGCAGAATGACCATTATATGTCCCTGGTAGAAGTGCAAGTCCTACAGATCGAAGCCATCCAGTAGGTGATCCTTCAAGTAGGCTGTTTTTGAGATAAGGGAGTGTTACCTAGAAGACCAGACAAGGATAGTGCTTTTTAGAATTAATCTAGTCAAGATCGATGGTCGTTTGAAAATTCATAAATATTTCTGTGGCATTCTCCCACTGTGGCTCTTCAGACCTATGGAAGACAGCCTGATAGGAGACCATGCTTGGCTGCTAAAACAGCACATAGAAGGCACATTGCCTATAAGCAACCCATTGACAAAATAGCTTTCCCCAGAAATCTCTGTGGTTTGCCAGGGTAATTTGTAAACTTTGTCTTCGTCTTGATGGGGAAATGTCTGGAGGGCACCAGGTTGGGAAAGGATGCTCTAAAAGAAAGAGCAGCTTACTGACTCTGGTAGGGCTAGCCAACCTGGTACCGCCCCCCCCACCCCATTGCTGCTAGACAATGCTGCCATCATCCCTAACCACTAGCTATGCTGGCTGGAGCTGATTGCGGAGTCCAGCAACAGCACAGGAGCTACATTGGCTGCCCCTGCAGTATGGGCTAATGGTAGGGTTGCCCTGGTACATAGACTGTACATGCAGTGCTACAGTGGAATGGCCACAGAAATGGAGTGGCACAAAAGAAAAATGTATTCCTATATGCGACAGCGGCGGCCAGAATATTGATTGCAAAAAACTGGAAAGGGGAGAGAATTCCATCAATATCAGAATGGCAAAACAAGCTCTGTGAGTTTTTAGAAATGGCGAAATTGACAGCAATTATTAGGGGTCACGCAAATCAAAGGATAATTAAAGAATGGGAGGGAATGAGGGAATACATGAAAAAACATGGTTCCAGAATTGATGTATTAATAGATAATATGTGAAACGTGCAGGGATGAGTAAGATTAGAATAATAGAATAAGAGAATTATTTATCAAAGAGTAATAACACAACAGTGAGAAGAAATAAAAAAAATTGAGATCACGTACGGGTGAGGGGGAGTGGGGGTTAAGAGGGAATTTATTATATTGAGTGCAATATTAAGTTTGGATATGTGTTGAAAAATTAAGATGGATGTTTAATGGTTGTAAGTTTTTATTGTGTGTGTGTGTGTGTGTGTGTATTTTGCTTTGGTGAAAATTTAAATTAAAAAAAAAATGGAGTAGCACAACTAGCAGGCCAAAAAAGGGAAGTGGAAATTCCACGTGCTACAAATAGCATTTGTTGTGAGCTCAAATAAATGTTAATTTGTAGCACCTGGAGTTCCTTCATCCCTTCACTTTTTTTCTTTTTTAACCTGCTTCTGTGGAACTAAACACCCACGCTTTTCTTTTTCATGTAAGAACTTTTGCCTTGAAGAGATTAGGAGCCTATGGAGAAATTCCTATGCAGGCAGCCCCACACACATGATCTGCCCACTGCAAAACGAGAGTATATACTCATGCTTGTGTAGGGATTCACATACGTAGGTGCCTGTTTTCACTACATGGGGTTTGGCACAAGAGCATGAGGCTATGAAACACCCCTATGGTGCAGCTTTGTAGAGGACATCCTGGCTGCAAGGGAGTGGCCATAGCTCTCCCCAACATGACATGGGTGCCAGTAAACTGCTACTTGGGAGCACAGGATGAAGGAAAATTGGGGGGGGGGGTCCATTGTGGGTAGCAGGCAAGCCATCCTAGTGCCATTGAGGGAAAGTGGATGTGTCAGGGACAAACAACAGCAGCCTATTGAGCTTTTGGTACATGGTATTGTATATTCTGTCCTGCAATCAAATTGTGAGCATGTTGATGCTTGGTACCTTTGGTAATAATGTGCCTTTTTATTTGTAGGAAATTGGATCTTGTTATGTGAAGCTTCAAAGGGCCTAGTCATTAGCTGCCGCTAGATAGGAAGTGCTCGTGGAACACTCTGGTAAGATATTTCTCTTTTCACCAGTTGTATGCATACAAATTATTTGTTCATCCTTGCTCTGTTATAAGAAATTAGGGTAAGGATAAGTATATCTTGCATGCTACACAGCTGGCCCTGCCATGCAGCAGAGTGAAGCAACCTAGTCCTGGAGGCACCATAGATAAATGGCAGAAATTGGTGTCTGAACGATGCAGCAAGACTTCTTGGCATGTTGGCCCTAGCTGGGGGTGGTTGGGGTATGCCTTTTGCATGCCTTTTGCATAATGCCTTGGGCTGACACCATGCACACACTTACCCATGATAGTTCAGGAATGGGGAACTGCAGGCCCAGGTGCCAAATGCAGCCCTCCAGTTCTCTGTATCTGACCACCAGAACTCACTCCAGGTCACTCCTCCTTCCCACCCCATCACCACCCTGCTCTGCATTCTCCTTGAGTGTTTTTGCCTGTCTGAAATGTGTCCTTGAACTATGACTATGGCTCTTGCTTGTCTGAATGGAGGACAGAGAGGGCGGAGATGTGTAGACACTATTGTACCATACAAAAGTAAAAATAATAGCAGTTGTGGCCCTGGGAGGATGGCCCAGAAAGCCTAGGGCAGAAAACGCACTAGTTAAAGAGCTATTGGTATGATTCATTTCAGGTGTAATGGCACCATGCATGAGGAGCCTTGGGCTCATGTTCTGCCTCTTCCCCATGTGAGGGATGAAGATGAGAAGCTGTTTGATGAACCACAGTTTCTCGTGTGGAGACAAAATGGGAAACTGTGGTTTGTTAAAAACCGTGAATAGAAATGTCTCATCTCGTGTGTATAAGAGGGGGAAGGGGGTCAGGGAGTGCACATGCCTGAGGCTCAGTATACCTCTTCAGCATAACACTGCATAGTTGGATATTAGCCAGGCCTATGCTGGGCCTTGAGTGCTGCCAAACATTCCTGAGGTTCTGCACAGCCCTATTTTCTCTCCTTAGGCTCCTTTTCTATAAGAATGTCTGCTTGTTTTCTGCCGATGTGAGTGGCTGATCTAGTCTAATATGACAGTAATCCTAGCAAGCAGATGTGCCTTGGTCCTGCCTGCCATCTGCTCAGGTTCTTTAGCATCACATGAGGCTGGCTGGGGGGGGGGGCACAACCCTTTGGGTTTGCATGTAACCTATGTATAAGTAAAGCACAAAACTATTATTAGTAAAAAAAGAGTACCTGAAAACATGAGGAGCGCCCGGGTCAGACTCTTTGTACCACTTATCCTAATATTACTTACTCTGACTGGCAACAGGTCTTTAAGGTCTGGGACAGTGGTCTATTACATCACTTGCTACCTGATCCTTTAAATTGGAAACGCCAAGAATTGAATCTGACACCTTTAGCATGCAAATATGTGCTCTGTCAGTGAGTTTGTGGCTTCTCTCTCATTGGATGCAAATTGGTTGGTCAGTTTCAGAGCTTTTTGAGAGACAGGCAATAGTGGTTGTTGTGGATAAGGAAACAGATGGATTTCTATTGCAATCTGTGGCTGGTTCTTGCTTGTCCAGACAATTTGTACTCTGTTGTTTGTTTATGTGCTGGCCTGTTGTTGTTGTTTTTGTACCTGCTGCTTTCTAGACAGTGATTGAACTTTAAGAAATAAGAGATTTTTTTTTTTACTGTATTCAAAACTGTTTATTTCTAAGGTGAAAGACTGCAGTGGGCTCAGAATGTAATAGGTGCAATTACTGCAAAGGAAAGTTGTATAGCCTCTGTTCTCCCTTATTACCCAAACTGACTACTCTCCCACTCAAGACTGTTTTCTGCCTCCACATCCATCTGCAATCATTAGACATTCCTTCTGGCAGTACCAGTCACTTACACAGATGGAATTAACCATACATTTACTGGCAGAGCTGTTCCATCTCCCCCACCCCTGGCAGGGCTTTATGGAGCCTGGAGCTTGCATAACAGTTGATCCCAGCTCAGGATCCAGTAGATTGCAGGCCAGCTCAGTTCCTCCCCACCTGTTTCAGGGCCTTCCGCAGGCTAACACCAGTGGGCACTCCACTTGCCTCCAATTCACACTATCAGTAGCAGCTGTTGCAACTATTGGTGAGTCACGTTGCCCTCCTAGGAGCATTGGCTTCATTCCTGGCTTTGGAGATAATAGAATCATAGATCAGTAGAATTGGGAGGGACCCCCTGCAATACAGGAATCTCAGCTAAAGCTTCCATGACAAAGGCTATCCAACCTCTGCTTAAAAACCTCCAAGGAAGGAGAGGCCACCACCTCTCTTGGGCAGTGTTCGAAACTCCCATTGTTCTAGGTGCACTTTGCAACAGGGAATTTCATTAGCACGAGCAGTTTCTGAGCTCTGGGCGCAGTACTGCACCTAAGATTTCAGATTAAAACTGCAGAGTGGAAGGAAAGGAGGACCTTTTTCTGCCTCCGCACTCCTAGCTATTCTCTGAAGAGAAGAGACCCTCTTAAGAATATTGGGGGGTGGGGGTTGGCAGGGGAAGGACTAGACCATGTGAAAAATGAACACAATATTTTAGCTGCAGTTCATTTTCAGCTTTGTATTCTTGTTAATAATAATAATAATAATAATAATAATTTATTATTATAATAATTTTGTTATAAAAAAGCACACCTAGACATTCCGTTGTTGTGCCCATAACCTAGATTTAAGGTGCCATTTAGCTCCTAGCTTTCATATCTAAGTTTCTAACACTGCTTTTGGGAGTCCATTCCACTAACACATCTTACCATCAGAAAGTTCTTACTGGAGTTTAGTCGGAATCTCCTTTTTTGTAACTTGAAAGCCATTGGTTCGAGTCTTGCCACCCAGAGCAGGGGAAAACAAGGCTTGCTGAATCTTGCATGAAACAACCCTTTAGATATTTGAAGATGGCTATCATATCTCTTCTTAGTCTCCTCTTTTCCAGGCTAAACATACCCAGCATCTTCAACCGTTCCTCATAAGGCTTGGTTTCCAGACCCTTGATCAACTTGGTTGTCTCTCGTGGAGAGCAGCTGTGGTGTCACAGGCCACATTTGCAATCCGAGTGGGCCTGTTAACATTCTCTGATCTTATGACTGACAGCCCTGCTCTAGATGCTCAACTACATCATCATACATTACCAGATGATATACTTGGGCCTGCTTCAGCTTAGGCTATTTCCTTCAGTGCCCTAAGTAGTTAGCTGACACGTCTTTATGCCCAGGAAAAGATAGAACAAGCTTTTTTTGTGTAGATATGTTTCAAATATTATATAGGGGGAGTACAGTGGCTGCCATCTCCTCTTCTGGTACCCACATGTTTGTGTGTTCAAGCTAAGTCGTGGATTTGAAGCAATTTACTTAATTCCTCATTATATTCATATCCCGCCTTTCCTCTAAGGTGCTCAAGGTCACATTCATGGCTCTCCCCCTCCTCAATTTATTCCTGCACCTGACAGTAAGGTATTTATATTTATTATAGAGACTGAAAACAAAGTGGCATTGGGCAGTGTTTCTTTCTGTGTTGATGGAATGTGTTTTTAAGCAGTCTTGTGCTGGAGACAGGCAATTTCCCTTCCCCTCCCTCCGAAAGTTCAAGGCGGTTTAGAAGAAGGACCACAGCTCGTGGTGTTTGCACACATCCCTGTCAGGGACATGCCCTCCCCTGCCAGTCCGGCACTGAGTGGTCACCAGCAGCCTCAGCCTTTGTTGTCGACGGACACGTCTCCCAGCGAGTCGGGCAGCTCCTCCCCAGGGGAGGAGGAGTTACCGGGGAGCAGCCAAGTGGGAAGGGGTCTCCAGGAGGCAGCAGAGAGACCCAGCACCGCTCTGCAGACTCACTCTGAGGGGGAGACACCATTTCCGGTGCCCGCTTTGCGCAGAGGGGTCAGGGGACCAAGGAGGCGGCACTTCAGAGTCCTGAAACTCTGATGTTGGCGCCGCAACAGGAGGGGGGCACTTCCGGATTCTGCTAGCGACTAGGTGGTCATGTTTTAGGATAGCTCCGCACTGTACATACTTTGCACAATAAAAATAGTTGAAAGGCAAGACGGACTTGGTCTTTACTCATGAGCAACTGTTAAGGGACCTGACACTTTCCCCTCTTTCACCTCTTGTTTAGCTAGATTTCGTGTTGCTTTGAAAACCTGCAAAAAACGTTTAACCAAAGGTAAGAGCAGGGCATCAGAAATATGGGGAGCTGAGCGTGCAAACCAAACCTCCTGTGTGTTCGATCCTTCAACGGTTCATTTTTGGCGAGTGTCACCATAAGCAACATCCACTAATCTGATTTGATAGCTGTCATCTTGAGAGCTGCAGTAATGCAAACAAAAGATGATAACTCAAACGAGGTTAGAGTGAAGAGCTGTTCCCCAAGTCTTGCTGTTGCCATGTGGAATCCCCAAGTCAAATTAGAGTGTGGCATTTGTTCCTTTAGCTCCTGGGAGTCTGCAGTTAAGATTCAGACAAACTCTCTCTCATTTCCACTTGGAAACACAGTTCTTTGGAGACTCCCTCTAAACACCAACTGAGGTCTGATTCACGTAACTGAGAGGCTTATTTTCAAAATGTGTTGTCCTTTTCTTTCTGGCATGGCAAACTAGTTCTGTGCATAAGGTTCACTACACTGCTAGATGCCAATATACCGGTACCCAAAATTGGTTGCATCAGGAAGCAGCTGTGTTGCTTTTCAACTTTGCTGAGTGTAGTCATTATAGGCTGATATTCTTAGACAGGAAGAGGCTGGAACTTTTCCACCCTTGAGAAAGAGAATTTATGAGCTGGGTGAAGTAGCTAAGTGTGGGGCTTGAACTCTGGCCTACTTAGGGGTTGCAAAATGGAGATATTTTTTGGCCCTCCGCCTACTACTTAGAAATGCTTTTCCTTTGATGTTCCTCTTACTGTTCTGAGAATACTGGTATATATTTGGGTATTTTGTTTGGCTTTATGTAGTTGCGCCACAAATTCCCAAGTGAAAGGGAAGACATAATTCACAATAACAGACCAACACAGAATATACAATTGACTAAGGCTTGGGTGTAAATTTTTGTCTGGAAGAACTAACACATTGATACAGTGCAAAACACTCTTCATTGGCAGCCTGACCTGCACATACTTATTCGCAAATAAATTGCACTCTATCAAGTGGGGCTTTTCCCAGTGTAAGTGTCCATAGGATTGCAGCCTTGTGGCAAAATAATTGCGAGAGGTGCCTGTAGTTTCTCATGTCAAAGAGTGGTACTTTAGCTGAGCTTTCTTCCTGAAAAGGTAGTTTACACATGCAGGAAAGTTGGTGGGTTTGTTTGCTTTGTTTTTAAATGTGAGGCTCCATTCAGATTATATGATCTCCCCAAAAGAACCGTACCACATGCTGTTTCCTTGTTCTGCTGCCAATCTCTGCTGAGAGAGGGTACTTCAGCAAGTATTGCTTTCTTGCCTGAGTTGTTTAAGTCCAGCTTGTTTTTTACACACTTCACTGGGCCTTGATATTGCAAATGATACAGCTTTTTGTATGGCAGTCCCAACACATGGATAAATTTCTTTTCCTTGCCTCTCATACGAGCTCCAGTGCACACTCACAATGCAGGCTGGATCTTAGTTCAGGCTGCCTTTCTCTGCGTTGATTTAGATCTGTTTCTTTGCCTTCCTTTAATCTAGTTCTGTGGTGTTAAATTTCCTCTCTGGTGATTACAGAAGTATGAAAGGCTGGGGGGAAAGTGAGAGAATCTACTGCCAGTGTGGTGGGTTATATAAATATGAATATGAAGTTGGGAAGGGGAGGGGAGCTGGCAGGTGTAGAAATGTAGAGTGGTGTGCAGAATTGGTTGCGCTTCGTTCATTACTTCATTAAAAAAAAAAGTATTGGAAATGCTTGCTACATGAATGGCCTGACTGATCTTAAGGCTTGGCTGCACCTTCAGTTGGTAAGACCCGCCGACAGTTGCACCAATACAACACTGATATATAGCCTCTCGCGTTGCAGACACATCTCACACCACATAATCCCAAATGGGAAAGAAATATTTGCCTATGAAGCGCTGATTGACATGTAGAGGAAGGAGAGCAGGTTCCATATTGAGAGTTGTGGGTACTAATATAATTTTGCAGCAAATGAAATTAGTCTTTAGTGGAGAAAGGCTGCAGCTCAGTGGGGAAGCATCTGTTTCTCATGAACAAGGCCCCGGGTTCAATTGCTGGTATCCCCAGGGAAGACATTGGAGACCCTGCCTAGAATCCTGGAGAGTGGCTGCCAGTCAGTGTAGACAAGACTGAGCTAGATTAGATTCATGCATTGCAGGGGCTTGGACTAGATGAGCCTTCCAATTCTACAATTCTATGATTCTATGGGGTTGACGAAGAGTCTGCCAGTATAAGACTGCTTCCTGTATTTTGTAACTGGTTAAAAATTGCATAATTTACATGCAATTCACAAATATTTATAAAGCCACTTTTTATAATTTTATTTTGTTTTTTTGTTGATGGTGTGTGTGCTTTTGGTTGCTATTTTGTACCTGGCAAGGAACAAGGATCTCTGTAGGATATTAAAAGCCAGCTCCCAGCCACTGTAAATCTTCCTCAGCCACCTCTCCGGTTTCTAAGATTTAACCCAGAGTTGTCCACACACTTCCAAGTATTTCTTTGTATCCGTAGGGTCTATTCGTTTATTTATATTTTGGCATTTGTGTGCTGCACTATAACACAAATTCCTCTCTTGGGCATGCAATAAAAACAATGCAAAATGAAACATAAAAGCATAAATTCAATGCTAGATTAATACAACAAAAACAGATTTAGAAACGGAAAGGTCCAGGCTATATCAATTGTTGAGGAGGCCTGGGTAAACAGGTCTTGACTAGGTGCTGAAAAGGCCCTCTGTCCCTGGTGGTTGCCTGCCTTACTTCATTAAGTAGAGGCACACAGAGCAGAAATGTACCCTTTTTAAATCTGAGCGATGGGGTGGTGGGAAGGCTTCTTCCACACCCACACCCACCCACACCCATCTGAGCGATCCGATGCCTCAGCAGCATTGGGCTTCACGCAGCTGGGCGTAGAAGAAGCCTCCCCCCACCCCACCTGAGGGATCCGGTGCTGCTGAGGCGTCAGGGTCGCTCAGATGGGGGGAGCAGTTTCACGAAACCGTCACCCCACTGCTGGCTTGGCCAAGCCAGTGCCAGACTGGGTGCTCCTTTAAATGCTGAAGGGAGCAGCAACTGGGTGCCCCTCAGCTGAGCAATTTAAAGATGCAGAGGGAGGAACAATCTGTATCAGCACCTCTCCGATTCAGCTTGTTTCTCCCTCTACACCCATAGCTGTCAACTTTCGGATTTGAAAATAAGGGATGCCACGAGGGCGGTGCAATGGCACCAAGTAGCTTCGCAACCCTGTGCTCCAGAGGCTGCACGCGAACGGGTGAGCGAAAGAGCGAGTGCATAGACGGCAGGCAGGCTGGCTGGCTGGTTGGGCATGAGGGTCTGGATGCACAAGGCATGCAAGCTCCGCCCCCAGTCAGTCTCAGACTCCTTTTTGGCAGCCGAGCAACGCAGCTGAGGAGCCTCCCTGGCCGGCAGGGAGGGAGAGGAGCTGCTTCCTTTGAAATCCGGGAAATTTAAGGGATATCAACATTCTGGGATAGCAGCGGGAAACGTCATTGGAATAAGGGAGTTTCCCGCAAAAAAAAGGGAGGGTTGACAGCTATGTCTACACCAGGGGACGGCAAGGTTTACCTCGCCTGGGCCAGTTCACTCCAGTGGAGATCCCTCTGTGGGCCGGATTGTGAGCGCGCGCCCCTGCGGTTTCCGGCGTCTGCGCAGACACAATTTTTGTGGGAGATGAGAGGGAATGTGGATGAGGGAATATTGATTAATATTTCCTATCCCAGCTTGTGCTAACAAGCTCCAAACTAGCAGAGTTTCTCATCCCCAATAAAGCGCAGCAAAACGTGGCGTTTAAGTTCCTATGAACTTCTAGAACAAGGCAGATTCCTGGCATATATCCCCTGGTTCCCTCTTAACAGAAAATACACGACACATAAGCTTATAAAAGTATAAAGGTTTTACTCACAAACATCCAAGAATATATAAGTCTCAGAAGGCAGGCTAGCTTAGATTAAATGTATGTACATGTGGAGTCTCTCCTTATGGGAGGAGACTCCATGTGGCCTCTCTCGGCTGGAAGCCAAGAGAGCATCTTCACTTGAGATGTTGCTTCTTCGAAGTCCTGGTGGGAAGAGAGGGAGAGTAGCAGCTCACCTGTATCTTTGAATAGCTACAGGTAAGGCCACTCCCACTTCTGGTCACACAAAGGAAGTGATTTCAGTCTTGGCACAGGAAACTCTACCTGGAGGACCAAGTCCCCTTTGTGTACACTCTAGGAATGTTGTGATTGACTGCACCAGTGTTATACATCCCACAAACCCCTTCTCAGTCTGAACAACATTTAACAAACATAAAACAACTTTATTCAACCACCCAGAGTCCCAGCTTGACACGCAGGTTCTGGAAACTCTCTCGTGGCAAGGGTTTCGTGAGAATGTCCGCAGTCATCTCCTGAGTATTACAGTAGGACATTTCTACTAGTCCATCTTGGATCATCTGGCGAATGAAGTGATACCTGACCCCAATGTGTTTTGAACGTGCAAGGAACTTTTCGGTTTGCGCTAGCTGCAGGCAGCCTTGATTGTCCTCCATCAAGCTGACAGGTCCTTTTCTCGGCAAACCAAAGTCTGTCAGGAGTTGATCCAGCCAGATGATTTCTCTGCATGCTTCCGAAGCTGAAATATATTCACTCTCTGTGGACGATAAGGCTACACATTTCTGTTTATAACTGCCCCATATGATAGGTGCATTTCCAAACATAAAAACATAACCACTTGTGGATTTGTAATCCGCCTTATCCCCAGCCCAGTCTGCATCACTGTACCCAACCAACTTAGGGTCCCTTACAGCTGGCAATTTTAATTTACAATTCATTGTACCCTTGAGGTAACGCACCACCCTCTTGACCCCACCCAAGTCATGTTCAGTGGGAGAACTCACTTTTCTGCTTAGGATCCCCACTGCACTTGCTATGTCAGGTCTGCTGGTAGTAACCAAATACAAAAGTTTACCAATCGCTGACCTGTATTCGCTGTTGTCTGGCAGCAGCTTCGAATCTTGTTGATTCTTTAGAAAATCTGTGGCCATGGGTGTCGCGACAGGGTGTGCACCTTGCATCTGCATGCTTTCTATCAGTTCTATTATCTTCTGCTTCTGGTTGAGAAGAAATGAGCCGTCCTCTTCTCTCTCAATTTGAATTCCCAAATAATACTGGACAAGTCCCAATTCCTTTACTTCCACCTCTTTGTTGAGATGTCTGACTATGTCTTTATAGTCTCTGTCATTGGACGTTGATATTAATAAATCATCGACAAAAGCCAGAATGTAAGAGAATTGTCCATTTCTGTTCTTAGTGTACAGGCACTTGTCAGCTGTTGACTGCTTGTACCCAAGCTGAACCAGCATTTCATGTAATTTCTGGTTCCATGCTCTTGCAGCTTGTTTCAAACCGTAAATTCCTTTCTGAAGTTTACATACAAGATGTGCCTCATTTTGCTTGATAAAGCCTTTGGGCTGCTTCATATAAATCTGTTCAGAAATCGTCCCATGAAGAAAAGCTGTTGCTATGTCGACATGACGGACTGATAGGCCTTTAGATGCTGCAATACTTAGAAGTAATCTAACACTGCTGTATCGCACTGTAGGCGCAAATACTTGATCATAGTCTTCGCCATACTGTTGTGAAAATCCTTGTGCTACAAGCCTAGCTTTGTAGCGTTGCACCTCCCCTTCTGACCCCTTCTTAAGCTTGAACACCCACTTGGACCCAATTGCCTTCTTACCAGGAGGTAGCTCTGTCAGGGTCCAGGTCTTGTTGCGATGCAGTGCATCCATCTCTTCCTGCGCGGCTTGCTTCCAGAGACTGGCCTCAGCAGCTGGCAACCGTTGAACCTGTTCCCACGTGGAAGGTTCCTGTGGTGGCGCCGACCCTGCAAAGTAGGACAGTCGTAGTGGTGGAACGCCTCTGTTGGACCTGGAGGAACGTCTGACCTCTGGCTCTTGTTGAACCGCATCAGCTTCCTCATCTTCCAATGGCGGCATCCCTGCATACGGGTCCTCTTCGTCTCTGGAGCCTTCTGACATCTGGTCCTCCGCGTCTTCTGGGGTGTCATCTGTAGGGGGTGCTACAACACTAGGAGGTACAATACTAGGAGGTGGATTAGTTTCTGGTATGGCTTCAAAAGGAAAACTTACAAACTCCTCTGTTGGTGGCTCATTGGAACAGTCAATTGCTGTGTTCCTTGTGTCAGCCTTTTCATACTCCTCAAAATGAATCACGTGATGTGAACTTGTTTTCCCTGTTTGTAAGTCCACAACTCTGTAGCCTTTTCCTCCAGAAGCGTATCCAACTAGGATACCAGGCTTTGCTCTGGAGTCAAGTTTGTGTCTGTGCTCCTTGGGCACGTGGTAATAGCACAAACTTCCAAATACACGTATGTGTGACAAATTTGGGACTCTTCCATGCCAAAGTTCAAATGGCGTGCGCTCTGTGCCTTTTGTTGGCAGCCTATTCTGTATATAAATCGCAGTATTTGCTGCCTCACCCCAAAGTTTCTTCGACAAGTTGGATCCTTTTAGCATACACCTTGTCATCTCTAGGATGGACCTAAATTTCCTCTCAGCAATAGAGTTTTGTTGAGGTGTGTAGCTTACTGTGGTCACATGTGCTATGCCTTCCTGAGCCATGAAGGCTTCCATTTCACGTGAGCAAAACTCCCCACCATTATCGGACATTAGGGTGGTGGGTGCTCGATGGAATTTGTTCTTGACCATGCTTACGTATTGCTTGAACAATTCCACTGTTTCACTCTTCTCTTTGAGAAGGTATCCCACACAAAACCTTGAATAATCATCCAAAAATATCAAAATATACTTATTTCCTCCTAAGGAAGGTATATTCATAGGTCCAGCTAAATCAGTGTACACAATGTCCAGAACTTTTGTGCTTCTCTTTTCTGCACAACGTGGGAAAGAAGGTTTGACTCCTTTTTCACTTACACAAGTTATACACTTTGGTGTGGGTGTGTTACTTTTGTTTACCTGTAGACCTCTCACAAGATCTCCATTCTGCAGTTCCTGGATGACTCTGATATCCCGGTGACCCAGTCTTCGATGCCAGAGCTCCAGATCTGCTTCATGCTTCTGCTTGGATTGGGCGACTTGTGCTGATTGGTTTTCTGAAACGTTAATCTCATAAACACCATTGATTAGTTTCCCTTGAGCATAAACCTCATCATTTTTCGTTACATTGCATTCTCCATTGGCAAATGTAACCTTGAAACCTTTCTTGTCTAAAGCAGACACACTAAGCAAGTTACAATTCAATTCTGGGACATATTGAACATTAGGCACAGTTGTTTCAAGAGATTCATTGTTCACCTTGAATTTCAAACGCATTGAACCTGCACCTTGTGATTTTAGAACATTTCCATCAGCAATCTGGATTTCAGTCCATTCACTATCATTAATTTCTCTGAAATATTCTCTTTTATGCGCAAAATGGCTTGTAGCTCCCGAATCTAAAATAAATTGGTCACTTTTCCTTTCATTTCTTTGCACATTTAAACTCTTTTCTTGCAGTAGAAATGTACGCTCGTGACCCCCCTTCTTTTCACCTTTTGGTTGAAAGGGGCGGGACTTATTCTTGGGCTTCTGGCAACTCCTTGCTATGTGCCCTTTTAAATTGCAGTTATGGCATATTATATCTTTGGACACCTCCCTGGACCTGGGAAATTGCTTAGAAACATAACTTGTGTCCATTTTCATTGGATTCCTTTGTGGAGAATCAAGGTAATCTCTGCATTCCTCTCTTAAGTGATTTGCTAGTTCATTAAAAGTCAAATCTCTTGTGTGATCCATTATACTCTTAAATGAAGTAAATTCTTTTCCTAATGATGCCAGCATAAAAGTCACTTTGGTTGCATCATCAAAAGCTCTGGGAGTTAGGGCAATCCTTTGAACAATTTCATTAAAGTCCTTAAAATGCCCTGTAAATTGTTCTCTAGAATTCGTCTTTAACTTCAGCAGTTTATCCAATAAATGTCTATAAGAGTTCTCTGATGATTGTGCATAAACCCTCTCAATATCCTTTAGAATCTGAGATGCATCACTTTCATAGTCAATCAGAGATAAATGCTCATCTTTCAAACTGCTCAAAATTATGTGTTTAGCTTCTGCATCTTGCCTTTCCCAATCTGCTTTCTTGGTTAAATCAGCAAAATCAGGTTTGGGATCTTTCACCGCTTTAAGCACTTGTTTTGCACCAAGATGCACTAAAAGGCGCTGCTTCCATTGCACAAAGTTACGATCATTCAGCAGCATAAAGCTTGATCTTGCTTCACTATCAAATCCTGAGCTTGCCATCTTAATCCTCAAAAATTGAAAAATTTTCAAAAATTTCAAAAATTCCCAAAAATGGCTAAAAATCAAAAATCAAAACTTAAAAATCTCAAAATGTAAACAAATCTTCACTGCCTCTGAGGTCTGTGAGCTCTGAGGGAGGGGAGGGGTCGCTAATCCCCCTTTCACAGCACAATGGAGAGCAAAAGACCATGTGCTTACCAGGAAATGCAAGCAGAAAAATTCTACTCTGCCAAAAATCACAATCCAAAGCAATCCTTTAAAAATACACAAAATACGCAGTTCTGGGCCCATAACCCTTTGTGGGAGATGAGAGGGAATGTGGATGAGGGAATATTGATTAATATTTCCTATCCCAGCTTGTGCTAACAAGCTCCAAACTAGCAGAGTTTCTCATCCCCAATAAAGCGCAGCAAAACGTGGCGTTTAAGTTCCTATGAACTTCTAGAACAAGGCAGATTCCTGGCATATATCCCCTGGTTCCCTCTTAACAGAAAATACACGACACATAAGCTTATAAAAGTATAAAGGTTTTACTCACAAACATCCAAGAATATATAAGTCTCAGAAGGCAGGCTAGCTTAGATTAAATGTATGTACATGTGGAGTCTCTCCTTATGGGAGGAGACTCCATGTGGCCTCTCTCGGCTGGAAGCCAAGAGAGCATCTTCACTTGAGATGTTGCTTCTTCGAAGTCCTGGTGGGAAGAGAGGGAGAGTAGCAGCTCACCTGTATCTTTGAATAGCTACAGGTAAGGCCACTCCCACTTCTGGTCACACAAAGGAAGTGATTTCAGTCTTGGCACAGGAAACTCTACCTGGAGGACCAAGTCCCCTTTGTGTACACTCTAGGAATGTTGTGATTGACTGCACCAGTGTTATACATCCCACAATTTTCGGCGTCTGCACATGCGCAGACATGATTTTTGGCGCCACAGAAACAAGTCCCTGACTGCGCCGGTTTAGCGCAGTGCGTGGGTACTCACCGAGCGGGCGGCTCAGTTCGGGGGCGGCTCGTGGGCCGGTTAAACAACCCCTGTGGGCTGCTTGTGGCCCATGGGCCTTAGGTTGCCTACCCCTGCTCTACACTGTATGAGGGCAGACTGCGATGTCAGTTTCACTTAGCGGTAAATCGCTGGTGAAACCACTGCACTTCCGAGTCCCTCTGCTAGCAGCACCCCCTGGATGAAGTTGCGCTGCTAGCAAGAGGGTCTTAGGAGTGTGGTGGTTTCATCAGCGATATACTGCTGAGTGAAACCAACATCGCGGTCTGCTCCTCATACCGGTCCTGGGCGATATATTGATGTATCGCCCAGGCCTAGGCAGGATGTAAATGTACTAAATAAAAAGGCAGTTATTGTTCAGTCAAACTGAATGCAATGTTTTGGCAAGAGGGAAGAGAGAAATCCCTTGTCCTCCAGATAGTTATTTATGGTTTGAAAAGGAGCTATGCGTTCCTGGGAATGTAGGCTGCCTAGCTAAGCTTCCCATTCATGGACTCTTCCCAGTCACTCCTTCTGTCCAGGCTACATGCCTTACCAGTTCTGCTTTTCACCTTCCTTGGGTGTTTTTGTCAGTCCGGAATGTGCCCTTGAACTTTTGTTAATGCCTCTTGGTTGCTAGGAAGGTGAGGGGTACACATGGAAACTAGCCCCCTGTACAGAGGCAAAATTCACATTTGTTGCCTTGACTGCTTTTCCCTTTGACCCTGTTCACTGCTGGCATGTAGAAGGGAGTATGACCCTCTGGCTGAAAAAGGTTCCTAGCCCTTGTCCCAAGGGGAGAGGAAACCATCTTCCAGGTGAAAGGCCGCAAGATCTTAATGAAATAGCAAAACCTGTCACAAGCTTTTCTGCATGGTAACTTCTCTGAAGTTCAAGAAGGTTGTCATCAAAAGTATGTTTAAAGTATTTTCCTCGCAACAAATTTTAGAAATATATATTTATATATATATTAGTTCAGAACCGTGTTGGAACATTTGGGAACTGGAAAGCTTTTGCGTAACTAAGTTCATATCTGCATATTAGTCTGGAAGGTCAGAGCAGTTCATACTGGAATTTGTAAAGCATCCTGAAGCATTCCTAGCAGTAGCTAATGAAGCCCACCTAATATGTCTAAAACTGGGCAAATATCCGCCCAAATAGCACCGTCAGCCTTCTCTCTCTCTCTCAACCGGCCTTATTAAACTGGCTTGATGATCACATCTGTGATCAGGACAGAACAGAGTAATCAACTGTGCTCAGGAATTAAATATAAAACTGCAGCAACCCTGAAAAAAAATATTTTAGCAGCAGCAACATAATCCTATTCGCTGCACATTATCTGCAGCCAGTATCTGCTGCTAGAAGAGCTCTCTATGTTATTTAAATGACTTCATCACATTTGGATCATTAGGAGGCATTTTATAGGATTGAGGTTATTTGGCAGAAAGTCAGGGGTGAATTTTATAATGTGCCTTTACTTTTTCCTCTCCAAATACACAGATTAGAGGTTTTACAATAACAATTACACCTTGGGTTGCAGCACTATTTCCTCTGCTTCAGACGGTCGTATATCATCTGTGGCCAAATTCACGTTAACATGTATCTAAATAAATGCTCAGGAGAAAAAGGAAACAGAAATATTGTGTGGTGTAGGAGAAATTGCTGGATTTGAATTTTTTTAGGACCTTAAGGACAGTTGCCCTGTGATTTGTAATTTTCTTTGTAGGGGTGGGAAAAATTGTGTCAAAGATGATGAGTGCAGATTTGTGAAAATGCATGTAGGATGCAAAATTTTATGGGGAACTGTTTGTTTGTCTATGTACATGCAGGCTGCATTCAGACAATACTTTATTCCATTTCCTTGACATTTGCTTATTATTTACACCTTTTATGTGATCTTTCTTGTCTTGTAAAAGCCGCTGATAGGTAGGTGGTGTTTAGGCTGTTCTGGATGTAGTGGCATTTCCCCTGGAAAGATCAGATGTGCACTTTTTTAGTCCTTTCAGATCCAGTTTTCCTGCGGTGGCCCAAGTGGCCTCTCTAACACGGAGCACCTTTCACCAACTAATGCTGATATGCTAACTGTGAATCCCTCTTGGCAAGCTCTCCATATTCTGGTAGCAGCTCATCTAGGCTATTGCAGCACATCATACCCGGAGCTTCCTTGGACAACTATTCAGAAATTACAGCAAGTGCAAAATACAGCATCTGGTTACCAGCATACCGGTATATTAACAGTTCTGAAGTAGCTACACAGCTCCCAGGCCATTTGGGAACACAATCCATACTGTTGCTTCTAACCCTTTAAAGTCCTAAACTGCTTGGGAAGTGGGAACCGAAAAGATTGCCGGCTCTTTCAGGAATCTGTCCTAATATTCAGCCGAAGCAATCTTCTACAAGTGTCTTTTCCATCACCATCAGACGAGGATGCTGTGACTGAGCGTTTTCATTCCATCTTTGAAATTTCCTCTCAAGGGAGGTTTGTCAGGTACCATCCCTGTACTCTTTTTAATGTCGGGGGAAAGTCGCTAGGCTTTAATGTGATTTTTTAACGCGGGAATTTGATTGCTGCTGTTACCAGTTTTAGTGTACTTTCTGTATTGTTCATTCAAACTGTGGATAAGCTATTCCCAGCACTTCAGCTGAAGAAAGGCTAATATATTTCTTAAATAAAATGGAAAGAAATATTTAATAGGCATTGCTACTCTGTCTAGGGATTTAATTGGACGCTACTTAGTTAAAGCTATGGATGTGGAGTTCGCACGTGGTCAGTGCTGCCTGGATGAAATTTGTTGACTACACTGTCAGTTCATTTTATCTTCACTCTCGGATCAGTGGACAGCACATTTGCTTGGCTGGTATCAGAGGGAGTTCTTCTGTCTTATGTGTAAGGTGCCGAGGGAAGGGGGAAAAAGTGTTTCACAAAATGAACTCCCTAAATAAGTTATGATCATGGGTTTATATAATTTATGTTTGTTTCCCCCCAGGACAAAATATAAGAGAGATGTTTAGGTAAGGGAGCATAGAGATGATGCTATCATCAGCTGAATTTGTATCTGCCACCAAACATGAAGCTATAACAGAGAAATACTGTTGAATGTATAGGATTGTCAGTGGCGACCAGTCAGGCAGGCACTCCCTGAAATTTAATTTCAGGGGGCAGAATGCTAACACCTGGCCATGCTGCCATTGTATCCCCATATTTCTTCCCCATCATACATTCCCATTTGAGGGCACACTCCTGAGCTGACTACATGGCCAACTGCATGAGTCCTATATTTGGGGGTTATGTGCACACAGGCATTTTTCAAAACAACCTGTTTTATTTAGCAAGTTAATTAGTGCTTTGCACCACAGATTTATGCTTTGACAAAGTGCTTCTCATCTTTCCAAAAGCAAATGAACATGTATGCTCCATAAAATAATATGCTATTGGACTTTTAAGAAACTTGCCAGGAGAACCTGAACCATGAGATTGCTGTGCTAGAACATTATTAAGGCCAGAATGAATTGCTGCAGAACTCTATACTAAGCAAACAAATTGTTGCATCCACACTGCTAGGTAGCTGAGATTTTGCACGGAGATGCTGCAGGAAGAGCGTGGTTCAGTGGGACTTACTTTTGATGTGGCAGGTTTAGAGTAGGTCTAAGAGTTTGGGGTTTATTTCTTACATTGCTGAGCTACAAAATATGTTATCTGCTGTTTAAAAACTAGTAATCACCATTCTGTATCAAGACAACCCAATTTTTGGACTAAACGAAGGCAAATTATTTGACCTATATAAAATGCAGTTATCTGCTTAATTTGCATCATTTATTCTACTTCTGTTAGTTATGACAGAGGGCCAAGATGCTATGCAGATTATGTCCATCTTCTCCTGTGAGCACTAAGTTCTATTGAGTACCAAGGTAAAAGGTAAAGGAAAATGACCCCTGGACGGTTAAGTCCAGTCAAAGGCCACTATGGGGGGTGGCACTCAACTCATTGCCTCCACATTACCAAAGGGCTAAAACTTGATTTTTTCTTTTCTTTTAAGGCTAGGATTCTTAGGGTGCTGTAACCAATACTGAAGGTTGCTGTCACCATCTTTCTTCCTGCCTCCCACTCTCCGTACTTGTGCAGATTTGTAGAATTTACACAGATGTGTTATTATGATTATTTTATTATCATGCTGTCTTATTATTATGCTTTTTATTAATGTGCTTTGTAAAATGTGTTCTTAATGTTTTACACTGCCCTGGGATCTTTTGATAAAGTGTGGTTTATAAAGGGTGGAATTTTTTGTTCCAGTTCACATAAGAATCTAGCAGTGTAATACATCCTATGGCAACTTTATCCTTTATCTTCAACATTAGTGGAAGCAGAGGTGTTTTCACAGCTCCTGGTGTCAGTAGAAGTAGTTTTATTGCCACTGCAAACTGAAAGGTTTTTTCAGATGCTCCCAGAAGTGTGAAACAGGTACTCTTGCATGAAAGGGCTTTCTATTTTTTTTAGTGTTTACACACTGTTACTGGCATTATAATGACTGTCATATATTTGTGGCCCCCCCCCCCAATTTAATTTGGATTTATCTACTTGCACTGGTGTGCTTTCGAACTGCTACGTTGGGAGCAGCTAGGACAGAGCAATGGGAGCTCACTACCGTTGTGGGGATTCGAACCGCCAACCTTTCAGCCAACAAGCCCAAGAGGCTCAGTGGTTTAGACCACAGCTCCTGCCAATCTAGGAGTTCAAAAGCACACCAGTGCAAGTAGGTAAATAGGTACCACTGCGATGGGAAGGTAAATGGTGTTTCTGTGAGCTCTGGCACTTGTCACAGTGTCACGTTGCTCCAGAAGCGGTTTATATATTACATAATGCAAAATATAAATTTAACATGTGTAAAGGCGTTTCTGTGTGCTGCTCTGGTTCGCTAGAAGCGGTTTAGTCATGCTGGCCACATGACCTGGAAAGCTGTCTGTGGACAAACGCCGGCTTCCTTAGCCTGAAAAGCAAAATGAGCACCACACCCCATAGTCGCATTCACTGGAACGTAACTGCCCAGGAGTCCTTTACCTTTACCTTTTTTAATATACTAGAATTAGTGCCAAACCTCCAGAACAGTGGTTGTCTTTGGGTAGGTAGATTCAGATGCCTATTTTTCTTTCTGCCTGGGTGATTTTTCTGTAATTACTGTGTGGTGGGATCTGTGAGGAACTGGGTCACATAATGGATATCTGTTACATCTGCAGCTAACTGAACGCTAAGTCAACACTTTGAGTGCGTCATGTGACCCATATCCACTGTGTAGAGATTGCAACCTTCCCTGCAAACAAACAAGCAAGCAAGCAAAAAACACAACTCTTGCAAAATCGTCTTCCAATGAGGATATTGACTAATGGACTTTCCTCAAAGAGCCTTGAAGGGTTAAGCACACTATGCAATTAATTTTTGTCCACACTATTGTAGTGGTAACAGGAGTGCCAATTTATGGTTCATTAAATACAAGGGCTAATCAGTAACCAGTCTGGTTTTAATTCCACTGGCTTCATGAGCACATGAAGGTCACCACAGGACTCAATGAAGCTTTTAAACCAAATTAATGTTACTGTGCTGAGCTGTTTGATATTTGCAGAAAGCATGCCAGTGTGTTGGAATGTGCTTTGACCTAAAAATGTACTTGTTATATAACCCACTTAATATGTGTTTTTATTTCCAGCGGTCATCTGGTACTAAGTTACCCTGTTCTAGCGTTGCAATATAACTGACAAGTGAAATTCTATTGTAGTTCCAGCATAAGAAGCATCTGTATATGTTTCAGTGAATGGAGCACTTAGTCACACACAAACCAATACTTTAGGGAAGGGGTCACCAATCTTTTTTGGACCAGTGGGCACATTTTGAATTCTGAGGTAGTCACAGAATAACTTTAGTGGGGGGCGATTATGACAGAGTACAAAATGGCTGCCTTAGCAAATGTGGCATAGCACAAAATGATAAACTTATTCTTTTCATGAGAGGTCAACTATGACTTGCTGGTCCTGATTGTGGAAATCCCACAACATGGATTTTAGACACACACATACACACACACACACACACACACACACACCTATAGCAACAAGGAATATACCTCAGTACCAGGAAAAATATACAGGGTGGCTGTACTACACTCAGGGCTTGGCCACACTTCCTCTTGTTCCACCGCTCCCCCCACCCCTGGGGAAATTGCTCTTTAGCACTCAGTTGGAGAAAACGGCAACCAGGTTTTCTGCAGAATGGAAATTGGGATGAAAAACGGAAATTGCAGAATGCACAAAACTATACATTTCCTACAAAATAGACACAAAACTTTTGATTCCTATGCCAGTATTAGAAATTAAAGAAACCGCTCCGACCCATGCCTAGAAATTGCGGGGAAAGCGGGAAACCACTCAGAGTCGTGCTTTCTAGGCTCAGGCAATGCGGAAGTGTGGACGAGCTCTGGCTCCCATTTCACAGAAGCCACTTCAAAGGTACCTGCACATTTTGTGCCATAATTTTCATTCTAGGAGGGCTAGAGGCTTGGTGTTTTGTTTTTGTTTTAAAAAGGAAAGCTCAGAGTCTGGGGCACCTGTGCAGAAACACAAGTGAACACCATCATACATAATGGGTTGGTGACCCCTGATTTAGGGCATGGCTGCTTCCATACAAATCCTCCTACTTCTGAGGCACCGGGAGAGACTTTCCTCCATGTACTGCCTTGTTTAGGAGGTTAGACTGATATTGACAAGAAGTAGCATTTTCTGTGATGAAGTTCACAATAATGTTGCTGTCTCAAAGCTAGATCATGGAACGGCCCCCTCCATCACCTATTGAGGGGTTCATATGTATAGCTCAGGACATACTTAAAACCTGGCACAATCCAGAGGCTAGGGCAGCAGTAGTGCTGGTTGATCCTTGGCTGTCTCCTTTGTGTGCCTCAGCTCTGACAAACCCTAGAAGTTCATTTTGCTCTGGCTGTAATTAAGATCCTATCTTCCTGCTGTGACCTGGAGAAGGTGTCTGCAATTCCTCTGGACATTTGTCACACTCTGCATTTATTTTCAGAATTATGTCTATTCAACTTAAATCAGGTTTGCTTAATATAAGGACTTTCACATTTAGGTCTACTTCTGCTCTCTGGCATGTGTCAAATAACCTCTGTTTTTTATATTTGCAATGAGCCACTTGTCCCAGCATGCTTTGCTATAACCTGATAGACTTTTGTACTAAGTACATGCTAGCTTAACATGCAATCTGAAAAGTATATCCCCTATTCCAGCTCAATACCATTGCAAACTGTAGAGTGGAACTTCTGTCATGTTTTCTCTTGGATTAACACCCACCCTGTGGGGTATCTTGCCAACTTGATATCATTTTGTTGTTGTTGATTGTGTTTGCGTGTGTTTTAACGGTCGCTGTATGGAATACCCAGCACTGAACCTGAATAATATGTGAGAATATGAAGTCCTTCAGCACCCCAGAGGCTAACAATTTTATTATGGCATAAACTAGTTTTTAAGGTGCTACAGGACTCTTGTTATTTTTGCTATGCCTCTGAATAATTAAAATAATGAAAATTGCAATTTTCAGTTATTGACTTTTTAAGATATACAGGTATGTGTTAGGTTTTTGTCTCTGATGATACTAGGGAGTACTTGTTTATGGGCAGTGGTATCAACTAATACTAGGAAGACAACATAGGGGTATGGCAGACTTATGGCAACATAGGGGTATGGCAGACTAAGAATAGAAGTTTCACACTTCAAAAGACTTTGGAGCAAGGATTGTGGATAACTGGAGGCCTTTGTAATGGAACAAAAATAATACAAAGGCACAAATGAATAAATACATGAACATTGTTTAATATTTGTAAATTGCAGTTTCTCTTTGTTTTTGGTGAATGCAGTTGTATATTTTATTTAGTTTGCTTTTTATTTATGTAAAATCAATTTTAAAAATATTAACTTTAAGAAACATAGTGGTCATCTGTATGTTTCTCTGCCCACATGCAATAGGATCAGAGACATGCCTTGGGTTTGTCCACACTCCTCATTTATTTGAACACTGACTCTTCTGATCCCGAATATTAAAATCCATTTTCTCCAGTGTGGATCAGGCAGACTTCTTCCTGTGTATGTAGGATGTAAAGGGGTAGATTGCGCCTTCCTACCAGACACATGTGCCTCCCAGAGATCTACATGTGAATGTAACACTTGAATGTGGTGTGGATTGTATATGTAAAATCTAACATAAGTAGGCCTAAAAAGCTTGACTGCTTTCCCTTGTACAATCCAGGAATCAACCATTTGTAAATGGCTATAAGCTTGCCACCCATTTTTCATATATTTGCCTTATTCAAATGTCCCACCCGCTCAGACATTACTTGCATGGAAGGGGATGTGCGCTTGGTGGCGCAGGCAGGAAGGAACCATCTTGTTCTCCCAACACATAAGCAGAAGATCAAGAAGAAAGTGTGTGTGTGTGTGTGTGTGTGTGTGTGTGTGTACGCGCGCGCGCGCAGAGGCATAGGAAGCCTCTTGGGCACCCGGGGTGGCGTTGCCGGAGGGAGGCACCCCCTGGGGGCGGGGCGTCCTGATGCATGCGTCATGACGTCACGACGCATGCATCAGGACGGACTGCGCATGCCTGGAAATCCTGGAATTTCTGGGCATGTGCAGTCCATCCCGGCGGGCGGGCCGCAGCCTCAGTCCACGGCTTGCTTGCAGGCCGCCAAGCAGGTTCGCGAGCAGGCTGCGGGGCAAGGCTGCTTCGCTCCGCGGCTTGCTTGGGGCCCGAGGGCGGGGCCGGGCGGGGCCGGCCCAAGTGTCCCCCCTCCCCTGGAACCCGGGGCACTCCGCCCCCTCGCGATGCCACTGTGTGTGTGTGTAGAAGGCACCAATAACCACCAGTATTTAATGTAGGATTTTCACATTAACAGAGGGCAAGACACCACAAGAAACAACATATTATTTTACTGTACTCACATTACTACATTGCATAAATAAAAAAGTACATTTTGATCCAGGCCGTAGTAGATTCAGTGTCTTGCAGTCACATAAATATGCAGATTTCCCAGTTTAGGTATTACCTTCCGTGTTCAATGAGATGGCGAGGTGAGAATTATGCCCCAACCCCTCAAAAAAAATCAAATCACTGCACAATCAAGTGTTTCTATCTAATACATTACCAAGTCATGGGTTTTGTTGTACCTGTCCTTAAAAAAGAAAGGAAAAAGCTTTGTAATAGTGAGTCCCTGGCAGCCTTAACAACAAACAACAGTGTTTTTTGGCCGGGGGTGGGTGGAATAACCGCTTTTGAAGGCACAACAGTATTTTAACTGTAGCTCATAAAAATTGTGTGGTGTAATCCTATCGAACAAGATAGAAGAAATCTGAAAAAGCTCTGCTCAATAAACTGATACATTCTTCAGGAAATTGATGGTAGTTCAAAAGCTGTTTCTTCAGATAGCAATCATTGGGCTTAAGCTTGCTCAAAATGAGTGCTCAGTTGGAGCATGGCGAGGGGCCCCCAGATCTGCTTTAGAATGGTCCCTGTTTAGTAGACAGGGTTCATGGCTTTATCTGAAAGGGGATTTTGACACCTGACACTGCTGCACAGAGGGAGGGGGTGGAGGCAGGAGAAGAACAGCGAGCGAGGAATATAAATCCATTTTGAACTGAGTGTGGTTTCTTGTGCCTTAAGTATCATTTGGGTTTTATTTGTACGTATAAAGGTTTATTCAAAGAGGATTTCACTTTTATTAAGTGGCCAGCCAGGCTGCCTTAAAACGTGAAGGTGCAATTAAAAGATAAGAAGTCAAAGGAAATGCTTAGACTAGAAGCTCCTCTTTTGGGGGCAGGCATTCCCCCCCCCCCCGTTCATTCAAAACCTCTGTGACTTGGGCATAATCCCAGTGTAGTTTTGTATGTTAAGGATCAGCAACTGCATGTCCTGGAGCTGAATCTGACCCGCTGGGTATGACCACCTCTTCCAACCCCTGCCTCAGTTGCTAGCGCAGTGGTGGTAGGGAGGTACAAAGGGAGCAGCGGTGGTGGGAATAGCACTTACTATCTTCCGCTATCCTTCCTTGAAACTGCCCCTTCTGTAAAACCTGTTGCTGGTCAGAGTTGTATATGCACTGAGCCTACAAACAAAGAAATGACCCATGTGTAAAAGGACAGAGGTGGAAGTTGCCTCAATGATGCTGATCACAACTGCTTTCCATGAGTTGTTTCTACAGTTTTGGAATGACTGAGAAAGGTTTCATAGAACTTGAGGAAGAGTAAAGACCAACTCAGGTGTTCTGCTGTAAGCATAGTTGTCAACCCTCCCTTTTTTGCGGGGAAACTCCCTTATTCCAATGCCGTTTCCCGCTGCTATCCCAGATTGTTGATATCCCTTAAATTTCCCGGATTTCAAAGGAAGCAGCTCCTCTCCCTCCCTGCCGGCCAGGGAGGCTCCTCAGCTGCATTGCTCGGCTGCCAATAAGGAGTCTGAGACCGACTGGGGGCGGAGCTTGCATGCCTTGTGCAGCCAGACCCTCACGCCCAACCAGACAGCCAGCCTGCCTGCCGTCTATGCGCTTGCTCTTTCGCTCACCCATTCGCGCGCAGCCTCTGGAGCGCAGGGTGGCGAGGCTACTTGGTGCCATTGCACCGCCCTCGCGGCATCCCTTATTTTCAAATCCGAAAGTTTGGAAAAAATCCCTTATTTTCAAATCCGAAAGTTGACAGCTATGTGTAAGTAAGATGGTTTGTTTCCATCTTAAAAAGACCCCACATGTTTTCATCACACCTTTCCCTATGGTGGGCTCTGTTCTTACCAACCCTCTACCTCTCTCAGTTACAGGAAACTAGATTGTAATAGGAAAGGCAGACTTTTTTCAGCAGTGATCCATCAGTGTCACTGTAGCATAGAAAGAATGGACATGCAAATTACTGTATTTTTGTTACTAGCATTATTTTTGTATTAAAAGATTTTCAATTGATTCAATATATGCCTTTAACCAACTGATTCAATGTGGTTAAACAAAAACCACATGTTTCTGGACTTTCAGTATAAGTAGATCCTTAACATGCTGAAGGAAGTGCAAGGTAAACTAGTAAATAAAAAAAAAGGGTTCCTCTCATTATTAGAGAGGGTATCTTTCCGTTTTGCATGCCCTGTTTCACTGAACTCATCAGAAACAAAATAGCCTCAAATAAACTAATGTGCTTTTAATTCACATTGATTAATACTCTCTCTGTTTACTCAGCTAACCATTTTAATTGATTAATCTAGTAGATCAACTGATTAAAGTCCTAATAAGTATTTATCCAGAGCTTTTCCTGAGTATTCAAAGCACTTCACATACATTATTATGACAACCTGTAAGATAGGCCTTGTTTCTTAGCAGTGTTTGAGAGACTAGTGGATTCCCTAAGGACATCTAGCGAGTTCATGTCTGAGATGAGATTTGAGCCAAGAATTTCGTAACTCCTGGCCAGTTTCTTAACTGCTACAGTGCAACAGCTCAGAGAATCTAGAACGCACAACATTTGCTCCTATGGATGACTTTTATTTCAATACCTTTTGTTCTGCCAATATGCTAGCTCAGGGGTCAGCAAACTTTTTCAGCAGGGGGATGCTCCACTGTCCCTCAGACCTTGTTGGGGGCTGGACTATATTTTTTGGGGGGGGGAATGAATGAATTCCTATGCCCCACAAATAACCCAGAGATGCATTTTAAATAAAAGGACTCATTCTACTCATGTAAAAACACGCTGATTCCCGGACCGTCCACAGGCCGGATTTAGAAGGCGATTGGGCCAGATCCGGCCCCCGGGCCTTAGTTTGCCTACCCATGTGCTAGCAGCTCAAGCAAGAATGTTCTTTGAAATGAATAAAACTAAATTCACACTTGTACATTTCTGAATGTGTTTTATGTGAAATGATGTTGTTAGATAATATTAATAAAAAAAAGATTGATCTGTGAAGAAACACGGCTGGTTGATTCTGAGTTTCTTTCTGGGAACATTAAGTTTTGTGCAAGCATTTAACCAAAATGCTTTTCTTGCTTTTCTCATAAAATTTATTGTTGGTGAGAGATGATAGTTCCAGCACTGATGCCACAGAAATAGATTTTTTTCTCTTGAAAAGAAAGATACTGGCTTGCCACTATTCTTCATTAACAAGTCATTGTGTTAGAGTTCACGAGCAATGCACCGTGTGTTTGTCCACCAGTCATGCCTCATGAGTATCAAATTGGTATATTGAGTGGATCCTGGAAGTGAATAACTTGAAGCATTATATTGGGCAGTGAATTGATTGCATGAGTCTCCTTTTGCATTCATACAGAAAATACATTATTTGAAATTGAGATCCATTCATTGAGATCAATTGACAATCAGAAAATTAGTAAATGGGTCACGAAAATTAACAATCAATCACTTTATACAAAAAGAGTGGTTATATTAAAAGGCAATATGGGTTAAAATATTGACTGACCATAGTCACTCTTGGGAGTGAAAATATATGGTTTCTAAACTGTTGCAGAAATTTGTAAGACTGTCCCTTCTCAGACAGCAAAATTAATATATTCCAGGGTCCTAGTGGGTGCTTATACCTAAATGTCTCAGTTGACAATATAGTTTCCAGTCTATTTTGCTGTGAAAGCTTCTCTCTTTAAAGGGAACAGGAATCAATTCACCATACCCTGCTTCTACATATTGGACTTGCATCCATAATGCATAACCTTTGGATTTAGACTGCAGTTGCATCCTACGGTACACTTATGTACCTCCAACCAGATATGCAGTGCACTGAGAGATGAAGACAGCTGTAATTTCTTCCATTCTGTCCCAAACACAAATACTTCCAGTCCCACCCAACCACCTTCCACTTCGTGCCAGGCTCCTTCTGTCTCTGGAGAGAGCTGTCTCTCGTTTGGGAAACTCTGCACTCAGGATAATGAAATCCTTATTTCACCAATATGAAAATAATGCTTTGATGAATAACCAAGCCTCCTTTAAAAAAAAAAAATTCCCCCCAAGAAAGATAGTGTTTCTAAGCGGCTGGGGGCACGGAGAGTGAAAAGTGCAAAGCCAGAATAAGAAAAATAAGTTATAAGCACGCTAGGCTTGTCAGTTTAGATCATGTCATTCCTGTTAGTGCCTAGTAAATACAACACCAGATCAAGAGCCAGAGGATAATCTTTCACTCAAAATCGTTCTCTTGCAGTAATCCAGTATTGGGTCCATAGTGGAGAAACCTATTGTCAGTGTCTTGCTTTGTTTGCTGACAAGAGCATCTTTTCAGTGTATTAAAAATTGCTCTATTAATTGTAATAATACCTAATCCTCTTCTTTGGTAACTAGCAAAAGACTTCTTAAAATAAAGGGAAACCCCAAAGTGAATATATTGGAGTGGTAGGGGTAGCTAATTTAATTTAAAGGGAGGAGAATGTGATTGCCCCTTGGAGGGACTATGGTGGCACCTCGGCTGGGGATACCAGGAAATGCTTTGAGCTGAAGCTCCAATCAAACTGCTTCACATTTCTTTCCTGTCCTATTGACATATTTTCAGTAGGGCAATGAAGAAGAAGAAGAAGAAGAAGAAGAAGAAGAAGAAGAAGAAGAAGAAGAAGAAGAAGAAAAAGAAGAAGTCATTATACAATTATTATAGACAAGCCACAGTACAGGGTTTCAATGCTTTTACTAAGCAGACATGTCTTGTCTTTTGCAAAAATGGGGAGGCCATATGAAACTTAACAGATGAGATCAGGACATGTACATGTTCTTGGAGAACTTTAAACCATTGCTTGGGACAATGTGGACTGAAGCTTTTTAATTCAGTGTTCCTTTTCATACTTCCTACATGTTGGTTGCAATTATTATTATTTATCTCTTTTAAAAGGTGGAGATAAAATAAAATGGATGGAGATGAACTTTTTTTTGTAAATCTGTTTTGAAAACTAGAAAATATATACTAGTAAACATATTATGAACTTTCTTAGTCTAGATATGATTTTTGTCCCATGACTGGAGCTGTATATTGCATAAAGTAATGACAGGCAATCAGCCTTTACAAATCAAAATCCAGAATAGTGTAGGATCCCTGGTGCCCAAGCATAAGAAGGGTCCAATACACCTGGCTGTGTCTGCATGTAAGACTGTTTACTTTGCATAAAATATTGCAGTATGCAATTATAGGCATACCTTTATATATATCAAAACATAAAGAAAGAATCTGCCAAATACAAATTCAGCTAATTCTTTTTATGTGGTTCCTAGAGAAGACATCATTCTCCCAAGCAAGCAAAGTCATTAGAGCAGGATTAACAAAATGGCTTTTATGAGGCCATTCTGTCCTGTTCTTCATTGGGGGAGGAGAATAATGCAACCAGAAGAGCTGAGAATACCAGACACATCCTGACTCCTGCTGAGGATTGGAGATGCATTTGCTGAATGTCTGTGTTACTGAATACCACCCATTGTGATTATACGGGAAGTGTGTGGGTGGCAATTTTAAATGGTAAATAAAACCAGGCAGAGAAGAAAAATGGCATTACCTATGGAGTTATAGAGAAAAGCTATGGTTAGTAAAATATAAGTAGTAAAAATAGTCAGGAAATAAATGCAACTACAATAATGGTTCTTAAGCTTCAATGCATCCTTAGCAATTTCAATACATATTCTCTGAATCCTAGCCTTGCACAAACGCAGGTGTGTCAGGTTTTCCTCAGATAACTGTGGCCTATAAGCAGACTTTCTTCTCCTTTGCTGCCATTGCACCTTTGATGCCAAGCCTTACTTTTTTATATAAGCATTCCTGTCTCTCATTCCTCCCTCTTCTTTGCAGTTTGTCTGTGAGAAGGAGGGGGCACCACATTAATTTCCACAAAATTATGGTGTCAAGCAAGTTCTTCACCAGAGATGCATCTGTAGGGGAAACTGGAGGAGGACCACTCTCCCATAAATCTGTTAAGCTCAGAGTGGCCATTTGAGAGCCTCACTGCAGATCAGTGACAATGAATTACTAAATCAACAAGGTTTGGGGGGAGGGTGTATGTGGGCTTCCATTGATAGGGCTGTCTCTTACAGAACTGACTCAGAAATAATATGTTTAATTCACTGAGTGAGTAAGGTAAAGGTAAAGGGACCCCTGACCATTAGGTCCAGTCGCGGACGACTCTGGGGTTGCGGCGCTCATCTTGCTTTATTGGCCGAGGGAGCCGGCGTACAGCTTCCGGGTCATGTGGCCAGCATGACTAAGCCGCTTCTGGCGAACCAGAGCAGCGCACGGAAACGCCGTTTACCTTCCCGCCGGAGCGGTACCTATTTATCTACTTGAACTTTGACGTGCTTTCGAACTGCTAGGTTGGCAGGACACTGAGTAAGTAGGTGTTTCCTATTAGTGATCCTTGAGTTTCTATTCTCTGGGCCCATTTTTTTTAATGGGGAAACTGTGTGGCTCAAACTGTTAGCAACTGAGGAGAACGGAAAGATACTTTGTTGTAAAATCACACTTGGTTGAGAATCCCTAGGGAACTTTTTCACTGTACTCTGTTGGAACTATTGATTATCTGACTTTCCTTGTTCCTGCTGCTTTTGAAGACCATATGGAAACTGAGAGTCCTATGTGCATGCCAGTTGTATGTAGCTGCTCCAGTGGTTGGTTGGGAGAGGAGAATAATGTTCCCCGAGTTTTGCAGAAGGCCTCTTCGCCTAAATGGCAGGGCTGAGTGATGATCCATTACAGTGTAGGACATCAGAAGTTTCTCAGCCTCCAGATTTGAACATGCCTGGCCGTTTCTGAGAAAGGGATGTTCTCTTCAAATCCATGTAATTATCTGTTAGGAAATAAAACGCCTCTTAATAGAATTAAAATGAAACTGTACCTATGAACTACGCACAATGGACTCATCCCTGGCTTTTGTTAGTTAAGGACTATTTCAGGGACTAATTTCACTGGAAGTTGGTTTTGTGTATTTGAGAGGCTAACTTTCATGAGAAAGTTTCTCTCTTGCCACCCTCCTCTCTCTCACTCACACCATGCCCTATAGCAGGTTCGTTGTAAACACACTAAGCCAGCATCAGTGAACAGGGGAAGAGAGGATGGGGACAAATAAAGGGTTACTCGGTACATCCTGATATGCACTTTTTCCATTTTAACTAGTTCTGGTTTATCATACAAGAAGAGAGGAAATACCGGTACATGATTGTGTTTTTCTCAGGTCCACCTGCCAACTGTTGAAATAAAGTATTTTAACATTGGGGTAGGGTCTTCAGACAGCATATTCTGGTTCAGGAGGCAGAGCTCACAATGAGTCTAAGGGCACCTGGTCATTTTTGGCAAGGGTGGAAAAGCAGCCTCTGTCCATGGGAAGCGGGGAGGTGGGAGTGTGTTCTTAAATACAGACCAGACTCACTGCTCCTAACAACACTAGGGTTGCCATATTTCAAAAAGTAAAAACCAGGACACCCAAAGTTGCCTAAGATCCAGTACAAAGCATTGCATTTTGGAAATTCCCCCCGGAAATCAATTCCGCCTTTGAAATCCTGGTAAAGTCCGGAAAAATCTAGATGTATGGCAGCCCTAAATAACACATACCCTCCAACATTTCTCCAATGAAAATAGGGACATCCTATTGCATAATAATATTAATAAAAAATTTAATATCTACCCTGCCCATCTGACTGGGTTGCCCCAGCCACTCTGGACAGCTTCAAACACATATAAAAGCATACAAAACATTAAACATTAAAAAAACCTTCCCCATACAGGGCTGCCTTAAGATGGCTCGGGGGTCAGATAACTCCATTCCCTCCAACATTTCTCTGGTGAACATAGGGACCTCCTAAGGAAAAGTGGGGCATTCCAGGATCAAATGAGAAACTAGGATGGCTTCTGTAAATCCAGGACTGTTCCTGGAAAATAGGGACACTTGGAGGGTCTGACAACATACTCATGCACTGGGATGTTCCTATTTTCATCTGGGATATGTGGGCCACAGGTATACGAAGGCTGGAAGGTATGAAAATGTTGGCCTTCATAAAGGGTTTCAGGAATGAAGAAGGGGTTCTGAATAGCAGAATAATGTTTGTGCTGGAGTTTTCTTTTTCAGAAGATGAGAGATCAAGTAGCCTTGCAAATAATTACAAAACATTGCTAGTCCAAAGCTTCCCCTCTCCTAGCTCATCTACCCATGCATATACCCGTGTTAGTAATTTGTTAACTAAATGAGGGAAGTGCCAGCTCCTTTAAATCTTCACTGCCTGACTACCTCAAGGAGGGTAATTCCCCCCACCCCCACTCCAGGCAGGAGCTTGAAATAAGTGCCAATAAGAATGGGGAAGAGAGACACAGCATTCTCTATAGCTCAGCCTTCTGGTCCTGACACTTGCCTGGACAACTGAAAAAGCTACAGCTTGACTTGGATAAAAGATCCAGTGCAACAGAGGCATCCTCCAGCATGGCCATCAAGCTGTGCGTGGTTTGCTCTCTACTGCACGGACCCAGCCCTGATTTGGAGTCCATTTATTGCTTTTTACAGAATCTGATCCTTTAAAATTTCCCCAAGCCACCTCTTAGGAGTTGATTTTTATCAGTTTCATTTTATACAGACCTTTTAAAAATGCTGAGACGATAATGCATCCTGGTACAAAAACCCGACTTCTCACTAAATCAATGAATAGCAATTCTGATTGCTTTCAGGGCACTGGCATTGTTACAAGGTTAACTGAAGGCTAAGGGGACAGATCAGATATTGGCTTTGGTAAACTCCAGTAAGGAAAGTGGAGAGGCAGACACTCTGCATGGTAAATGACTGCTGGTAGTTTGCTGACAATGAATGAATTCTGACCTTTGCTGCAGTAAAGTGCAAATATATTATCTAGCTTAATATGTAGGAGGACCCCTTTTGCTCAGTAGGAGAGAACTGCCACATTAATTGTAATTGGTACTTTGTTAAGAGGGCTGGATTAACTATTACACTCAGTACTCCTTAGAGTAAGGTTCTGGATAAATCAAGGCTCCCATTGCTCCAGAGAGCCTGTTGAACACATCTCTCATCCCTTATGCCCATGGCCAATGGAAACAATGGCCATATTCTCAGTTGTGAGGAAATTTTAAATACTGATATCCAGTATAGCATGAAAGGCAGGTCAGTTGCCTTTCCCCCTCAGTTGGGGCAAATTTTGAATGTGGAATTAAGTGGAACAAGGGGAGGGAGTTTGTGTTTGTGTATGTATGGCTAACTGTGTGCTGCCAAAGTTCTTGGTTCAAACTGCACTTCTAAGGTAACTTTACGTAAGCTACTTTCACAACCTCAGCCCCATATCTGTAATAAGAGACAGTACTAATATTGACCTACATTTATAAGGTTGTTGTAAGGCTTACTGAGATAATGTATGTGGAAGGCTTTAAAATACGCTATATAAATAGCTGCTATTAGTGTTCTTGTTTTTTAAAAATTAAAGGAGTCTGTTGCTATTATATAGTTCAGCCATGTCTCAGCCCCAAGAATACTTTTCATGGTAGGATTTCTTGTATATTATAATTCTTTGCCTGTTTAATTATTCTGTAAAATATCACATAAACTTTTGGTTTCCAAACATTTTTGATTGGTTGAAAGTAATAGACATAAGTAATAGATATGTCTCAAAAAAGTCACACTCTTTAAAAATTAATAAAGATAAGAACAGAAGACATTTTGTATGCTGTGTAAGACTTAGACTAAAACACCGGGGAGATATTCCTCTTTCTCTCTCTCAAATTATAGTTGCGTAGTACTGAGAACATTACAGTTGTTTAGCCCAAAGGCTGCAAAATCATGTCTGATATTGTGAACTTTGCTCCTTTCTCAGTTTATAAACAGGCCTCATGAAAAAATTAAGATTCCAAGCCCAAGCAATTCAAATTGTGCACCAAGAAAGCTTGAATTAGTTGACTTGTTGGAATTTATGTAAATTTAGCAAATGGCATAATTTCTTTTCTGCATATTTTAATCTGCATAATTTATTTTATGTAGTTCTGCTTTTTGGCAGTTGGGAGGAGGGGAAGGAACTTTGCAGGGCATTGAAGCCTTTTTTCGAACCACTGGAAATTTTATTAAGCCACCCCACTTGTTTCTGAAATTTCAGCAAGCCTTGCCCATGTATTTTAAAGCTTATATTCACAGCCATAAAGGTTAGGAATTTGTTTCCCTTCCCTTTTATAGTGATATGAGCTGGGAGTGCCTGGCACTGCGTGGGAATTTGGAGAAACCCACAAATATTGGGATTGTAAAATGAACAGTGCAATTTGTGAGTTTGGGCCCATCATGCCCAAAATCAGATGAAGTCACGCTAAAGCCACGTTTGGGTCTGCCTTCTTGATTCAAATGGAGCCTGGCATCCAAACATCAGTGAAGATGGCAGCCCCACCACATGAACCCTTGAGCCCAGTTTCTGGCAAACCTATGGTAAAGTCATGCCAAAGTCATGTTTTGGTCTGCCATATTGAATCAAAATGGCACCCAGCATCCAAAAGTCAGTGAAACCTGCTGTCCCCACCTTGGGAACCCTAATGCTGATTTTGGTGATGATATCTCAGGAGGTGGCCAAACTTGTGCCAGAAAATGCACACTAAAGTTGTGTTTTCATCCACCATCTTCATTCAAAATGGTGCCTGGTATCCACATGGTGATGAAGTCCACTGCCCCCACCTTAGGAACTATTGTGCTGTGTTTTGTGATGATATCTCAAGAGGTGGCTGGACTTTGCCAAAAAAGGGGGGCAAAGTCATGCCAAAATCATGTTGTGTCTGCCATCTTGATTCAAAATAGTGGCTGAGTCTAAACATTGACAGTGATCACCACCCTGAGTTTGGGAACCCTAATGGCAAATTTATCACTGATCACTTGAGAGGTGGTTGAACCTATGGACGAACAGATCACTTTCCAAAATAAGTAGTAGAAGATAAAAGATTCTCAAAAGCTTCTGATTTCCCTCAGAATCTGTGTGCTTACATATACAGCTTTGACAGTAAGTACTCCAGCAACGGTCCATTCTAGCCCAATAAGGTCTGTAATTTTCCTATCATCTTGAATTCAGCTCTCCAAAGTCTATGTTAGATATCAAACCTGAGGTGTTTTGTGCTTATGAAGCATTATATTATGTACCAGCTGGCCTGTGTCCTCTTCAAATGTGATTGTGTAACCACACACTTCAAGTTTGTTGAGGACCAAGTCCTCCTGCCAAACTGCATGAAATGATTCAGGGCCAAACTATGTATGATGGGGCAGGTATCTTAGTGATGCCTTTAGAAACCAAGAGTTAAAAGCCATTTTATGTCATATATCTTAGCTACGTTGGAACTTCAGCTTAGCATGAGATGACATGATTGTCTGTTTTATGGTGTCACGATTGAAGATGTGTGTGATTTGCAGGAGTCTCTGTAGATGTGAGAATACTCAACTCGGATGTGACCTCCTCCTTTGTGAGCCTTAACTGGCTTCTGGTAAGCTCATTTATTTTACCAGGCCTTAGCAATCAGAATTAATTTTCTCAAGTCTTGTGAATAATTTCATCTCTGAAATCCAAATTTAAATCACATTTCTTTCTTTTCCGAAGCATTTAAGCTAGTGAGTTGCAATATAGAAGAGTGGTGAGAGAATGTCTATTTAAATCTCTGCCCTTTTTTGCATATCACAAGCCAGCAAGTGTCCAGGATCTTGGAGAGGAGATTGTGGCTACTTTGCTTCTCCACTGGTTGTTCTGCTACTATGCCGCACTGTATTAAACCATGTTTTTGCTTGGCATGTCTTCTAAACCTGGGCTCATGGTTTAGCAGTCCTGGACAAACCTTTGAGGTCCCTTCCAACTCTATGATGCTAGAATATTAATTTGGGGCTCTGATTTAACAGAATACAAATTTTCCATAGAAGTGTGTGGGGTGGTTAAAATGCCTTTTGTTGCAATACCTTATTCATTTAACAAACTGAGAACAATCCCTAGCTTGGGGTGCGGTGTGAATCTTAGCTGTCAATGAGAGAGGGAGTAAGAGTGAGAGAAAATGTACCCCAAATCAGAGATCTAATCCATATCAACATTAATTCTTTTCTCCGTTTAATTTCCTGTTTAGATTCAGTGGGATTTCATTGAAACAGCCCAGTTATGTAGTGCAGTGTTTACAATGCATGTTACCGCCAGTCCTCCCTCCCATCCTTTCTAGCTAACGTATTTTATGTGCAGCAGTGTGCCAAGGTAGCATGCAAATGCACCTCAAGATACATTCATTTATAGGGGCTGATGGAAAACAAGGTGACAGCAGCAGATCTGGCTGGATTTCATTGCTTGGAATTTGACTCTCGTTTTATTTCCAGTAGGCTTTTCAGTGTGTGTATGTGTTTCCTTAACCCCATGGTGCTAGAAAAAATAATTAGAAGTGATGTCGGGAAAAGCAATAATAAAGGAAGCCTTACTCAAATTCAGTTTTGTCAGTTAATAGCGAGTGTCTGGAACAATACAGCAGATGATTAAACAGGCTCATTCTGGTCTGAGAATATAATCAAAGGGGCTTTTGGATATCAACACCAGCATTACGGCTAAGGGAGAATAGTAGTGTTCTTGTGGATAAAGGATGAGAAGGGGGCAATGCTGGCCAAGTGATTTGCAAGTATTTGTATTCCCTGTTGGTGGTTCTTAAACTGTGGTCTGGAGACCTCCAGTGGACCTCAATGCATATTCAAATGGTTCCTGAGACCATAATAAAGGAAAATACTGAATAGAATTTTTTTGATTGCTTCATCAGCTCTAATAATCTTAAGTTATTTACAGAAGATCAGCATGAAAGAGAAAAGTCCTTGCAATTACGTGTAATGCTGGAGATAAGACAGGGCTGTCCTTCAAGAAAGCTGGATATCTTACTGATAAGCACCATAAATGTCTTAATGACATGGAGCAGGAGCCAACACAGCAATACTTTTCCTTTTCTTTCATGTTGGTTCTTCTATGCTCTTGGTTGCTACATCGTAGAGTAGCATTGTGGAGAGAGAAATCCTTCTTTGTGACTTTGTCAAGTCCCCATCACCATATTTTGTTTCATCTAGACATTTTGGTGAATATTTCAGAGGAACAGCAAATTATTTAAATTGTGTTGAAGTAGCACTGGGTCTTTTTCAAAGGCTTATAAGTAGCCACTTGCCTACTTATCTGTGGTGACCTAGAATTTGCCATGGGTGACCAGGCAGGAAGTCGGCCAGGCTGTAAGCGTGCCACAGATGACTATTATAGGTATGTGTGTACATGAGCTAGGGGGTAATAATTTGGGAGTGGGGTAGCAACATTCATGAATTTATTTGCCAGGTTGTCTTCAATGCATTTTTTAGCTCTGTTTTAGAAAGTCTGCATTTCTTCTTTGAAAGGAAGAATAACTCTAATTAACATATTTTCTCACCCTTCGAATGCTATTGGCAAATTGAGACTCTTGCTGGGTGACCCATAAGCTGCACAATGAAATGTAGCATGAATATTTTCTTCCTCATATTGAAATTTGAAATTTCCTCACCACTAGAAGCTATCCTCCTGCTCCTGGTTTGTGCTTAATGAAAAACCTCCCCGCTCCCCTTCTTTCTTTTTTTGCACTGTGTAGAATTTTAAACAAGCCTGGCAAATAAATACTGTAGAGAAGCATAAGCCTCTATCCTTGTAGAAACTCTCTCAAATAGTTACATTAGAACCTGACCCTCTGTTTGGTGGAGGCCCTAGCCTAGAGCGTACTGATTAATCCAGCCCTTGTTGTGACCCGTTCTGAACATGACACAAGGCAACCTAGAAATGAAGCTTCTTCGGTATTTAACTTGAAAAACGTTGAAAGTGTCTCTTGATACTGAAGTGAAAATAATGCATTATATGTGGAGATCACAGAAGCAACACTTCATTACGATTCCCATCAGCAGAAGAATATTCTATCAAGGCAAAGATATTTACATTTATAATACACTAGGGATACAAGTATCTGTGTTCTCCTTCAAAGAGGGGAGGGAAATACCATGTCATTCTTAATTAAGGCTTATAATGGACCTAAATCTTAATGAGGGGTTTTTTTTTTTGTATATGCGCATTAACTCACAATATTGCTAACGTGTGTGGTTAATTTATATGCAGCCATCAACAATAATTCTGGCAGAAACTGGATGCAAAGTGCTCTTTAGTAGATGCAGCACCCTCCAACTTTTCCTCTTCCCAATGAGTCCTATCTAGAAGATAAACAGAAGAGAGGTCTATCAGCAGCTGTTAGTCATGATAGCTAAATGGAACTGTATGCATTGCTAGAGGTAATATTCTCCTGAGTGCTAGATGTTGGGGGCAACTAACCAGGGAAGGCTCCTTGCCTTCCTTGTGGGCTTCCTGAAGGTATTGCACTGGCCACTATTGGAAAGGGAATGATCTGATCTGTCAAGGCTCTTCTAATGTTCTTAAGTCTGTTTCAAACATGCCTATTCATCAGTTTATCTCATCATTCTTCTTGTAGTTAAACTTGTAAATAGCCTTTCTTGCAAAGTATTGGTTAGCCAAACAAATAAATCACGTAACAATTTTTCGTCTCACCAATTGAAGGATATTTTAATTTTTTTCCATGAGTTTCACCAGAAAAACACCCCCACAATAACCTGAATCTTATTTATTTAGTATATATGCCACTCTTTCCCATACAAAGAGTCCCCAAGCAGCCACAGTTCCAACAATGACCGAGCCCAGACCAGCTTTGCTTCAGCCATGTCAGCTACATCCTTAATTTCACAAAATGGAGCAATAAATAAATGTGGTGAAACTTTTTTTAAAAAAAAGTTTTAAAATAATAACAAAACCCATTATATAGTAATCAATTGTGTTTTTTCATTGGAATTCAGTTTTTTATACTATTGATAACATTCACTGGAATCAAAATTTTGTTAGCCTTGAGTGGTTGTTTTTTTAAAAAAAAAATAAAACTTATGTTTACATGTTTGGCATTTTTTTAATTCATTGGAACCTACTTTATAAAAACCACACCATATATCTTCCAGTATAACTTTATATGCTGTTCTTAGTGGTAAATTTCAGGTTACACTGGAAGACTGAAATTGTGCAACAGTTAGAGAAATAACACATTCTTTCATTGAATTAGTCTTTTGTAATGTAAGTAAATTATCCAGAAACCATTCATGCACAGTATTCTGATAATACAGGTGTTTAAATGGTAATAGCAGCTGAAATCACAATGTGAGTTGAAACAATAAAGTCATTAGGGTGTTGCAATATGAAATTAAACCATCTCTATTGCTGTGCACTATTATAAACATTGTACCCCACCTGCACACACACTGTGCAAATTAAAGCAATGCCACACCCATTTAACAAGAGTTTACATTAGGGATTTAGACTGGGTTGGGTGTTTAGCAGTCATAAGGGTGGCACAAGTAGAATAGTGTGCGAATTATGGAATGTTTTGTTGAAAAACGTTGTGGCTCAGAAAATCTCAGGTTCTTGCATATAACCAAGGTTAGTGTGATTAATGCCTTTAACTTTTAGTATTCTCTCAGATAAACTTGGAGTTTTGTTTGTTTGTTTGATATAGAATACAAAAATATGAAATCCTATCAAATAACAGCATCTTAATACTCTAGTCCATACAGACTATTACAAAAACACATTTTGTGAGAGAGAAATGTGAATAAGGAGATATATATTGCTCCAAAATAAAATAAGTATTGACCAACTGGAGATATATTTGGTTCCATCAAAGGAGAGCTGAGTTTATATGCAATGTGTCGATTTTGTCATTGTAGTGATGTCCCAGATTCTTTAAAAAATTGATGAGTGAAACAATCTTCTCTCCCCCCAGTATGATATAGACTTTCTTGCTGCATTTAGCAGGCTAGTTACAATTTCAACATCATCTTTCTCCATTCAGTTTATCAGTATAACAATGGGTCCTCCAGTAAATTATATCCTGTAATTTGATCAATATACCTCAGCATTGCTTCCCACAACTTCTAACTGAATCTCATTTTCAGAATAATAAATTGACACCAAATTCACCACACCTTCAACAGATGTATGTCTCTAAATTTCAACTTACGTTTCCTCAAGTAACATTAGTAATGTATTTATATACATAACTAAGGATATATATCGTTCGTATATTCTTCTTAAGGTACAGTTAGGGTTAGGGTATAAGATACAGACACTGCTTTCTCCTCCTTTTCCTGGTCTCTTAAGAACTTTTTTGTTCTTGTTCCTATTCTTGTGCTATGGTATTCAGAGGAGACAGTATATACTTAACTCAGGCATGGCCAAACTTGACCCTCCGGCTGTTTTGGGACTACAATTCCCATTATCCCTGACCACTGGTCCTGTTAGCTAGAGTTGATGGGAGTTGTAGTTCCAAAACAGCTGGAAGGCCAAGTTTAGCCATGCCTGACTTGACTTGACTTGTAACCATTTAGTTTCCTTATTCCCAATGAATGGGTCTAAACCCCCTTTAAAGCCATCTAAGTTGGTGGCTATCATCACAGCTTGTGTCAACAACACCCATAGTTGGTTGTGTGAAGAAGTACCTCCTTTTGTCTGTCCTGTATCCTCTTCCCTTGACTTTCATTTAATGACCCTGGGATCTAATATTGTGCATGGGATGTGGATAGGACTCTTTCCACCATTTCCACACCACAGGAGTAGCCTTGTTCTATTCTATCACCCCTTTCTTGATCCCCCCCTAAAATAAACCCCTGTCCCTCAAAAAACACAGCATCAGATATTGCAGGAATGAAATTTATTCTTGATCCCATCTCCTAATGATCCCTAACATGGAATTTGCCTTTTTCACTGCTGCTGCACACTGAATCGACATTTTAAAATTATTATTTATTTTTATTATTTATTAAATTTGTATACCACCCTCAGGGTGTTTCACAACATAAAATTACAACATAAAAACTACAAAATACATAATAAAAAATAAGAACAACAACAAACCAATAGTATCTCTCCCATAACTCCACTACTAATTTCAGGCACCATGGCTTCCTTAGGATGAGATGAAAAAGCAAGCGTATGGATGACATTGAATACCAAATCTCTCATGGTGTGTCAAACCTGACTTGCATAATGTCAAGTTTTGCAAGCATTTTGTTGTGAAGAAGCCTTTTGGTGATCACAGTGAGATGCACAAGTTTTATGCTTGAGTAGTACCGTAGGTCTTAAGGGATTCCCAGCCATTTACATATATTCAGAGTCAAACTATGCTGCAGAAAATGTGTCAACTTTCAAATTTACTGTAATTTTCGGCTCTACTACAATCCTATAACATGAGTCAGTGTTTAAATTGCTGAAATTTTAGTGTGGGTACAATTCTCCACATGTGCTCCAAGGTAAAGAAATGATTTGTGGTGTTTTGCTATTTCTAGCAAACGTACTCTAAGGTAACAGTCAGCTGTAGTGGAGTTAAGGGCCTCCTCACACAGTATGCCATGTAAGATTTCACAAGTGTACGCCTAAAAAAATGTGAAAGGTGAAGGTGAAAATAAGGTAATTGAAACCATACAGGTATTCTCATTAGAGAGCCAGGATTGGCTGTGGTTTCCTATTGAGCTTGGTGGCAAACCCAGGATTGCTGCTGTGTTACATGCCTTACGAATTCACTCCAAACAGATTTTTGTGACCCCCCCCCCAAACTGTTTGCAATAATATTCCTTATTGGAAAAAGGTGGCCATATGAAAAACTTCTTAGCTTCTATACCATCAATAAAACACAGCCTACTTCTGCAGTTGTCCTCTGGCTTAAAAAGGTTGGTAACTTGAAGCTGATCATTTGTACAAAAAAAATATGGCATGATTGCTCTTTGAATGGGAGAAATTGTGCTTTACACATTTTTTTCTGTTCAGTACCCATTTTATTTGGAACACTAAATGGTCTGAATACATTTTCCAAGGGAAATAAAAATCAAACCTTCTTACATTAATGAGTGTGTCTATGAAATGTAATAACTGTGGCTGCACTTAATTGAATATGTGAACTATAAAGAGAAAGCATGATTGCTCCTTTTTTCTAAAAACTGTATATCAATGGCAACTGAGTGTGTGAACTTGACTGCACTAGAAAATATTGTGTGGGAAGGGAGGTGACAGATGGCCTATTCAAACGTGTGTCACCATTGGAAGTTGTGTTCGTCATAAGAATATAACAGGAGCCCTTTCCTCATAGGGGAATTGTTCTAGCACCATCAGTTCCAGTATCAGAGGGCAGTATGCCTCTGAATACCAGTTGCTGGGAGCATAAGCTGTTGTGCTTATGCGCTGCTTGTGGGCTTCCCATAGACATCTGGTTGGCTGCTTTGAGAGCAGGATACTGGACTAAATGGACCTCTTGTGCAAACATGCCACATGTGAACTAGCCCCTACTTTCAGCAGGTAACAGTTGGCTGCCTCTTGTTTTGCAAAAACAATGCAAAAAAGTGGTACCTCTTTCAAGTTGTTCTTTCTCAATTCCTATTTCTAGAAATACAGAGGTGTCATGTGTCAGGGGTTCTCACCTCCAGGAGGTGGGGAAATGCCCTGCCTTGGCTGGGGTTGTCCTCCCCTGCAAGGCCCACGTCAGGCAGCTTGGGGGATGCTCCTAGATTCAACACTGTCACTTGAGGCTCAGGTGGCCTCTGTGGCTAGGAGTGCCCCTTTTCAATTACAGTTGGTTCATAACTTGGCCACTGTATCCTATGCTCTGGTAGCCTCCAGATTGAATTATTGCAGTATGCTGTACATGCTCTTGAATATGACTTGGAAACCAAAATTGATCCAAAATGCAGTGGCAAGATCATTGGATAGTGTTCCATTTAGTTCACAAACAACCCCTGTTTTGAAACAGCTGCATGGGTTGGCAGTTTGTTTCTGGGCCCAATTCAAGTGTTTAAAGCCCTCAGCAACTCAGGGCCGAAATATCTGAAAGACTGCATCCTTCCCTAGAGACCCTCTCAAGTGTTAATATCAGCTGAGGTGGCTCTTCTTGATAGTTCCAGCACCCTCAGAAGCTCAGGGATGGTGTTGGCCCAGGAATCATAAAATCATAGAGAGGACATTCTTTGTGGCAGCCCCTAAATTGTGGAACTCTCTTCCCACAGAGGTGTATCAGGCAACTTTATTATACAATTTTCATTACCCTGGCCTTTAACACCTGAGATGTATATGTTCAGGACCCAGTGTATTTTTTTGTAATTTGTCATTGGATTAGGGTGAAGTGCAGATAAATAGTAGTAGTAATTAATAATAATAATATATTTGCAAGAGTGGACTGGAGGACATTTGGTTAACTTGATGACTCGTCCCACTGGAGGGTATAGGCAGGGCCCTCTGAAGAATATTGCCTCCTCTAGTCCTAGCCTCTGAATATTTCCTTCAGATACTAGATATCCTCAAAACTAAATCAAATCAATAAATCCTATGTGATGTTGACTTTGAGCCAGTTCACATGTTATGAGCTGGTTGCATTTCTTCTGTGGCCAGCTTTTTGGGGATAGGATGTGGCACATGATACCATCCTCTCCATCTGAGCCACTGACTCTGCTGTAGGTAGTACCTTATGCTTTGTTGTGAGGTTCTACCTTTCAGGCATTACTAGACCAATGTAGGATCAAGCCATAGAGAAGGCTCAACCTAATCACTATGGTAATGTATAAAAGGGAACTTTGAGAACTGTTAACTGCAGGTGATACTCACTTGTATCCAGATATTGACACTTTCTTGGAACTTTTGCATGTGCACAGGTATCCTCAAGATGTCTGGATTTGGGTTTTTATTGTTACATTAATTAAAGACTTGGTCCAGCTGTTCTAATAGTTTAATGAAGTTTCTATCTCAAGCATGATTTGCATCTGTATGAAACTCAGATCTCTGTATCAACAAAGGCAAGTATAGACTGTCAATGAATGCTCCATTGATTTTTATACAGATTTATTTTAATCAGATGGTGTTGGCTGTCCAAAGTCCTTGGGATGGCATTGTGAAAGAAATGTAAATAGATAAATAGAAGTAGTTTTTTAAAAGTTGGAGATGAAACTGAACTATTTATGTAATTTCTATTCGTGCCACCTGAAAGGCTCTGAGTAGCTATAAAACGTAAGGAAACTAGACAAGAGTGACCTTAAAGTGGAAGTGACAGGAGTGAACCCACTTCTGAAGCTCTTTAGGAAACAATTTATGTAAATTATTTTACGCAAATTTCAGTGATGCAGAATTGTTTTTGGGTTTCTTGGTATTTTCTGCCATCACCATATTATTCTACTTAGCAACTATATGGATCTCATCTGGGGTTTAACTACCGGTAGTTCAAAGAAAGACAAATGAATGCTAGAATGGGGAAAAAGTGTTTCCTGCCCATTTTAAATCAATGATTATTCACATAAATTTGTTCTGAACCAGTCTCGCTTATTTTTGTTTAAATGCCACTCCTGCTTAAGAATTGAGAAAAGAGGCACATTAAAAGGAATATCTCAAGTGTCTGTTATCAAGTCCACAAAGGCAAAAAAGTATCAACAGTAGAAAAAGTATTAACGGTCTATTTGCCGTTTTTACATAAAATATGGTGTGAATATATTTCCCTTTTGTTTTCTTTGGCAAACTCTTTAAAACATAGGAAATACAATCTCACATTTGATTAATCTGACCACTACCATAATTATGGTTAAATGTGGGTGTAACATTCTCTCTCTTAGGAGCACACCATGATGTAACTGGTACTACAGAAAACCTGATTATATTACCCTGCATTCTGTGGAGCTGTTAAGCAGAAGTCTTCTCTCTTTTTTTGCTCCAAAACTCATCTAAATGGAAAACACATTGTCTTCATTATACTCCAGTGTTGAATGAACAGGGTTGCCATAGCAACAGCCATCTGAGGCCTTGCTGATTTCAGGCCAGTGAATGGGGTAGACAAACAAAAAAAAAAGTACCTTGAAAACCAAATGGGAACAATTGCTATTCATTCAAGCCAGGTTTAAGATCAGCAAATGTCTTTTAGCAAGAGAGAGGCAGATAAGGAGGTATCAGACATGACTGCAGAATAATAACAGAAAATTATCATAATCTCAAAAGTTTTCATCCTGGTTGTGTAGCATTAGGAGTCCTTTTAAACAAATGTGTAACATTTTTAAAGTGCTGAAATGGACAACAAGGTTTCGTCTACACAAGTTTGGAAAGCAGTTGTGAGGATGTGCAATTACATTGGAACTTCCTTCTAACCTCAGCAATTATGAAACATTGTGAACATTTTAAATTTAAGAAGGCATGATTACTAGCTGGCCTGGCACTTATTAATGCCAACTGGAGAATCGTTCTATAGTAGCACTTTCCCTTCCCTCCTCCCAAAAGAATGTGTTATGAAGGAAGAGGGGATAAGCCAGGGGCACTGAAGTGCCCTACTTTTCTAACTGTAGCTATTTTCTCCTCTGTTCCATTTGATTGTGATTAATTCTGGAGAATATTTCCTAATCCCCCTCCCAAATTTGACTGGTAGAAATACCAGCTTTTTAGCTGTAGTAAACAGTATGCGGTAAAGTTTGGAAATCTGAAAATCCTAATTAATTAGCACTTCAATTTATATACTAGATTGTAGTGTTTTGTTTTTTTATGTACCCACTTTTTGTTATGCTAAGAACATATCAAATTAAATGTTCCCAACAGTTGGAATTTTGGGGTAGTCTTTAGATTGATATTCTAGTCACCAGACCCATTTTTCCATCTGCCTCCCCATGAAATATGACAACCTGATTTTCAGCAATAAGCATGTCAGTTGCTGACATCATTAGCCCAGTTCAGATACATTACTGTGAGATGGCAGCAGGCTTTGCAATTGTAAAGGAATGGATGGAGGTGAGCTCTCATCCCCTGCATCATGTAAATAAACTAATTCATTATGTGGACACTCCATACATATATCCAGTTAGTATACCACCATTCATTTTCTGAGAATAATAATTGTAGAAGTCAAGAGCCTGTGCAGCTTAGTATTTGTATGGTGTCCACAGCATACTGATGTTATCTGGAGGGGTGTGGTACACCTGTTTAACTAACATGAGAAGAGTGTCCCCAACTGAGTTATGTTTTGAGCTAAGCCACTCTTTTCCATTCTAGAATTATTCGTTCTGGCCCAGAATTAGTAACAAGGAGCATTTATCTCCCTCCATCCCTGACAGATGGCCATCCAGCCTCTGCTTAAAAACTTCCAAAGTAGAAGAGCCCATCACTTTCTGAAGTAGTCCATTCCATTGTCAAGCAACTCTTACTGTCAGAAGGTTCCTCCTAATTGTTGGTTGGAATCTCCTTTTTTAAAAAATCGGATCCATTGGTTTGGTTCCTACCCTCTGCCCTCTGGAGCAGCAGGAAACAAGCTTGCTCCATCTTCCATGTGACAACCCTTCAGATATTTGAAAGACAGCTATCATATCACCTTTGAATCTTCTCTTCTCCAGGTGAAGCATACCCAAGTCCCTCAACCATTTATGTACAGTAGGTAATTAACATACTGTACTTTGGCCACAAGTCCTAGGACCAGCTGTTGGAGTTGGTAAGTGATGTGCTCTGTCTTGTGTACAAATTAACTGGGCACACCCCACAGAGACCTTTTTACCAGTTCATTTGCTGTAGTCACAGCACACCTGACATTAAGATTGCACAGAAAGTGGGGAAGGAATTAAAAGAAAATTATGAAATTGGACGATCCCCTCTCCTATATACATACCTATAATCTGTCTGAATTCCCTGATAACATAATTGTTAGCTGAATGCATGAAAACAGAATTTGGCAAGCTGTGTATATCTGTGGTAGAAAGCAGGAGGACTTCTTAGACTCATTTCCCATTGTTTGATTTAATGACACAGGGATGTTTCTGTGGTCATGCCCTTAAAGGACAAACCTGTGCAACTAGGTCAGAGAAGGATGGACATCAAGAGTTTGCAGAGCATCTTGACATTTAAAACAGTTTCTTCATCCTCCTTATGTATGTATTCTTCCATGATTTGGATACTACAAGTAGAATGCTTCTCAGGTTGTGAATAATGCTTTATATAGTAATCAAAATGTAAATGCTTATTTTCTAGTCTGGGCATAACGGAATTCAGTAATTGCTCCTTACTGTTGCATGTATGCACTAATAGTTCTAACTTGCCCAGCAATTGGTCAAAGAGATCCGGAGGGTTCAGAAGCAGGCCAGCATATCAGTCATTAGTAGCTGGAGAGAGACGGAGAGAAACATTATGCTTGAGGCCTGTGTCATCTCTTATCTAATGTGCCCGCTCTTGACAAGAGGTTATCTAGAGAACTAAACCAGACCCCTGCATCCCACTCTGGAACATATCTGAGCAATTCTTTTGACTTTAGGTAGTTATTGCTTTTTTGTTTTGTTTTGTTTTGTTTTTTAAAAAGAGGGGTTGGGGTGAGCGCAAGGCTCTCCACTTGGTACTGCCTAGCCTAGGTAAATCAGTCAGTGTGATAATATAAACCACTTACTGTGACAGTTGGGGAGTTGGAGACAAGGTGCCTTTGTGAGGAGATCAAGCTCCTCCATAATGATAGGCAAATTGTTATCTTGGGAGGCTTGTCTCAAAGATGGAATCTGTCAGGTTTTAATTAGTTTGCCTACCATATTTCATACAGATACAGCCTGCATGTATCTGAGAGCAAGTGGGTGGGGGTGGGATAATAATTAGTGGACAGCACCAGGTCCGTTTTTGCTTTCTGGCATAAACAGCGATCTAACGTTTAACTGCATTCCAATTAATAGCAATATTGAGAGAAATGCTGCAGTCATGGCTACAAAGACAAACAGGTGTAGACATACATCTCTTAAGTAGAGAACCAAGTGAGTATATAGGATGTGATACTTCATTGGGAACAAAAGTGAGGAAAAAAACACTCAATTAGGGGGGCAGCTACATCACTTGATTCTTAGAATGTTTTTATATTCTTTAAAAGGGTAGTATATTTTCTAGAGCATTTAGGCATGGAAGTAGAAGAAGCTGAAATAAAATGGATGTCTGTCAATGTGGCATGTCCCTTAGAGGTTCTCAGGTTACAGGTATGGAAAAGACCTCTGTCCCTGAGATCTTGGAAAGCTGTTGCCAGTTAAAATAGACATTATTGGGCTCTGTTGTCCCAATAGTCTGTCTCAGTAGAAGGAAACTTCCTGTATTCACAATAGCATTATATATACACTATATCCTTATGACATTATGTATTATGCGTTTTTGTCAGAAAACTGTTCATTCAGGACCAAAAAGTCAGTCTTTTCCCATAGATGAGCACTGCTCACCATATTACAGTTCAGAAAGAGGGAATTAACAAAATTTAAAAATGACTGACTCCTATTTTCATTCCCTGAACAGTGTGGTCGCTGGTGCCTCCATACTTTCCCATGCTAGCTGTGATCCATGTAAAGGCTTCTGGACACATCATTCTTCTAATAGCATACTTAATATATCACAAAAGTGAAGCCCAGGCAATAACCTTCATCTGTATTTTGGGGCAAGCCAGAGGCCTTTAAAGTTGCTGTTGAGGATGAGAAAATTCTAACCAAATTTGCTATCTATGTAGTTTTGATGGCTTTTTACTCTGATTCACATAATGTTATGATCTAACAGTGGATGGGCCTACAACAATTTCCCTGTCATTTTTAATCCACAATGAGCTTTGAAATGTGGAAACTAAATGGGATATTAAAACCCGTTGTCTAAAAACAATTTCCCATTATATGCAGTGACCTGTCCTGACTTCCTTTATCGGCTCGCCCTCTTTCATCTAATAGGTGCATTAATCCATCTCCTTGCCTTGCAAAGACAGCATGATCAATGGCACATCACTGCATGTCAGCTGTACAACATGACAGTAGCCACAAATGTGTGAGGCTAGATGAAACCCCAGGGATTCTTATGGTCACAGCCCCTGCGGAAAGGTACTTTTAGAGCAAATTGCTTAATACCTATGTTAGAAGAGCTTTACCAGATCAGATCATGAGCCCATCTAGCTCAGTATCCTGTTTCTGGCAGTATCTAGCCAAATGTCTATGAGAAGGCCACGAGCAGAGCATGATGGCCACAGCCCTCATATCCTTTTCACCTGCTATATTGTCTTTGAGCATAGAAATTCAGCTGTTACAACTAGTAGGTGTTTATAGAGTTGCCCCCCATGAGTTTGCATAATCCCTTTAAAATGCTGTCTGAGGTACCGGTAAGTGACCTTTTTTTGTATAACCAGAAGTCTGAAGAAGGTCTCTAAGTATCCAATATGTAAAATTATGGAGTATCCTCTCTGTTTTGTAAGAGCAGTGCTCATCATTGGATTCAAGAATCATTGGATCTATTTGGGGCCAGGAAATAATTTTATCCCCAAACCAAATTGGTGCTGATAACTGAGGGTAGAGGAGACGGGTTTACCTACCTGTGCTGTCTGTGATGCTTAGTTTATAGTACACATTCGGTGGTAATGCCAATACTGTACTGTACCATTTTAAATGTTGCTTTGTTTCACATATCCCCCATGTAGCCACCTACATGGCTGGGGGGGACTTGGAAATGCTAGTTTTGTACATTTTAGAAATTGGCTTTGCAGAAATGTATGAACAGCCCCAGACGTGGCTTGCTTATACAAGTCATTTCAAGCAGTTTGATGAAAACAAACTTTCAGCAAAGCATCTGCTGTCTCTAGTTGTGATACAATGTGGCATGCCGGATTGCATAGCATGAATTGTGAGGTTGATTTTGGGTGGATAACCATGTCCCTTTGGGTGTGCTTTGGGTCTATGTGGCCTTTGTGCCATGTACAATTCTGTGATTCTACAGAATGGCTGTAAGGAATCAACCTCTTGTGTTCAGTGAACTCTGCTAAGTTTGGTTAATGGTATTGCTTTTCTAGGGGGTGGATAATTAAGTAAAAGAAACAATGGCTTTGATTGCTCAGTGGTTAGTAATTAGCGCAAAGCTAACAGCCAATATATCTTGAGCTGCCTTGGTATGAATTGTAGGCTACTTAAGAGCAGCCGTCATACAAGGACAACGTAAACATGGCAGCCAATAACCTGATGGCGAATTAAGAAGCACAAATGTTAGAATATTTGAGGTGAGGCAGGGTGGTGGCTTGTCTGTTCCTAGGAATTCATTACATTGCTGCATTTCCCAAGCAAGCTGATAAGGAATATTGTGTTAAAGATCTGCAGTTCTGTTTGTTGCTGATTTACAACATGGAAAGTAATCATTACTAATAGGAGAATGCTGTGGAAAGAGCAGAATATATTAGTGGGTACACCTTAATGGTATGGAGCTTTTCTTGATTATTTCCTAAGGAATTTTTTTATAATAGAAGGGGGGGGTGTATGTGTGTGAGTGAGAGGGAGAGGAGAGAGAGTTGATGATATTGAAGTGAGTAGGAAGCAAAGATTAAGCATTGGAATCTCTTGTGTCTTTGTATTGCTGAAAAGGTAGGTCTGTGGCTTGCCATGAGCAGAGTAACAAGAAAAGTGGTATTAGTAATAGTGATTTATAAAGCAGTTTTTGGAATGTTGAAGGAGTGTCACATACATTATAAACTGAGTAATTCTTACAACAATCTTGTAAATTAGGTCAGTGTTGCTGGTAAAATATTATGTTGCTTGGTAAAATATGAATAAAAGGGTGTTGGATTTCTCTTTTCAACCTTCCTTAGTTTTTAGACAGCAGCTTGTTGAATGAATGCCTATATAATTACAATTAATTGACACAAGCTTTAATAGATAGCGGATCAGATCACGAAGCTAATAGTTTCTCCTACCACTAGTTTCTGCTATTGATATGTAACTTTTGTATCCAGATACATTTCAACTAGCTTACCACAATGCCAGTCTTAACCTACTTGACATGTCACCAGAATGGGCTTTGTGCACTGACACAGCCAGACATGACTATGCCTCGTCCTGTGCATTTGTATTGTTTTAGATTCAGCATGGCAGCTGGTTAACCAAAACTGATCATGTGGCCATGAGCAGATATTCTACAATCCCACATCCTGGCTTTGATCTAATGAGTGACTACTTGCTGCTGCAGAAGCTGGCACCTGGAAATGATGTCATGGCCTGCTGGGTGGCCATGAGCCAATCCAGAAGCAGCTAAATAGGCTGAAAGGTGGGAGGCAAGGAGAAGGAATAAAGTGGTTGGTAAACACCCCTAAAAGGGAAATATGAGTTGGCTGGGAGTGGAAGGCTGGGCTCTCCTGCATAGTGAAAAAAGAGCTGAGGCAGTACATCTGGATGATCCTATATAAAGTCTGCAGAACAGGAAGGAAGGAATAGTAACAGCTTGTATAATTGGACCATGCCAGTAAGTTTACTGTTCTGCATGATACTTACATGGTCATTTACTTGGGGAGGGGGAGCAGTGATGTCAGGTGACCTGAACACAGGGCAGCAAGGCAATTTTAGGTAGTCTCTATAAAATCTGAAGTCACTTTCACTTGCACAGTTTCACAAATGGTGAGAGACTATAAGATCCCACATTCGAACCATTCAGTAAGGTTTTGGCGCTCTCACTGCTGAGGCCTGGGTATGATTCCAGGTCAGGGAACACTTCTTTGAGCTGCACAGGTAGCTCAATTGGTTAGATCGTGATGCGAATAACACCAAGGTCATGAGTTTGATTTCCATATGGGCCAACTGGGGTTTGGACTAGTTGACCATCGGTGACCCTTCCAACTCTGATTCTATGATTTCTTTTGCAGATTTTTTGTGTATAATATTCTCTATGTGCTTATGTGCATGTGATTGATAGGTGTGAGGCTCTTACTGCTTGGTTGCATCAGCTTTACTATAGAGCCTGGCCACATTGGACGGAGTTGGCTTGTGTGGGAAAATATGCTGCGGGGAGAATAGAGGGGCCCCTGAGAATAGAAAAGCAGGCTGTTTCAGTCTGGACAATTCAACTAGGTTGTCTGGATAAGCATCCTTGAATAATGTTTCAAATTCAATCTCAAAATAGATTAAACCATGGTGAAGAAGAGAGTATGTGCTGAAAGTGTGCTATTAAAAACCCAAGCAGGAAAAAACAAAAATGAGTACTACTTTTATTAGAATGATTCACATGTATTGTGTATTCAGAGTTCACTGAATTCTTCCTTAGGATGTTAAGCAAAGGAGGAAATTTTGTAAGTGAGAGTATTTTAAGGGGCATGGTGGTAAGCCTATTCTAAGCGGGTGATGGAGGCAGTTCCTTGCAGACTAAAACTGTACCTTGTGAAAAAGAACTCGCGATTACACAAAAGCATTCTGGGACAGAGGAGTGATGGAGGCTCTCCCTTTGTAAATGAAGAAATAGTACTTTCAGAACCTTTGGCACTAATAGGAACTCACATGGCCCTCAGAAGGAATAAAAGGATAAGAACTCTTCTTGGGTTCTATTGGACAGTTTCAGGGTTGCAGCTGTAGAATGTATGTGGTAAATTTTATGTTTACAGGTATTTAATCTGTAGTATCAATGCCCTTATAATTTTGGGGGGGGGGATATGTTGGGCAATTTCAGTTTAATGTTTTATGTGTAAACAGAAAAATGTGTGGCTGGGTGTAAATGAGGTACTGTCAAATATTTGCATTTTTCTCAGCTGTTACAATCTCATCTTACAAAACCTGACACAAATCACTTCCTGCACTAATTTGCTTATTTTCTTCTGCTTAGAGCAGAGAAATGGTTTCCCTTCATTTTCTGCTGAAGCTTCAAATCAACGTGCCACTTATCTGATGTATTTATATGCTGCTTTTCAGGTGGCCCTCACAGTTTATAAAAAAAACTATTGAAACAATGAGTATCAATGACAATTATACATTTTTTAAAAAGGCAAGCAAGGGAAAGAGAACCTTTTTGAAAGCCTGTTTCTGCTCCTCCTTCACTCTCCTCAGGACAAAATGGTTCCTCAGAGGCCCCTGTGGTGGCAGTTGTGAGAAGAGGGGAGTGAGGGACCATACAGGGAGTTACATGGTGGGCAAATCCCAAGTTCTTGCTTCTTCTCTTCTCTCCTTAGGGCAAGATGGTTCTCCAGAATCCTCTGTGATGTTAGTTGTTGATTTTAATGGGTATATCCTGAATAAAACTTAGTTGAATACCACCCCATGTTAGCAAGAGTGGGAAAGTCTTCTACCTGAGATCATTGAGACACTGCTTAGTCTCCCACCCTCTTCCCCATCGGCTGTGTCACTGGAAAACATGGTTAAGGGGAAGATAAGGTTGCCAGGCAAAAACGACCAAAGAGGGAATGGTTAGACTTCCTCTGACTATATACCTACATGTGTGTGGACTTGGACATTTCTGTGGTGGCCCCACAATTATGGAGTGCCCCTATCAAAGAAGGTTGTTCCTCTTAAAACATGCATTTTATCATGCTCTGGGGAAATTTAAAAAAAAATTGTATTACAGATATGCATTACATTGTAAGCTGTCTGGCTTTGTCACAAGAAAGGCGGAATATAAACTCAGGGGAGCGGAATGAAGATACCAGTTTTCCGTGAGTTAGAAATCAGCCATGTTCACTTCTCCTGCTCCCAAATTGCAATATTACAAATTCTAACACCTGGCAGTCCCAATGAAAGCCTGAAAAACAGCCATTGTGACAGTTCTTGGGTAAGCCTCACATGGAGGTGGCAGTTCATACAACTGAGCTGTGAGCCTGCAGGCAGTACCCACATACGTTGCTGGGGTTTATTTTAATTTTTTACACCTCACTCCCACCTTTAATTTTATGTCATTCTCTCTCTCTGTTACAAGATACGGGGTTCCGATGCCCTGTCTGCTCTCCATTATCAATAACAAATGGACCTATATTTTTTCCTTTATTTTTTTGCATGTTGAGAGGTTAGAGGTAAACGCAAAACCCCCATCCATCTAAGCAGGGCAATTTCTTGAAGTGAGGATCTTTTGCTTTTAGTACATATGAAAGCTATCCATTTTAATTCGGCAGGGCAGAGGTGAGAAACACTGGCATAAGACAGGAGTCAAAGCTTTATTGCACCAGCAAATGACCAGCATGCAAGGACTGAAAGCCACGATACACTTGGTTGGAGATGCAGCATTGCTCTGCCCCTGTGAAAAATCTGTGTGTGTGTGTGTGCGTGTGTGTAATATTTTCATTCCTTCCTAGCATAGGTCACATCACAGGCCTGCCTGCTCCGCACAGCCAACCTCGCCACCTTTTTGCTTTTGTAATCAGACTGCAGATGTGCTTGATGATTGAACAATTTCTGCGCACCGCCGCTCCTGCTCCCAGCGGAGTCCAGCAGGCTCGCTTATGCAAGCTGTCATCTCTTCTTTTTTTCAAAGCTTATGGGGTTGTGCCACCGTTGTGGCGGAGGCTGGGGGGGGGGAAGAGTTCGTATCTAATAGACATGTATGGGGGAGGAAAAGAATTAGAAAGCACAGGGCTGCAGAAAGGCTTTTCACAGCCCAGCATGACCGCCCTCACTCACAGCTCAAGCCACCATAAATTAAATAAATCCATTCCCACCCCTCGCTGAGACTGCGTGCGGGCAGACACAGAAAGAAACACACACACACACACACACACACACCGCTCGCTTGCTCTTGGAGACCAAAGATGATAGAAAGTCTTCTGGGGATTATTGCCCATTTGTAGAGTGACAATGGAAAGCCGCATCGCACAAATATCTATTCTCCGGCTCCTGGCATGACAAGTCCTTCCTTTTCCTTGCATCTGGTCCCTTTTTAATAGCCCCAAGCAAGCCACGGTAGCTATTTAGTTGCTTGTGGTAAATAAAGCTTTATTAAAACCGACTTCCTCTTCCCCTCAAGTGTTTAATGATTAAAATGACCTTTCACCTGACATTTTCATGCTGCTTATTTTGTTTCTGAAGTACCATTTCTACTAAGGGAATAAACCAGTTGTTGTCGGTGGATGTTTAAATCTCTGGCAGCCCCTCAACTTTTGAAGTGAAATGGTATTCCAAGTGCATCCTGGGGTGTGGAAACTTAATTTAAAAGAAGTGTTTTTTGATGTATTAACTATTCATGTCATCCAATCACCTTGACACACTCAGACATGCACAGTGCACACATAGGTGTGGTGATGTTCAGTTTTGGAACAACTTGTGTGTGTGCCTGTTTTATGTTTTAGTTATGATCTTCCCATATTCCCCGAGATCATAGCACATGGTTTTTGTAAAACAAGACAATTGAAACAAAGTGGTAATACATACTGATAAATTTAAAGGTAAAAATGAAGCCCAGTTTATTTTTAACCAGTTGATGTTTACCCAGATTTAAAGAGATTTATTTTATCTTTAATTTGATGCTTAGGTATACCTCTCACAGACATTAAGGGTTTCTGAACTAGGGAGCAGGCATTGTGTGGAAGTACTCCCTGAGTTTACAGAAGGGAGATGACACCTCTTATCCTTACTCATTCCTCAGACCAGGTGGGGTACAAAATGACTTTACAAAACTCACTTGGCTCCAGGTGGTTTACGTGAATGCAGAGAGAGCTACAGCCTAGCAGTTCTTAAGGGTTGTGGTAACTTTCCTCTGATCCAGGGGTCAGCAAACTTTTTCAGCAGGGCGCGGGTCCACTGTCCCTCAGACCGTGGGGGGGGCAGGCAGACTATATTTTGAAAATAATAATAATGAACGAATTCCTATGCCCCACAAATAACCCAGAGATGCATTTTAAATAAAAGGACACATTCTACTCATGTAAAAAGACGCTGATTCCCGGACCGTCTGCAGGCTGGATTTAGAAGGCTATTGGGCCGGATCTGGCCCCCGGGCCTTAGTTTGCCTACCCATGCTTGATCCTTTCCCGTGACTTTTTGTGTGTTGAGGACGCCAAGTCACCCCCCAAAATAATTCACACTTCAGACATTATTTTTGTTTGGTTTTTGGGCAAGAACAATTTAGGGCCACAACTTTATTTAAATACAAATCACGTGAGTGGTTGCGTAGGCATTGGTTCTTCCATGTCCCTCCTAGGGGACAGAGCTGCCATTGGCAGGTATTAAGGAAACCCTTTAAACTGAGGGGAGTTAACAGAGTCTGGGGGCACCGTCCTCCCTCCCCCCAGGGGTCCCAAGGGGCTCAAGCATGGCCCTGCATTCCCGAATCGGGATCGGACAAACTTATAGAGCCCCTTGGGTTCCTTTACCGGAACTCCTAACTCCATCATCGGTTTTAGGGCGACCACACCCATCCGCCGATGAATCATTGGTTTTAGGGCGACCACACCCATCCACCAATGAATCAATGAACCAATGCCTAACCGCCAACCTTACAAGTTGTGACGAGTTGCAATGTAGTAGGCAAAAACCCCACTGGCTCAAGCCAATATGCCAGATGGACAAAATTCCTACTAGGCCCCTGCCATCAAGAAGCAGACGACCCCATAACAGGCAAAGCAAGGTCAACACAGAGGCCTAATAAAAAAGGGAGAGGAGGGCGGGGAATCTGGAACACGCAGCCAAGAGGCTGACCCACAGATGCGCAGGGGTTATATATGACCTGGGTTGTCAATCACCAAAATTGCTACATCCAATTTTCCCCAGCAACACCTAGCCCCCTCCCATCTGTGGCCATTGACTACTCCTCCCTCAACAACCAGAGGGAGGAGGGGGAGGTGCTTTCCTGTCCCAACCACAACACGTGCTCACCCTATAGGTGAACTCGATTTGTGTGTTGAGGACGCCAAGTCACCCCCCAAAATAATTCACACTTCAGACATTATTTTTGTTTGGTTTTTGGGCAAGAACAATTTAGGGCCACAACTTTATTTAAATACAAATCACGTGAGTGGTTGCGTAGGCATTGGTTCTTCCATGTCCCTCCTAGGGGACAGAGCTGCCATTGGCAGGTATTAAGGAAACCCTTTAAACTGAGGGGAGTTAACAGAGTCTGGGGGCACCGTCCTCCCTCCCCCCAGGGGTCCCAAGGGGCTCAAGCATGGCCCTGCATTCCCGAATCGGGATCGGACAAACTTATAGAGCCCCTTGGGTTCCTTTACCGGAACTCCTAACTCCATCATCGGTTTTAGGGCGACCACACCCATCCGCCGATGAATCATTGGTTTTAGGGCGACCACACCCATCCACCAATGAATCAATGAACCAATGCCTAACCGCCACAAGAGCGCCAGCTCACCGCCAACCACTCACAAACCCAGCCAGGCCTGTAAGGCCCAAAAAACAGACTGCAACCAAAAATCATTTCCTCCTGGGGAAAGATGCACCCCATCCTGACGGAACAAAGAGGTTACTGCAGAAAAAATGTTAGGGTGAGCTATAACCAACCCGCCCAGGGCAAGGACCGTTCGGACGGCCGCACCATTGGTGCACCTCCGGGCTTTCTCAACGGCTGCCTGAGAGCGAGCACCCCTCCAGTTGCGCCGTTGCAGGAGATGCGACCAAAATAACTGAACCCGTGGCAATTTAGATGCAAGCTCCCGTAAATCAGCCTGGATTCGCAGGCGCAAAGACTGGCAATCAGTGGCCAGCAAAACGTTTTCACCCAATTGAACCACAATGGCCTGTGGGGAACCCCTCAAAAACACCTGCTCACGAATTAGAGGAAGCAGTGCACCCCACAACATCCCCCTTTTGCCCAACCAAGTTAAATGCACATGGGGCGGAAGCCCAAGGTTGGACCCCAGTCCTGCTTCTCTGGCTCTGTCGCCGGCCCAATACACAATGCTGTGACCGACGATCCAAATGTGCACAGGAGCAGGACCTGAAATTAAAGAAAAACAAACAGGGTGAGAATCACTTCCGTGGCCTGACGTAAGACTTATAAGCGTCAGACTTCCAGCGGCCCATGTCCTATATCCACCGACAGTCCCCCAAAGGGCTGCTGTCGTTGCCGCGCCAATACGGAAGGAATGTGGGGCAAAATTAGAAGCAGGAAATCCGCAGGCCCGATGGCCTTGCGCATGACCTTTGTGAACTGCTGACGCGTCAGGGGCAGGCCGTCACGATGAACCAGAAACGGCCCAGGCCCCGCAGGGCGCAACTCTAAGAATCTAGCCGCATCCTTTATGGGGCAAGCGCCCGAAGCCCCCGTGGCAGGCAATCTCAGGACCGCCCCCCTGCCCTGCTGATCGGTCTTCGAGCTACGGACAGTAAGGGTTACCTCCGCGGCGGAAATGGCCACATGGTCTCGACCAGCCGTTCAACGTCTGACGGACTAAGAAATTGGAGCAAGGGTCTTCATCAAAAAGGATTTTGAAAAGAAAGAGATAGCAGACACCTGCAATCTGAGTGTCCTGGGGGCACGACCCTGCTGAAAAAGTTGCGCCAAGTATTTGAGGACCTGAGCTGAGGAAGGAAGTGAGCTAGGATGACCTGCCCCGAGCTGACTAACAAAGACTACAAAGTCGGCCCAGGCCTTCTTGTAGGAACGAAAAGTGGTTTCCCGTGCTGGCTCCAACCCAAATTTCTCAACCCACAGTGTACAAAATTGCCAAGGAATGTGCGGCAGAAAGGATATGCCCTCAAACCTTGACCAGCAGGCAAGTCTTGGCTTGCGGCCGATAATGCATAGGAGGTCAAAATGACCTGCTCACTGCCCGGTGTCCTCAGAGGTTGGAGCCAACACCAACTTTCCAAGGCTCTGCTCATGACATCCTTTGCGCAAAAGGTCTCTGGAGATCAGGTTTTTACCAAAAAAGGAAGTTGCAGTGAACTAGATTGTGATGATTTTTTAGTGGCACGTCCGGACTGGAGCAGGCGAGCCAAATACTGCAGCGCCTACTCAGAGGATGGGGGCAAATCCCTCTGAATGGCTGATGACTGCCAGCAAACAACCAAGAAATCAGTGTAAACCTTCCCATAAGATCCAAAAGCGGAAGAGGGAATGGAAGCTGCTACTCCCTGTAATAAATTAATTGTTGCTAAAGTGCCACAGGAGCTCCAGAAAAGTCCGGCTATGGCTAGGCGTTCAAAGCCCAGGACCTGAAGCTCTCAATCTGAAAATATGGGATAGAGCATCAGCGGAAACCTTAGATGAGCACGCGCTAAAACAAACAGAAAAACACAATATTAAACCATAAGCAGTGCAGCTGGAAAATGCGTAAAAGGGGGTGGAGACTCAACCGAATGTGAGGACCAATTTTGCCAAAAGGCTCAACAATACCTGGTCACCAAACCAACGTAGATCCGGCATACACTGAACTCCACAGTCCAAATGCACACTGTTACTACAATGGGGAAACTCAAGAAAGTTAGGTCACATGATAGCCTCGCCATATCAGACTCGAGGCCAAGGCTTTGCGCACCATCAGTCCTTAAAATAAAACCCCGGGCCAAGATGCAGTAGCATCAGAATGAACCTGAAACACTGTGCAGATTCAAGGTACCCCGCCACGGTGAACTACTGTTGCATTTGCTCAGGATTTTTGCACCTACCGCATGAGATCTGTCTTCCCTCACTTGGTAAGGGAACACAAAGGTAAGGGGACCTTGGGCTGCACACAGCATGGCCAAGCTGAACGGAGGGGCGGCCTGGGGCAACCACTTTGCTCACGGAATTGTATGTCCTGGCAAGATTGGATCTGATGAAGCATCATTGCATTTTAACGCTCTGTTGGAAGCCACCCAGATTGGCCGGGGAAAAACCAGCCCGATGGGCGGCTATAAATTATTATTATTATTATCATTATCATTAAGGTAAAGGTAAAGGGACCCCTGACCATTAGGTCCAGTCGTGTCCGACTCTGGGGTTGCGGCGCTCATCTCGCTTTATTGGCAGAGAGCCGGCGTACAGCTTCCGGGTCATGTGGCCAGCATGACTAAGCCGCTTCTGGCGAACCAGAGCAGCGCACGGAAACGCCGTTTACCTTCCCGCCAGAGCGGTTCCTATTTATCTACTTGCACTTTGACGTGCTTTCGAACTGCTATTATTACTTAAAAAACTAGAGGGTGAACGGCAATAACCTCAACACCGATTCAAAAATGCCTTTTAGACCACCAGGCCCCTCTTCTGGTTCGCTTCTTTGTTTGTTTGCGTGTTTTTTTGTTTTTTTGTTTGTTTTTGAAAACCTTAACCACCTGAACCTAGGACGTGCATTTCAAGGAATAAAGTTCAGACGGGATGGCATCATTCACGGGGGGCCTTAGGGATGCAATAAATCATGGATCAGACAGCAATCTCATGGGGCTTACTTAAGGACAAATCCCAAATGGCACGGGAATCCAAATTTATGGGGGGACCCTTCCCACCAGTGCAAAACAGCTGACCAATCTGTATAACCTTCCAGCCAGGCATCGATTGAGATAATTTCATGGGAGAATGGGCGAGAGGTATAGGATTGTTGCTTGTCAGCCCCAGCCCTGCTTGGACAGGGGGCGTTTTGGGTTGCTACTGTGGGCCCCCTTACCCCCCGAAAAGGGGGGGTGCCTGCCTAGACAGCAAGCATTAAAAAGTATGTGCAACTATTCACCAGGGGAGTCACGGAATCAAGGAACAGACAAGCTGGAAGGGATCCTGAACGTCATTTTGACCAACTTCCATGCATCGCAACAAGTGGTTCCCCTCCAATTTGAACCGCACCAGAGCCTGCTTAACTTTGCAAGCATGCCAGCATTTTTACTGCTGCACCACCAAGAGGTGCTCCCGTCATGGCGAATCGCCCCTTGGGCCGAAGTACCTGGGAGAGGCCGTCGAAAAAGAAGAGTCTCCCAGGCTCCTTTTGGCCCGCTTTCAGGCACGTCTCTTGTGGCAACGCTTTCCGCCTGAAGACGTTCTCGCTGGCACTGGTAGGCCGGCCTCCGCAGAGGACTCAGGCGCAGGATCCTGCAGCAAAACACCTGGGAGAAGCTGAGGAGAAGGAACAGGTGAGATACCAACCCCAGAAGAAGGCCCGGGTAAGGACTGAGAAGACCTCCCGGACCGGGTGGGGGCCTTTTACTGCCCCCTCCTCCTAGCTGCCCTCTGAGCTGCGGAGAGGAACAAACTGGACTCCGTGAAAATTGGGAAACAGAAATTATAACCCCTGAATTGGGGGCTCCTCCTCCACGCTGGATGCCACCATCTCAGGAGATGAAGCCCCAACTGGAGGCAGTGGCCCTGCTTGAGCACTGGTTTGATGGGCAAAGCGTTGAAGGAGACCATCCATTCCGGATGCAGAGTGAGACAACGCTACAGAATCACCAGCCAAATTTGCTATGAAGGATTTTATACGGCCCACAGTACAACTAGGATTGGGCGAATGAAGTGACTGGGGTGGCCCCTAATAGCCCTCTTTGCTGGGATAGAGGAATAAGGCTGTGCAGAAGCCTTCTATGGAGCCATTCTAGCTGCGTGCACATAAAAGGAATCAAGCAATTCAATCACAGACCAAGCCACTGAACTATTAAACCCTTGGCATATCAGATCCTGTCCAAATTGCCTTGATTATTCAAATTTATTTATAGAACAATAAGCCCCCCCGACCAGTAAGGCTGTAATGGCTACACGGCCCAGCCATTTGCAGTATACCATGGACCACTAGGCCTATTAAGGCAAAGCCCAATTCCAGTGAAATAACAGCCTCGAGGTGGCCCGCCGCCTGCCCAGGTGCCCCTGCTTGCCCTCTTTGAGGGAAGCACCCTCTCAAGAAACACCAAGTTCTTAGGGGGGAGGGAAATTAAATCACAAATGGGCTGCCTTCGGGCAGGAGATATAGAAACATGACAAGCCGCACCCACAGGTTAAAGAACATTTTCTTTAAACCCATGGGCCGAGAGGCTGCTGAATGAAAGACAAACATTGCAGCTGACGTTAGGGATTGGTGGTAGAACAACAGCACACAGAGTGTGCAAGGACTGAGAGATTGGGGGGGGAGCAGGGCTCTTATCAGTCTCACTGTAAACATGTGGTACAGTGACAATAAAGTATTTCTATTTCTATACTACCTACCCAGCAATAGAATAATACCAGTAAAGAATGCTAAGTAAAATAGACATCTAAAATTGCGACTGTCACTATCAGGGCAAAACATACTTGAAGAAATTAACTTTGTTCAGAAACAGCATAGCTAAAGAGCATAGACAGAGTGCTCATAGTCCTATGAGGCACAGAGTCAGGGGCTCCACTCTGTCTGCCTAAGAGATACATTTGCAACAGCAGCACAGACGTTCAGGCACACGCACACACTGAGCTACTGAGCCTGCAAACAAACGGATACATTTTCATAGAGTAGGAGGCTGAGGCTTGAATAAATATGTGCAGGCCGAGCAGGCCTCCCTGATTCTGCTCTTAAGAATCTTAGTCTCATGATGGGGCCCACACAAAATGAGACAGAAACAGCCCACAACAGTGATCACGTCAAAATGCTAGGAGGCACACTCGAAATAGCAACAGGTACAGTGACAATAAATTATTTCTATTTTTTATTTACTATTCTACACACCCAAAATAAAGCCAGCCTTCGGGAATACTAATTAAAGTGATTCCAACCAGTCTGGAACAGCCCTGACCAACCCCACCATTATAAAAACGGGAGAAATGGGGGAAAGCCTTAGTGCAAAGGAAAGCCCCTAACGGGGGCTCTACACACAGGCAGCGCTCACAGGCACAGGGAGAATCTTCCCCAAGGGTAGGGGTGGGGAGGGGTGGGGTGGGAAATCAAACAGGGAAAAGGGGGCTTAAAGTAATTAAGGGATTGGAGGGGACTAGAAAGAAGGGGGAAAATAGAGAAATTTAACCAGACAATGATAAGATCGCTCCACTGTGCTCCAGGCAGTCTGAGTGGTCCAGGTGAATCTGGAACACGCAGCCAAGAGGCTGACCCACAGATGCGCAGGGGTTATATATGACCTGGGTTGTCAATCACCAAAATTGCTACATCCAATTTTCCCCAGCAACACCTAGCCCCCTCCCATCTGTGGCCATTGACTACTCCTCCCTCAACAACCAGAGGGAGGAGGGGGAGGTGCTTTCCTGTCCCAACCACAACACGTGCTCACCCTATAGGTGAACTCGATTTATGTCCTAAACCACACACTACAAGAACCTAGCAGCCTCCCACCCCCAACATCCAGCAGCTCTTCCCCCTTTTTCACCTGAGTCCAAGCAGGGCTGTCGTGTCCTCCAGTTCATTTTCTCTGAACTGCAGCTGGGGAAATCTGCCTCCGTTGCTTGACTTTTCTCTGATAACTCGCCTTGGAACCTCTTCTTAGTAGGCACTTGGTACAGTTGAAGCCCCTCCTTTCCTTCTGTGGAGAGTGGGGGCTTGGGCATGCCTCAATGAGCGTCAAACATGGTATGGTTGGCCTGTGAAAGCCCAAAGCTTTTGATACCCTTTTGATCGAAGTAGCTAAGAGGTACAGGCAGGTGTCCAATTATGACAAATATTTTTATTATGTACAAGTGGCTAAACATATTTTTGACATTTTTTACCTAATAGCTTTAAAAAACCTTTAAGAAAAATCAAGTCAAACTGTAAATTTAACATACAAAGCATGAATAATTTTTAATGGCCTCTCCTATGTTTTGTGCTTGCGTGGAAATAAGTTGCTTCCCTAGATCCACATTTTACTCAATCGCATACTCTTTGTCTTCCATTGTTATTGCTTGTGCCTATGGAAAGCAGTTTTAATATTGCAGCAGATTTAACCCCCAGTTTCTAGGGCAGACAGGTATATTGATAGTGTTTGAATACAATATTAAAAGATACTGTGATATCAATCTTATGGCTAAAATCAGTGACATTAAATAGTCGTAACCTGTCATCTTTCCCTGTCTTTTGCTTTTGGTCCAGGTTTTAATATTTGCTGTTACCCCTGAATTATTCCACCTCCCTCCTTGTTGCTATTTGTGCTGCATTGGCCCAGCAAATGTATATTAAACTGTACAAGTTGTCAGGATGTGTGTGGTATTTAGTCTTGACATTAGAACAGCATTTGATCAAACAGCACTTCCCGTCACATCTCCAAAGGCAGGCTTTTTTGAGCATAGCTGTCATGGAGTATGACTGCTACTCCTTAGCTCTCTATTTGCTAGCGCCAGAGGTGTGAAAGATGGCAGCGAATGGGGAGATAGTTAATCAATAACCACAAGGTCAGACAGACAGTGTCAGTTTTAGTGCTCCCTGTTAGGAAGCAGAGGCAGAGGATTTGTAGGGACTTGTAAAGGCTTAAAAGAAACACAAGGCAGTGCTATGTGAAAGAAGAATGGAAACTCGCTCGTCTTCAGTAGAGAAGGGAGACCTCTGCCGGCTTAGTTGGGAAAGAAACTCTTTCCTGCCCAGGGGACATGGTAAGCAAAGGCGTAAACCCTTAAAGCCCTCTAAATGTCAACAAGCTTTTTGTGCACTTCCTATATACGTATAAATTAATATGTCTCTCTTGACAAATGATACATACCTGTATTATACTTAACACACATATTACATACAAATAATTGTGTGTGTGTGTGTGTGTGTGTGTGTGTGTGTGTGTCTTTGACTATGAAACCAAAATGATGCATGCATTTTCTTTCTAAATAAAGCTTTTGGAAGCCGATCAAAACAAATCATCTGTGATGTGTGTATCAGTGGGGATGATTCATGGTTGCTCAGAGTAGAATTTTTTATAAGCCCGATAGGTATTCATTTATACAATATTAAATTAACTTGGGAGGAAAATAGAATGCGCATAGGAAGAAACATATGACTTCCTTTCAAAATTTACTTTCTTAATTAAGATTTTTATACTTGATATTTGTGCATTAAGCTCATGAGTAAAGCGTTTAATTTTTGACTTTAGGTGCACAAGTTGTTGGCAAGGTTGAAGTTTCAACAAAAAGCACAAGTTTCAAAATTGAAACGTAACATTTATTTGCTATTAAAAGCAAGCTGCTCCAAGAAAGTACATTGTGTATTGTCGTGAGCTCTATATTGTGCTGAGGAAGGGAAATATGTTTAAGGAGGAATTCAACATAGCACTAGGCAGATCACCAGTGCCACCATTTCTGCCTTTCTGATGTGACGACCTGCCTTTTCCTCCGTGTTGCGTTATCCTGACCCCTTGAGCCAAATTGGAGGACACGGGGGGGGCAGCCCTGTTGTATTAGCAGATGTTCTTGTGCAGGCTTCCACTGGTTGGGCTTGTTATTTAACTCCACCCCCTTAATTTTTTAATTAAAGACCTTTTTGCCCAAACCCACCACTTAAATTCACAGTTTTTCAAATCTGCACATTTAAAAAGCAAAGACAGATTTAATTTAGTGAAAATCCTGCTGTATCTTACATACATATAAGATGCATGTCTTTGCAGGCCTTGGAGGAATGGCACTTCAAATGTATTAGTTGTTCTTAACCCCCTCATATACACGTCTGTAGTAAACTCCACCCCCTAACTTGAACCGGCTCTTTATCTGATTATATAACTGATCAATTAGTTAGTGTAGTCCCCTCCCATCCTGTTTGTAGCCTAGCTCAGTGCTTAATCAAAGCTACTCAATAGATAGCAATCATCTGCCTTTGCGAATACCTCTCAGCATATAGAGAAATAGAGCAAATTATTCGTTTTTGTCTGATGGATGAAATATCACCATCTGTCTGTAGGCATAGATTTTTGTACTGTTTATTGTTTCCTTTTGCTCACTGCCAGGTAAGAAGAGGGAGCAGATATTCCAAAGCACTGCAAAGCTATGCACACCGGGAATGGGAGGTGGGTGGGGAGAACAGCTCTCAGTTCCTTTCCTTGTCACCCTTCCTGGGGCTACTTCAGATATAATGCTTACCACTGATTTGTACACTTTTCTCACATACACCCACTGAGTCTGATCATGATATTGCATTGCATTTGTACAGATATCAGCGATATTTAAGATATAGCCCCTAATCCATCATTAAACCAGGGAGAACCTTTCCGTTCTCCTCTCCTTTCTTCACATCTGCCTTAAAAAAATGAGTTTTCATTGTAGCCTTTACCAGCAAAGAACTAGGCTACATGTTAACATTTATCATCTAGAGGATGTTGTTGGGTGTAATGTACATTGTATGGTACTTTGGTAGGGAATGCACTGTAATGACTCTTCAGACTGCCATGGCATTTAGAACAAATTCTAGACCTGCATACAAAGGTGTCTGACTCAGCTTTTCAGAGCTCGCATTTCTCAGGGACGACTTTCCACCTCAACCTGCCTGCTTAACAGCATCTTTGCAGCTGCCACAGAACCACTGAACGTTGCAGAGTATTATGGAAAGAAAGATGCAGACCTTGGCAAGTTGCTTAATTTCCCCCATAACTCCTTCCTATCAGTCATTCACACATTAAGAAAATGGGATGGGTGGGTCTTATCCCTACACACTTCAAATGCAGACATCTGGAAATAATTGCACTGAGATGAGATATGCCCCCATCTTCATCTCAGAAAAAAGTAACCCTCCGTCAGAAGTTTGAGAAAAAATTCCAAATAAGAGCAAGTATTCCCCCCTCCTACTGCTAGAAGACCAGCTTTTTTATGCTTGTGCTAGGCCAATTTACATAATGCACTTTTTAAATACCTTAAAATCAGGAGTGGGGAACCTGCGGCCCTCCCAGATGTTGGTGGACTCCAACTCCCATCAGCCCCAGCCAGCCTGGCAAGTAATTATGGGAGTTGGAGTCCAGCAGCTTCTGGAGAGCCACAGGCTCCCCAGCTCTGCTTTATTTTGCATTCATTATTATATTGTTTATTTAAATAGTTACCTGTCCCAGGTCCTTGGGATTGGGTGGATAAGAACCAACTTTAGTAATAATGATTTGTTATACCCAGATGTTTCATTGAGGTTTAGCTATTTATTTACACTGCTGTGGCAGTGGCTGCTCTTACTAACCATGGAATTGGGTTTCAAGTGTTGCCCTCTCCAAATTGCTTCCCACTATACCAGCAAGATCAAACCACTCTAATTTTTGTTCCCAGTCTTTCTATTTGCCTATTACTACTAAGTGCAAGCCATTTTCCTCACGTATGCTAGATCTCCCTGCTGCTTTGTGGAGCCCCTAATCTGCCAGCAGGAGCTGCTTGATAATATTGGCTGACAGCATGAAAGGGTGGTATATCTCTCCGTTGGAGAAAACAAGACTTTCGCCAAGTGATTTCTATGTTTTGACCAGAGCTTTTAAATAATTTTAAGCTAATCACTGAATAATGTAGCAAGATGGTTAAACCAAATGGTCACAGAAAGGAGAGCTTGAAGAGAAGGGTGGAGTGGAGAGAGACAGACACATTTCTCACAAAATCAGGGTTGAAGCCATTTCGCTCCCTAATGTCCCATTGCCTGATCAAGACCTCCGCTTTGACTCTCACTCCTGCATTAGACTAGGAGGGCAAGAAAAGCCTTTTAAGGTGGGAAAATCTGTATAGATAATGTTAGTTGGGCTGAGATCTGACAGTAACAGAATAGACTCACTGAGATTTGATTCAAACTGCATTTTGGATGGAGGGATTGGGTGGAAAGGTTGGGAGAATCACTGCTACAGTGTTTGGCAGAGCTTGAGGGACCTTTGCTGCTGCTCCCTTTTCAGTTGCACAATTTAAAACTCCTACATGAACCAATAGATGCCATGTGTAAATGTGATATATATTTTAGGGGACATTAAGTTGTTTTTAACAGCATGGGCTCTAATTTTATTTCTATATCTCCTATCCCCTATGAACAAATTGTAGTATTTAAAATGGATCATTGCTGAAATGGTGTCATGTCTGGGATAATTTATCGTGTAAGTAAATGATTCATACTCAAACATTTAATTTTTGAGGTGCTTTGAGGGTTCTGCAAACAAACAGGAGCATGTGTAGGCCATGGACTAATAGAATTGTTGAGTTGGAAGGGATCCTGAGGGCTATCCAGTTCACCCCCTGCAATGCAGGAATCTCAACTAAAGCATGACAGATGGCCATCCAGCCTCTGTTTAAAAACCTCCAGTGAAGGAGAGTCCACAACCTCCTGAGGAAGTCTGCTCCACTGTCGAAAAGTTCTTACTGTCAAAGTTCTTCCTAGTATTTAGTAGGAATCTCCTTTCTTGTAACTTTAAGCCATTGGTTCATGTCCTACCCTCAGAAGTAGGAGAAAACAAGCTTGCTCCATCTTTCATGGGATAGCCCTTTAGATATTTGAAGATGCAGAATAAAGAGAAAATCCATTGGCTCCATCTACTACTAATAGCAAACAAACCTTCAATATTATTTAAGCCAAGTTGTGCTTTATGTATGAATGTCTGAAAATTGGGGGACGTCATCAACAGTTTTTGAGAATGTCTGAAAGTATACACTGGTAACATTGGCAATCAAAACGTACACAAATAGGAGAAATTGCTATTTTTAGCATTGCTGAAATTAATCTGGGATTGCCCATATTCACCACATTTGGGACTATTTATCTATAGGTCTGTTGCGAGAGTCTGTGTTTATCTGTAGGCCGTAAGAAATATTACACCCAGGTATATTTGTGCTAGCTCTAATATGTCATTTGGTTCCTAGCCATTTAACACATCTCTTTCTTAGTGTGTTATGCTGAAACTTTGCTTGGGCTACCTTTGGTATAGGAACCTTGCATTTTGTGGAGGGTGGGGAAGGGTCATAGCTAAGTGGTGGAGCATCTGTTTTGCATACAGAAAACCTCTCAAGGTCAAGCTGAAAGAAACCCCTGGAAGCTGCTGCCAGTCAGTGTAGTGACAATACTGATGGGTCAATGGCAGATTCATCTGTGTGTCTCTGTGTCTGTCAGAGAGAGGAGGTGGGGAGTTTACACACAGCATCAACGTAAATTTGCAACTGAAGTTTGTTGTATGTTGTGATGTTAGTATCCATCCCAGGTGCCTGCAGAAAGCATTTTGTGGTGTATCCATTTATGTCAGACACCCTAGTTCCCTCTCTCCTCCCTGCTGCTGGAACCAACAGCTGGATTTGAAGCAGGTAGAAGAGGAGGAGGAAAAGAGGAGTCGTCTTTGGGTTGATGGCACTGAGTTGATGGCACTGACACGATGGGAATATTGGTGGAAGGGATCTAGTAGAATGTAAGCTAGGTTTACATTAGCTTACATTATAGAATGTAAGCTAGAATGCCTCTAGGTTTGTAGCTAGCAGCCTCTGAATTATGTGACTTTGGGATGTCATTGTTACTTATGGAATGAAAAGGCATTGCTTTCAAGAGGGCATTCATCCTCCCTTTAAACAGAAAAAACTACCACAAAGGGTAAACATCTGCTGTGCAGTATCCAGCATCTCGTTCATTTTAGGATTGGCAGGACTGTATTTTACTTTTTGTCTTCTTAATGATCTTTCTTGTTCTTTTTATATCTTGCAGCTTGAGGGATTTTAATGGCTTTCAGGTAGAATCCAAGTGGAGACAATCAAAATGAATTCTATGGACAGGCACATACAGCAGACCAACGATCGGCTGCAGTGCATAAAACAGGTAAGCCAAAGACATGTCATTAGACAAACCTGTCTGTTGAAAGCACCCATAGCATTGCATGTCAGCCTGTGCTCTTCATGGGGTTTGTGTTGTATCAGACCATATTTAACTACTGCACTGCTTCTTGATCTTGAAACTCCATTAAACCTGAACACAACCTCATCCTTTGCAAACATTTTCTAATCATTTATTTCTCAAGCAGGGGATGGGGCTTGTTAATATATATTGTCTTGCCATTTGCTGACACAGACAATGGGCCTCTTTATATTTTATTACAGGCTTTTTTAGATATGAATGGTATTCATTTCACATTCTGCTATTCCTCCAAGGGCCTTGGGGCATGGTGGGTGTCTCCACCACTCACAACAGCTCTGTAAACTAAGAAATGGTGACTGGGGTGAGGACACTTTAATTGAGCTGAGTGGTGATTTGAACTCTGGCTTTAGTGGTGTCGGATGCTGTATCTGTCTACCACACCATGCCAGTGTTGGACTATTGTAAGCATAAAAAATGTTTCCAAATGAGCAATGGACATGCACCCGTGCATATGTGTTACTGTGCCTGCAACTAGTCATGGTGCCCCAACAAATGTACACCACATGTTCCTGAGTGTGATCAAAACCAAAAGGGGTTAAGAGCAGCTGTGAAAGGATACCTTCAGACTGGGGAATGGGAAACAAAATGGTAAATATGGTTCAATTTAAGTATGTTTCAAGTGAGGCGCACTGGTGCAAAAATTTCTAACATGGTATATACACTGGTGAGGTGTAAATTGATGGAAAACTAACCAGGAAAGAGATCTTAAGATTGGAGATGGATAGCTCACTGAAAATCCTGAGCTCCATGGGGATTGTTAGGAAAGGGAATGAAAATAAAACGGAAAACTATCTTATCAGAATGCCTTTATCCATGTTGCAGCCACATTTGAATTATCTTACAGTTTTGGTTTACCCATTTCAAAAAGACAATATAGATCTGGAAAAGGGGGGGGGGGGTTAAATGACCAAATCGTTAGGATGCACTCCCTAAGGGAAAATGTTTAGAGGGAGTTTAATTTAGAAATAAGGTGCCTGGAGGCATGATAGAGGTTCATAAAACTATGCTTGGTGTAGAAAAATGGGACACAGAGAGGTTTTTCTCCCTGTGTCATAATCCTAGGATTTGGGGGTCATTCAGTGAAATTGAGCCTTGCGTTCTCATGTTCCTTTCTTTTGTCTTAAATTTGGATTCACTGTCCTGTATGTGCAAATCTATTTCATTGTCCTCTATGCGCAAGTCTACTTCTCCCCTTTACTTAAACATGTTTAAAAGTATTTTCCTAAAAAGATGTGTGCAATTTTGCCATGAAATATGCTTAGTATCTAGGGTAGAAGCTAAGAAGAGGCAAGTTTTGCTTTAGCTTCCAGTTGCTACACATTTTGTAGACTTGTTGGCAGCAGTTACTGCTCCAAGGAGGCAGACAGCCCTCCCTGGCCCCCTCACCCCCACCCTGCAAAAACGGTATAAATGATGTTCTGTGTTCTGCTTGAAGTGAGTCGGGTTACAGCAGAGGGTCATGGCAGGTTTCTTTCTTTTTAGCTCAGACTATGTTCTGGCACACAGACAGCACATTTGCCGTAATGTTTTTAGACTCCCTTTAGAACTGTGTAACTTCTCTCCCTTTCAATTCAAGAGAGAAAGAACCCCAATTACTCAGGCAGAATATAAGGGTAGCTTCAGAACAGAAAGCACAACAATTAGAAATATGACATTATTTGCCCTTATAAAAATCTTATAGAAAACCTGAGACAGTTACCTTGCATTGTCTGCCTATAGGGACACATGGGACTGCCCTATGAAAACAAGGTTGTCCTGTACTCAATTTGTGGCATTTTTGCTCTTGCTCTATGTACTAGGCACCTTGCTACCTGAGAGAAAGTACTACTTGAGTTTCTTTTTTATGCCAAGTTTTCTAGGGTGTCTTGAAACTGCTGTTCCCCAAATTTCCAGACATTGTAAGGTGTTTTGAGGCTCCAAGAATGGTGTCTAAGCCAAAAAACCTCTGGCTCAAATTTCACCTCAGCCATACTGTACTAGGCAACCTTAAGCTCTGACATCCTCCACCCCTTCATCTCTAATTTAAGAATAATAATTCTGATGATAATAAAAGTTTACAGGAACTATAAAGATTACTGTTTGCAGCACGTTCAACACTTAGAAAAAGTGTATATGTGTATCATGTTGACATTTGAAATAGGATGATATGCTGTTATTAAAATTAAACACACACACACTTTATAACAACAACATATTACCCTATTTCAGATGTACCGGTAAGTGTGATGCATGATTACAGTTGGTTGCCTCCCTGGTGAATATTGAAGCTGCACGACATGGTCATGCGGCTTCAGCTGAAAGAAATAACTAGAAGTTCTCTGTTGCCAGGAGCCTTTTTCTGAGTGAGAGCCTAGACTCTTGTTTCATGTTATATTAGGAGTTAGGCAACATCTCAACAATCCATACTGTGTCACTCAGTTGATCCAACTTAGTGAATGTGTTCACACGTATCCTTAAACCGTAGTTTAGTGTTACATGTGCAAGTAGAAAGGAGCTCAGGCAAAGTGCTGAGCTCATGTGCTCCTACTCCACCTCCTCCCCCAAATCCGGGAGAAGGAATAAACTATGATTCACTTTTGCTTTCAGTGAATCATGGCTTGTTGTTACAAGAAAATTAGGAATTGTGATTTTACATAAATTCTGCTTAAGTACAAAACAAGCTACATAAAAACCATTGGTTATAATCATGGGCCTGTTGCACTACAGAGAGGGAGTTATGCTCTCGCTGTTGGGAGCACATTTGGAGATGGCACAACAATACAATTCTATGATTAATGTTGGAAACAGCCAGGAGGCTGCACTCTGAAAGTTTGGTGCACACAGATCTGGGAGGTTGCTCTGCCTGAAGGATTGATACATCAAGTTCGATGGGCAAAGCCTCAGGGGAAAGAAGATATATTTCTGGAGAGTTGGTTTCCATTTTTCACATATATAAATGGGCAGTATGGAGAGGCTCAGGTGCCTCGATCTCAGAGGTCTTTTTGGAGGCATATATTAAACCAACTAGAACGAAGGGAGCTTGATTTCTGATTTAAGATCTTTGTAACTGACAATGCAAAAAAGACAAAACAAAGCAGAATTTGTTTTAAACCAGGTTCCCTGGTTTGCATGTCACAACAAACCAAGAATCTTTGAAAATGAAACTGATCTTTGTTCATATATGGGAAAGGGCAAGTGGGAGCACTCAAACATGAAGATTCGTTCAGTTTCCCCTCACATTATGAAACTCCGCTAGTTCTAGCAAGTAGTTTGACATTTCACTCTTTTTAAATTTACCAAGCATATATCAAGACTTGAACTGAACAATATACAACCTGTGCAGTTTCACACCCCCATCCCATCCTGTACTTTGCTGCAGTCTACAGGATTGTCTTAGAATATCACAAATCACACTATCCACCAAGGAAAAAAATAGGGACTCAGTCCCTATTTATGTCCTGTTGATTTGAGTGGGAAATTTAGATCAAGGGGATTTTTAAATGTGCTTCACTTTGACTAGATCATATGCATAATTTATCTCTTTTGTTGCAAAGTTACATTTAAAAGTGTGTTTGGAAAAATGTGAAATATTTAGAAACAATGAAAGCAACGAGGATCTAGATTTCATTATGTCCTGCTTTCATGAATTTGTGGTCTGTATACCAATATTTTTCCATGACTGTTAAACATTTCCACCCCCACCCCCATGAGTGTAAAAAAGTTTGAGTTAGACTGTTGTTACATGTTCACTATGTAAAACTAGGAGTAATATAAAATATGCAAATTGTACATAATTAAATTAAGGGCTTTTCCTGCAGCCCTCTAGCGTATGTGTTGCCACAGATGCTGCCTGTGTTATGGAACATGGCACTTATCCCTGCCCTTAATGACAGACTGTTTCACGTGTATTGTTTCAGTCTGAAGTGTACAGTCAACTTTAGATGCAGTCAAATCTGATTCCGTTTCACTGGTGCTTTTAGGCATGGAGTGGTGTCACTAATTAATCCCAATGTCAATATCAACCCACACTTTAAAGCAAAGGCATCAATGCTGAAGCAGTCAGATGTCTTGTACGTTGTTTCGGTCTCTGCTAAAATATCCTAGCGTCTGTCTAGCTTTGTGCGACCTCTTGAACAAATTCTTTGTCTCCTTTCCCCGTCTGGCTGACTGCTGGAATGTGCTTCTCCAACAGCAAGAGTATGTTCAGGGGAAAGCTGCATTGATAACAGCCAGCCATTCTTGGCTTCTCGGGCAAATCACAGGCATCCGACTGACATTCCAACCATGGTTGAATCTCCCATCCTGGTAGGCTGCCCTCTTTGGCTCCGGTAGTTGATGGGCAATGTGAAGATAATGACTTCAAGTCAGGAAGAAAACCCATCTTTAGTATTCACATTTGCTAGGTAGATTTGGCTGGTCTTCTGAACAATATGTTGGGTCTCAGCCTATGCACCCACCCATATATGATCTGTTTATTTAAGGTGATATTTCTGCCTTCTGGATTAAGCGTATAGATTGCTTTAAAAAAAATCATATATCAGGTAATAAAAAGTCATCTTGCTCAGAGGCAAGAGAGAAGACAGACCAGGGAGTTAGAAGAAACAATGACTGAGGATTTAGCTGCCCTTGGAAACGACTTCTGAGCCAGGCTGATGGCCATTGGCTCACCCTATGTCCTGAACCCCTGGCCTACCTGGCAGCAAGTCAGCGTGCCACGTCCAAAGTTCAATCCACACAAGTGAAGTCCAAAGGTCAGGAAACGAGGTTCAGGGTCAATCCAAGTAGTCAAGGCCAAAGTCCAGCAGTCAGGATATAGTCCAGAGTTAAACTGGAGCACAGTCCCATAGCAATCCAGGAGCACCCAAGTCAAAAGCCCTCAACATGGGCAGTTGAGTAGAAACAGCACCACAGCTCTGCTGCCCTTTTATACTTTGCACACTGATTGCAGCACCTGGGCTTGATGAGGCATGTGACCCTCACCTGTTCTAAGCCTACTCCAACTGAGGAATCACACACCTGCTCCCAGAGCTAGTGAGCTCTACTTGGCCAGCTAGTGAGCTGGGCTGTGGGGCCTTGCCTGCTTCAGCTCCTGGAGTATCCCTCCTGCTGCTCCCTATGCCTTAGAGCCCACCATGTTTATGGAGACAGAAGCCCCTCTGGCTCTGGTGATGAGTCCTGCTGCTCTGGTTCCTGTGCACCCCGTGAGTACTTCCCCTACCAACCTCTCCTTCCCCATTCTCAGCTTGCCCGGTGTGTCCCAGTCCCAGCTATACCTCTTGTCAGGCTCCTCTTCCACCTCCCAGTTGTCCTGCCGGTTCATGACACCCTAGCATTCTGTGACCTGGAAGCCTGAAAATTTCTTTATTAAGAAGCTTCTTTCTTAACTCTAGGCCTGTGCAATTCATAATCATCTAAGCCAGGCAAGGCCAAATGTGGCCCTCCAGCTGTCTTGGGCAGGGGTAGGCAACCTAAGACCTGTGGGCCGGATGCGGCCCAATCGCCTTCTCAATCTGGCCCGTGAACGGTCCGGGAATTTTACATGAGTAGAATGTGTCCTTTTATTTAAAATGCATCTCTGGGTTATTTGTGGGGCATAGGAATTCGTTCATCACCCCCCCCCCCCAAAAAAAATAGAGTCCAGCCCACCACATGGTATGAGGGACAGTGGAGCGGCCCACAGCTGAAAAAGGTTGCTGACCCCTGGGCTTGGGACTACAATTCCCCATCATCCCTAGCTAACAGGACCAGTGGTCAGGGATGATGGGAATTGTAGTCCCAAAACAGCTGGAGGGCCAAGTTTAGTCATGCCTGATCTAAGCCAAACTCAGCTCTCCATTGCATATGGCAGCTCATATCTCTCTCCCCACCCTACCCGCTTTTCCTTTTTCCTGCCTGTCTTGAATTGCAAAAAATGTGACCGGGCACAGGGTTGGCAAGCACTTGGATGCCCAGAATACATTGCTGATGGGCTGGGCTTGACTTGCTGAGTCTAAAATCATGCAAACCTGTCCTGAACAGTCCTCAAAAAATTATTTAATCTGCCTTGATGCCCTCTGACATGTTCAAAGTTTGCTAATTTAAAGTCAGCAACCTCACCCAAGGGAGACAAGAATGATTAAGTGATTAAGTATGGTTCATAAGCCTGTTTGTTGATGTATCTCATTTATTGTGTCTCTGCAACTTTTAAGTTGTTAAGTTACTTCCTTTTCTTTTTAGTTATCAGAATGTGCAAAAAGCATTTTTAGCATTGCATTCTAGAGAAAAAAAATCTATTATTAAAAGTCAGAAGAGTTTTTATTAACGGTGGTACAGAAGTCAAGCTGTTTCTATCAGGTTCTTTTCAAGTTGGTGGGTGGAACACCCATGTTGTTTTTCAACAATGCATGGTGGTCTTTATAGGAAAAACTTAGTCTCTGTGACATAATAGAGCATTTCCTCTTGAGCAGGTTAGAGCTTAGCTGCCAGAAACCTTGCCTCATGCTTGCTGCTCTGGGATATTGGTTTCTAACTGACAGAGAAGCTGATATGGCATGGCCCCCTCCCCCCACTGAAATACACAGAAACCCAAAGAATTAACTAGCGCTATTTCGCACGGGCAGGCAGGGGGTTGGGTACTTCCTGTTTGGATAAACTACTTACAGAAAAAAACCGTAAAGGAGAGGTTCTGCTGCTAGTCAACAATATTTTTTCCTCCTCTCTGACTTGATTGCTCTGAGATGGTTGATTACATTGCTGGCTGTGGCCTTTTGCTCCTTTTCCTGGAATTTTGAGTTTGGTTTTCCCTCTGAACGGACCATCTCTGTTTTTATTTGCAAGCTGTCAGTAAGAAAAGGTATGGCTCCCAAGAAGAGAGATGGTAGGGCTTATCAGCATCATGAACCATATGGAACTTTGAAAGTTCCTTCGAGTCCAGAGTTGTTTCCCCAACTGCGAGAGCAGGTGGAAAATGCACCCAGGACCAGGCCTCTGTTGGCAACTGACTATCTATCCATGGGCTCCCTAGCGCAAGCAGGCAACGAGGAGCAGGAGAGTCTGCACGCAATCCACGTTTTGGAGAAGAGCCTTGGGCAGGTAGGCTTTGATGAGTGGTTGTGTTTAAAAAAAAAAAATTAGACTGCAGAGGAGAGAAGGATGTGGAGCTATGTTAGAAAGAGTCTGTATTCAGTAGTTATCAGGTTTCCTATAAGGAAGAATGGAATTGGTGGGTAGCTTCACCAGTGATGTGGAGATATCGTTAGAGATTTTAAATATTTAACTGGGCGCGTTACTTCAGGTTTGGAGGAGAATAGAGTAAAGTGGCAAAGACACCAGTGGTACTGGTTGGAGATAAGATTCACTACAAGAACTGTCCTTTTCCAGCTGGTCTTTGGTGTTTAATTTCATCTGTTCCTTTATTTGATTTTGTATGTGCATTGGCACTGGCAATAAAACATTTTGGTTGTTTTATGGCTCTGCCTTTTAACTTAGCATTTGTCAGGAAAGCTTTCAAAGACATACATGATAGGAAGCTAGATGAGAATTTTACTGTCTCAGTCAAGAACGGAACAATCACATGAAACTTCGAACTCTACCCAGCCCAGTGCCACCTAGTGACTAAGCCAAATAATGGCACTATCCACACTTCATCTTGTCTTGGTTGCTGTTACATTTTTTGATGTTTTATCTCCGGTTAAGTTGCAGTGCATGCATAATGCAGCAAGGTGCTGTACAGTTAAGTCAATAGAACTAAATAAATTTCAAATGCCTCCTCTTGTACTCTGCGTTTGCTGGAATACTGTTTATGCTTAACAATAACAAAATACATTCGTTTGAGAAATAGTCACAGGCAGTTTGAAGTGCTTTCGGCAGGAGGGGTGAAAATGCCTCTTGTGTTCTAAGTGGTACCCTTTATCTAACAAGCACAGAGGGTTGACCCCAGAGACAAGGAGGGAATGGAGTATATGTCACCCATAGCTACCCTAATTGAATTATTTCATTACATTCTAGATCTTCCTTTCAATTTCTACACTTGTTGAATTCTCTAGTTGTTTTTTCCTTTTTCTTTTTTAATGCAAATAAATTATCTTGAAGTACCTGCACACTTAGAACAGGAGCGGATTTTTTATGTGAACCATCAAGAACCCACCAAATTTTGACAGTGGTGCTAAAAGGAAATATAAAGTAGCCATAGTGCTGGGGTAGCCCTGATGCAATGCAAATCATCCCTCCCTAGTCCTCAGATTGATCATTTGATGAACTCAGAGGGGTAACAATCCCCCCTCCTCAATTACTGTGTAGATCAACTGAGGAGGGGGCTGTGTACACACTAAAGTGTAGAGTGGTCACATTCACAGCTAGCATGATACCCTGGTTTGATAACTCCCCTGGTTCCCCTCAAAAAAAAGTTCATGGTTCAAGCCAAAGTGACAGTAAATGAGCCCATTTTCCACTGCCCCAAAGAAGGGCCATTCAGACAATTTTTTCTCAGCTTTGTGTTTGCTTAGGTTGAATCATATTGAAACCAGAAAGGAGTGTTTAGGTAACATGTTAACAATCTATTTGTGTGGCAGAGGCAGTGTGGTGTAGTGGTTAAGAGCGGTAGATTTGTAATCTGGAGAACCGGGTTCGGGTCTCCGCTCCTCCACATGCAGCTGCTGGGTGGTCTCTCAGCCCCACTTACCTCACAGAGTGTTTGTTGTGGGGGGAGGAAGGGAAAGGAGAATGTTAGTCGCTTTGAGACTCCTTAGGGTAGTGATAAAGCGGGATATCAAATCCAAACTCTTCTTCTTCTTATTTAGTTGTGTCTTTGTTCAGATTATATCATACCCTATCCCAGGGACCCAGCTCTGCTAAAACTGTAGTCCAATGTAGAAGGACACACAAATCTAGACCAGTGGTCTGTAAGGATAGCTAGTATTGTTCTCAAACTGCTGGGGAGGGAGAAATGAGAGAGAAGTAGGATTTGAACAAAGGATTATGTGAACCACAGCTGCTGTTTTTAGCCATGATGCAGCACTGTCTTTTTTAACACTTGGAGTTGGGGAGTGGGGAGAGTTCTACTATCAGCTTCTTTTTTGAACCACAAAGAATCCACTTGCCTAAAGAATATATTTGTCAACCTCAGGAAGTTCAGGTTGGTATGTGGTACTGAAGAAAAACGTTGATGAGTAGTGACAAGTGACACTCAACCTCATTCATATATTTCCAAATATCTGTTGTTAGAATCATGGTGGCAGTTTGTCATATAATTCCTTCCTTGCTTCACTGTAATAATGTTGTAATGCAGTAGTGGCTAGTTTGTCTGCTCAGGATTGGTTTCCCCTCCTCCTGTAATTTTATTTACTACATGGACTAATAAAAAGCTACATTAGGAATTACAGTGAGTGATTTGCAAGCCCTTTATGGATTTCTTTTGGTCCAGAGAAGACCATTATATTCACATCTAACATTTTATTTGAATCTCTCTCAGACCCACACTTTGTCTCTCTCTCACACAGATGCTCACTAGCAATGGCGGCTGAATGGCAGTTGCTTTGACATTATTTTCAGCCAACTCCTAGATGCGCATTATTTGGAAGTAAGCTCCATTGCCTACTCTCAATGAAGTTTGCATAGGATTGCAGCTTATAGGGACAATTCATATCCATATCACAGTTACACTTTTATCAATCCGCACACCCAAGAAAATCCTTTGGAAAGATGCTACGTTGTGATGTAAAGTAATAGAGAATGGGAATGGCAGACACCAGTCATCAGACACTCAGAAGAGTTTTGTTAGTGTTGCTGCCAGACAGTGGCAAAAATACAGTTTAAAAGAAAGAAAACAAACTACTTCCCTCCATTTTGGGTGGGTTTTTGTTTTAACTTTTGGACACTGAAACTCAATGCCAGGATTTTTCGAAAGGTTGATGCTGATTGGTAGCAATTGCCTTTTTCTTTCTGAGTGGTCTGTAGGGGTGAATTTGAGGTGTTATTCTGGTAGTTTTGGGGGGAGGCTGGTACTCACTGCTTTCATAGTGGTTGGCTGTGAATGTAATTTTATTACTCGACTGGTTCCTTCATACATTACAATTATTTTTCATTTCATTTCCTTTTATTTATACCCCACCCATTTGGCTGGATTTCCCCAGCCACTCTGGGCGGCTTACAACACATATAAAAACATAATAAAACATCAAAGATTAAAAATTTCCCAGTAGAGGGCTGCCTTTAGATGCCTTCTAAAAGTTGTGTAGTTCTTTATCTCCTCGACATCTGATGGGAGGGCATTCCATGGCAATGTTGGGGCTGCTTCCCTGTGGCATCTTCTTATGAACACCACAGTAATATTGCAAGCATGTGTGTGGCTCCAGTGTCACAGGTCCTGTCTACCAGATCATCAGCCCACATGATTGGCCCCACCCACGTGTTTTAGGTTTCCTAAGTAGGACTGTGGCAGCAGAGGGGAAAAAACCCACAGAAAGCAGCTTCCATGCCACTGCAGCAATGTATGAAGGGGCCCTAGGCGACCCTTGATTGACGTAAATGCAAACGCACTCATTCAGCACCCACATCATTAGTTGTGTTGCTGTTTAGCAGTTCAATTAAAGCAAGAAGCAGAGCAGATGTAACTGGGCAAAACAAACAGGCAGCTTGAGTCAGCCTTCATAATTTGGCACGGCATCCCATAAATAAATGCAGTAACTTGTTTAGCATAGTTAAGTAGTTTGCTACTCAAACAGGCCATATTTGCATGACATTCCTTTTGAGGAGCAGTTAAGATGTGGCAAATTAGCTCCATGTCTTCAGAGTCTGACATGTTTCAAAGAAAAGAAAAATACCCTGCCCCCAAATATGCATTATCCTATATTAAGATTCTGCACTTATTTCCTTCAGCAGCAAATCAAGCTAAGCAGAGAGCTTGCAGTGTGATTATTTTGTTCCATATTGTTGCTGTCATTCTTTTGTGCCTTGATAAGATAACTTGAGCCCTGAGTGCTCTTCATTTGAACTATTACTGCTCTTGTGCAGAATCTAAAACATATTGGCATGTGATACCATCTGTTTTGTCTTCTCTGCTTAAAGAAGTGTCTCTTGTCACACATCTCAAACTTCATTCTGCACTATAGGTAGGTTCTCTACCTACCTCTGTGATGCCCTTCAGATTTCAATCAGATTTCAATCTGCAAAAGTTCTATTTTTATTGGGTTCTTAAAACTCAATGCATACATACATTTGAATTCAGTGTTTTAGGGCCTTGGTCTGTTGAAAGTGTTGTGCCATTGTGTTAATTCTTCTCTTTCCTCGCCCTTCCCAGTCTGGGTATTAGCCTGGATAGCTCAGTTGGTTACAGCATGGTGCTGATAACTCCAAGGTTGCAGGTTCAATTTCCATATCGGGCAGCTACATTTTCCTGGGGTTGGACTAGTCAGTGATGGCTAACCTTGACACTCCAGATGTTTTGGAACTACAACTCCCATCATCCCTAGCTAACAGGACCAGTGGTCAGGGATGATGGGAGTTGTAGTCCCAAAACATCTGGAGTGTCAAGGTTAGCCATCACTGGACTAGATGATCTTCAGGGTCCCTTCCAACTCTACAATTCTATTATTCTAAGACATTTCAACATACTCCTGCAGCGTGCCCCCGCTCTCTATGCCCCGTTTGCCATCAGATCTGCTCTGCCTTGGAATGTAAGCTCATATGAGGCCACTGTAATTTATTTGCTTTCTTTGGCTCTAGTCTCTCAGCAGCTCCTGTTGGGCTCCTGCTTCAAGCTTCATGTCTGTGCCTTGCTGTGTCATTTATTTTCCTTTGTCTTGTTGCTCAGCCCCATGTCTCCCTGAATACTGTCTGGTCTGTTTGCTTGCTCTCTGGCTCTTTGCCTTTGCCTTTCTCCTGACCCAGCCAAGTCATCTACATCCTGGCTTCCTACCCCCAACCCCAGCTATGCATAACAGCTAAAGACACTGTATGTTGAAGTTTGCGCTGCCAATAAGTCCACCTTGGGGTAGGGATATTAATGAAGGTTTTCCAACTACAGTGCAGTAAGAGAGAAGTTCTTCACCCCCCTTGACGACTGATTTTTTCAGAAGTACTATACAAATAAATGGCATTGGGGTGGTTAGAGGAACTGTGCTGCTAGTCTTGTGGGGTGTCGCAGCCAATAGCCTCACATTCAGTGAAGTACGGTTTGCAGAAAAAAATGAATCGGAAAGTTTCCCAGAAAGTATTCCGCTACCCTAAATTGAAGGAGATTTGATTTAGCATGTTTATTTGATTTACATTTAGTAAGCACAACTAAAAACACCTGAAAGGATTTCCCAGAAGTATTTGAACAGAAATACTTGATTAGGGGGGGAAAAGAATCAATAAAGTGTAGTTAGTGTGGTTTAAATGTTCAGTTTTTCACTTGGAAAATCATGTTAAGCGTTTTAAGGCATGACAACTCTGTTACATTTAGATTTATGAAAAAAAGACATTAAGAAACTGAGAATTGTTAATATATTACTGTATTTTAGCAAGCCTCAAGAGCTGTGCACATAAATTTGTGTGCTTCCTTGGGGTAGTCACCTGAAAAAAAGTTAATTAGAACTTTGGCTAACATTGACCTTGTTTGCACATAATGATAAACCACAGTTAATGGCTTGTCAGGATCACTCGTGCTTTGTTCCTGCGCTGCTGTAAACAGGAGCACCAAGCCATTAAGCCTTGGCTTGTTGTTATGTTCAGACCCAGGATCGTGGTTTATGTCTCCTGAACAAACCATGCTCACTACTCAACATGAAGCCATGATTTGTTGTTGACTTTATGATGATAAAGATTTGTTAAGGAGAAACTATGATCACAGTTCAGATATAACAACAAACCATGGCTTATGGCTGCTCCCAGTTGCACCTGGGAAGGAGCAAAGTAAGAGTAATCGGGCATAATCCCAGTAAATCATTTAACCACGGCTTGTTAAATATGAACAGGCCCATTGTAGTCATTCCACTTGTCCAATTTGACCTCTATTGCGTCCATTCACAATTCACATGGAAAAATATGGGGGGTGGGGTGCATTCCATGCACAATTTCCCTGCTTCCCCCAGGATTCGTGCCGAATTACTCCTATTCCATCTAGCACTTTCACATATATTGAACTGTGCACATAGAATTGCAAAGTGCAATTTCAGCAATTCAGCATAGGGGTTTGAATGCCCAGAACCATAACACTCTCTCCTAACACAAAAATCCTTAACAGCAGAAGCTCTTGCTAGGGTAATGTTGTCTGGGAAGTGCTCAGCAGATTACCAAGCACCAGGTATTCTCTACACACAGAACCCCACATAGTTCAGACAAGCCTTAATACCAAATAGGCTTCACATGCTCAGCATAGAAATTGCAGCTAAGTTGAAATTGGGGAGAGTCTAAATTATGGATTTACTGTGGGAAAGCACTGAGTTTAAGTTGATTCAATCAACAGATCCCTTTTCAACACATATACTGAAATATTTGGGTACTGACACCTGCAGGCTCTGTTTATATTCATGGGGCAAGTTGCATTGGCTTGAAGAGACTTTGGCCTTTCAAATTTCAGCGATGCCCTGTGCGAGGCCAACATTCAGTGCCCGCCTCTTGCCTTCACTATGTCATAGTTGGCTCACTAGTTCACTAGGCTCAGCACCCAGTGTGGCGGAACCAGTCATGCTTCCCTAAACTCACCTCTGTAATAATAGTATTTATGTAAGGCATTGCAGATGTTCAAATCATTTAACTTACATTACCTTGGTAATCATTATAACAGTATTATGTTTTATTTAGATGGTGGGCTGAGGAAACAGTAACTTAGGGCACGAGGTGAAATTTAACCAAGGGACTTCCCAATCGTAGCTCAGATTTGACAATTATGCCACTCCAGTTAGCTTAGTTATATCTCCTTATATATGCCTACTGACCACACTCTTTGTTCCCTCTAAAAAGCCAGGTTCTGTCAAAATGATGAGGGAAGAGTAAGGATACAGTATGCAAATTGCACCACAGGAGGCAAAATAATAGTTCTTTATTTTAGTTTTACTGAATAATAATTTTCCTGGTGCAGAATTTGAACAAAAAGGAGAGGTGGATGTTTCTCTTACTATCAACTATAGTAGTGTTTCCTTTCTCAGGAGAACAACTCAGTAGATGGTAGGGGTGAGAATGTGTCTTTTATATAGCTAGTCTAGGGCTTTTCTATCCTAGAAATGGATTTTAGTGCTACACTAGTTTAACTGCATTGGCTTTACCCCAAAGAATTGTTCTGAATCATTGTTAAGTGAGCGTACTGACAACGGACTGTTAAGAAGCCCACAGAACTGCCGCTCCCACCTTTCCAGTTGAAGTTACCGTTTGATAGGTCCTATGTATTGTACAATATATATGCAGTATAGTCCTCTGTTGTGGTACATATTATTATATTTACATTTACTGTATAAACACCAAAGGAATATATAGAACTTCAGTTACTGAAGTGAATACCAAGTCCTTGTAGAAATTACTTAAGATAGGGAAAGAGATGGAATATATAAACATCCATCACAGTGGCCTCTTCTCAAGGGGTTTGAAAGCAAATTATGTAGAGATTTAAGGGCAAAATCCTTTCCATCTTCTAAATTTCTTAATAATTTTCATGGTTAGAGTACTTTGATGTAAAAGGGCAGAAACTGAACTCCGTAGAACATGGCTATGATTTGGTCAGTCCCACAGAGAATGAGATAGTGAAGAAAGCATTAACTCAGCAGGTGTCCATCAGGCACAAATTCACTTCTTCCTCCTAGGCATAATAGGAGATAAATTCTTTTTTCTGCTAGGGTGGAGAAGCAGTGTGATCTTTCTTCTGTATTCTTCAATATGTTCACTTATATCATCGTCACTGAAATACTTAGATGCAGTAGTTTCCCTCCATTTATTATTTTTTCCACTTTATTACTATCGTACCTCGCCCTTCCTTCAAGTAGCTCCGGAGGGCTCACACCCAATTTCATCATCCTAGCATGGGTAGGTAAGTTAGCCTGGGAGACCGAGGCGGACACAGTAAAGCCAGATCTCACTGGCTAAGAAATGTGTAGACTATTGGTTAAAAAAAAAGTGCTCAGTATTGTGAAAGACCACAATGGATATATGGCATATGAGAGAGTGTGTCCAATTTGTATGCTGCAGCTTTGTACTGTTAGCATATTTTGCATATCAATGTTGTAACCAAGAAGGAAGAGGAAAGATAGCAGATGGGCGTGAACTCATTCTATTACTTTATATATAGACAAAGGAGCAATTGGTAAGCATAGTCTATGTCTCTGATTTTAGACATAGTGTGAAAGGATTGTCAGGATTCTAGTGAGAATATGCAGACAAATATTGTAATTTTCAGAACTTTGAGGCTATGTGTCTATTAGCAACACTGTTGGGTCCAGTTGCCAAAGCAAAGATGGTGGCATTCAGCCAGGTCAAATAACTACAGTTGGACGTTATGTGCCAGGATTGGTTACGGATTTTGGTACATACTCGTGAGAGAGAAAATTAGATACTGTATATATAACCTGTGCCAGCTGTACCTATAAAATACCTAATCTAAAACACATTTAGTTGGAGAGCATCTATTTACCTAATTATATTTAATTTCCCTTCTCTCCCAGCACTTACAGAATCCTGCCAACTTCCACAATGCAGCTACAGAACTCCTGGATTGGTGTGGCGATCCGAGAGCGTTCCAGAGGCCCTTTGAACAGAGTCTGATGGGCTGTTTGACGGTATGTCAACTCTGGTGCAGCAGAATATTTTTTTCCACTGGCATTTTAAATTGCTGCCTGTATCCCTAAGGATGGGTAGTTTGGGGAGGAGGAGGTGGAGGCTGTGCAGCTAAATACACTGATTCATTTCCCTCTTACTCCTCTTCCTTTACCTCTCCATCCCTTTTATAGCAGAGCACCTGGGTTTTCTCATCCTGTAAGTTGTGGGGTAAGAGATCATTAATGGTTAGAAGATGTTGGATTTGAGAGGTGGATTTGTTCCTCCTCAGGGCTTTAGGACTAAACTCAGGGATTTTGACTAGCTTTGCAAATCAGTCAAGAAAAGCTACCAGACCATGAAAAAGTTTACTAGCCCATTGCTTATATATATACCGGTATATATTTGTGTTATTCATATGGCCTAAAAGAAATGAAAGGAAATTGCTTTTGTGAAGTTTCTGGTCTTCATTGCTTGGACTTCTGACTTGGCTCAGAGGACTTGTTAAGTGGCTATTTACAACCCTGTCTTAGACCATGCATACATTAGCCTTAGCTCTGCCTTCCACCTATGTCTCCCCTCTCCCTTTTCCTACCCAATCCAGCTATGTTTGGGAAGGTGCCATTATATTAAATACTAGATACTGCATAGTGGTGTGCACACAAACATACTGTATTCAACACGTGAGCTGCTGCGGTAAGGTGACTGAGAATGTGTGGTGTGAACCAGGAAGTCTCCCGTTCAAAGCTACTGTAGCCACAGACTCACTGGGTGGCCACAGGAAAGCCACTATTCTCTCACACCCAACTGTAATATCTCCACACAAAAATGGTGTGTACATTACACATCTTTACTGCTGAAGCTAAACTTGTTCTGGCCTTGTAAGCTGCTGTTGCTAAATCACTGCAGTTCAGTGTTTGATGTGTTGTTTATCCATAGTTTTTCAGATCTGTTTAAATAATATAAAATAAATCACTACTTAAGCACTAGCCTGTCTAGTGGGAAGAGGCAGAGTACTAGTAAGGCCTACTGAGCCTTTAATTGAACATTTTCTTCTTGTAGCTTCCACTTCTGTTATTTCTTCCTGTTCATTGTAACTTGGGAATTGCCCCGTAATTGCCCTTTAATTCATCAACTTCCATTCCTTGCAGGAGGTACAGGATGGACTGTTGGCTTTAGTTCCTGATATTCTTGCATTATTGTGTGTGTGTGTGTTACAGTTTTATGCATGTTTTAATTATATTGTAAATCACTCTGGGATGCCTTGTGAGAAGCGATTCATAAATGAAATAATATTGTTGGTGTTATTGTTAATGCTAGTTTGGTTTCAAAGAAAAATAAATATAAATGGAAACTATTAAGGCACTCCCCCACCAACAGAAGCTGACCGATTAAAGAACAATTCATTACTAATTCCCCAGCTGCTCTGAGAACAAAGCAGAAACAAAAAGGGCATAATGTGCAAAGAAAAATGTTTTAGTGTAGAAGCAACCTGGATTCTCAAGCCTCACCTCCATTTATCCCTGGCTCTTGAGTGTTACCAATACCATTTATAGGCATAAAAGCATTTTGTTTTTTTTAAAAAAACATTATTTTTGTAACAAAATATGGAAACAAAAAAAAACCTTATCAATGTGTCTTATAGCTAAAGACACATTATTAACAGTTTTGTTTTTGTTTTTTTTAATGAATGGCCACATTTGCCTCTGAATATTGGGGCAAGGATATGTTAGAAAACTCTGACTCTAAGGAACCATATCTTCTCTTTAGAAACCTTATTCAAAATGGAATGTATGTAACATAATTCCCTTATCTACTTAAATCTTTGTTATGTGTTCAATGCTCTAGTCTAGAGTGTTTTTTTCTACATTGGGTTATTTAATGATTATAGTTCAAGTTATTATTAGGTAAAAGTTTCTGATTTATTTCTTGTTCAACATTTAAATTTTTATTTGTTGCCAAAAGGAAAACTGAAATTGCCATCCAGCCCGCAGAACTTTAATTGCAAATATTTCTGTTGCCACTTTTCATTTATTCTGGTTTAGTGCTGGTATTTTTAGTTTTCTTTTTACATGTGTTTTTGTTCTTTTTACATGTGTTTAATTTGATTTCATGTTGCTTTGAGGTATTGTAGAAACGTGAGAAGACAATAAATATTCAGATAATTTCAAGCGCACTCAAGTGGCTTAAAACAGTTAGCATATGATTTAGCAGCCGGTTGCCATTTTTTTCAGTAACTGAAAAGCTAGCAAAATTGAATGAGGAAAAATTTGTTCTGATTCCAGCAGGGGGGGTAAGCACTTGCCTCTTTCTACCAGTTATGAGATTCACTGAGAGTTTCATAATTAGCAGTTATTAAACTCTTGATTAGCAGGAGAGTTAGGTTAAGAGACATTTTCCTAGCAATATGGTGATGTGATGAGGGAACCAGAGGAAGCTGCAGCCAAGTGATCAGTTTTCTATTTGAAAATATAAAAGGAACCCTTGTGGGCTACAGTGTGGAAAAGCAGTTTTTTTTCTGCAGAAATGAGGAAAAAATGGTGGGCTGATTCGCTTTGTGTAGTTTCCTGTTGTCAGCTTGCATCAGATCCACTTCTTCCATCTTCATTTGCAAGCTATTCTTTCATTATGATGGGATCAGCACTAGGAAGAAATTGAATTCTGAGCTTTCTGGGAATGGAGTTGGAATTTCAGCTTGCAGAGTCCGCACATCCTTCCCCCTTCTTTTTTCAGCCCTGAAAACTTCTCTTCAGCTTCCCCTTATCATGCTACTCCCAATGCCCTTTTCTTTTTCACATTCTGCCTGTCCATAAGGTACTAGATTCTCAACTTGGATCTCTCAACTTATAATCATTTCACCCTCTTGTGAAAAATAAATATATATGATATATGTTGAGTTTTTAATCTTAGTTCTGTGTTTCTCAAACTTGGGTCTCCAGCTGTTGTTGGACTTCAATTCTCATCATCCCTGACCACTGGTTGTGCTAGCTAGGGATGATGGGAGTTGTAGTCCAGCAAGAGATCCAACTTTGAGAAACACTGCCTTAGTTGGCAACTAATGTTTAACAGGTTCCATATTTGGATCAAGCAAGGACCTACAGCATTGGTTTTGGCCACTGAATCTCCCATCCAAGATAAGGGTGAAGGGTCCATTAACCCTCTCTGCAGCTGCTCTCATTTGCCTGATGCCTTGGATCATCCAGCACCGGAGCCAGCAGGTGGGATGGATAATAGAGACAAGTTTGCCAGAACATCTGTTGCTGTCCGCACTGGTGGAGAATATTAAAAAGCCCCTTGCCTTTACCTTGGCTTGGAAGGAAGCGGCTAAGATGCATAAGGAACAGGGTTTTGGGTTCAGGGACCGTGCTAGGGGCCAGACTTGGCTCCTGAATTGCCAGTTGCCTCTCCCAGCCTTAATTTGTAAGGCCGCCTCTCTTCTAAGTGTAGAATAATGAGAGCAGACTATTTTATAAGTGCACTTTAAGGGTTCTGATCTCATAAAGCAGCAAATGGAGCATTCGTTCGGCAACTGCTGCCAACTTTCCCACTAGTTTAATTGAGTTAGAATGCAGCGCCGTGGTTGCAAAGCTGGTGCATTTAATTAACTTTAGAAGACAGAAGGGCTGTAGCTCACTGGCAGAGCACATACCTTGCATACGGTTCGAACCTCTTTCCAGGTAAGGCTGGAAAGGCACCTGTCTGTCACCCTGGAAAGCCACTGCCAGTTTGCGTAGACAACACTTAGAGAGGTGGACCAAGGGAAGGAGGCAGCTGCTGCTCTGCCATGTCTTGTCTTCCATGCACTTGTCTTGTGACATCAGTGGTTCTAGGTCACATGGGAAGAATCCATGATGCAGCCAGGCCTGTAGCTGGGGCGGGTGGAGGCTAGAGGGGGCTGCCATTTAATTTTCTGTGGTCCCCCTAATATTTTTTAACCAGTAATTCAATCACCTGGAACCCAAGTGTTTAAATGTCCTTTTGCCCTGGTTGTTGTTGTTTTTCTCAGCAAGTTTGTGAGTGTGAGAGCCAATTTTCCGTCAAACTACATGGGAAATCATTTGTGGCCAAGGAGGCTAGTAATCCCATACTCTCTGGGTTGTATTAAACTACTCAGAGTAAACCCATTGAAATTAAGTTTGATAGGTCTACTTTGAGTAGGGCTGTCACTGAATATCACTTATGCCAGTACATACGTGTGTTGCTATTGAGATGTGTGGTGGAGAAGAGATAAATATGTTGAAACTTGAGGGCTGCTTGGGGAGAGGGGGAGATTTATTAAACCCTTTTCTCTTGTGAATCTCCCAAACTTCGGCATATTAAGAGGTAGATTGCCCCTGAACCTGGAGATTCCATGTAGCACTCCAATGACAGATATCTTTCCTTCTCCAGGTTCAGAGGCAGTCTATCTCTGAATATTCTGAAGGAGGCAACCAACAGAAAAGCACTATTGGCTTCAGACCTTGCTTGTGGGCTTCAGTATTCACTGGGTGCCATAGGGAGAAGCAGGATGCTGGGTAAGATTAATCTTTGGCTGATCCATCTTGCGCAGCATCCTGCTTCTCACTATGATCCAGCACAGCTGTTCTTACGTTCAAAGGGACTCTTGCCCCCTTTGAAAGAAATGGTTTTTCTCTTTGGTTTATTAGAGTCCAAACTATTTTTATTTTTGCTAGCCTGTGACCACAACACAGTGCTTCAAGAATCTTAGCAAACTCTACTGTTCCGAAGCATGGATATTTTATTTTTTTATTCTGTATGCTATAAAACTGACAGGGAAATGAAACATTTTACCCCACTCCTCAACCTAAAAAAGTTTCCAGAGTCACTTAAAATGATGCGTAATAAAAGTAGACAAGTCATAAAGTGGGTCTCCCTTTGAGGGGGAAATTTAAAATCATATAAATACACATACTTACTGGGGATGTAGGAGAGGGGAGTAAGCACTGCTTCTCGCTTTGTTGGTCGGAGAAGGTGAAAAAGCATGTACAGAGAAGGAAGGGATGGTGGCTGGAATGTATTATGTTATGGCCACTAGTACATTGTGACATCATAGTGCTTTGTGTGGAGAGGAGTTGGGTTGATCGTCATGACAACCTGACCACAGTTATCCATGCCCTAGAAACCTCTCAGATTGACTACTATAATGGGCTGCCCATGGGGCTGCCTTTGAAGACTATTTGGAAACTGCATTCGATTCAGAAAGCAGCTGCTATTTTTCCACTTGCAAGTGATCATTTTGAACCTATTACACCACTGCATAAAGAACTTCACTGGCTACTAGTCTGCTTATGAGTGCAATTTATAGTGCTAGTGTCTACCTTTAAAGCCTTTTTATAGACTGGCATCATCATCATTATATTTATACCCCTCCTTTTTACCTGAAGGAAGCTTTGCTTCACTATCAACTTGCCTACGTATTGAAGTTGTCCTTGGTGGTTCTCCACCATGTGCCTCTACCTCCAGAGCGGGGCCCAGAGAAGTTTGCCTGTTCTGCCTTTCAGTGCTGGGCAAAGCACTCTGGCTTTTTAATGTTGTTTTAGCATAGTTCATTTATATTTTTGTATTTTATCCTTTTTTTGTAAAATATCCCAGAAGCACATCTAAAGGTTGATATATAAATCTTTTAAGCAAACTGATGGTGATACTACAATGTTTTCTGCATCCCTAAAGGAAGCCCAAGTTTATAAAACAGCAAGCTAGAATAGGGGCAGGGGAAAGACCCATATTTGTGCTTTAGTGATGATGTTTAAGGATTCTCTTCATTTAGAAAACTCAGGCATGAATGTTTTTCTGCTCACCTCCTGGTGTTCAAATCTGCTTATTTTTAATGAAGCATCCGAGGAATTGCTAATTCCTTTAGAATGTAAGAGCTGCAAAAAGGAGTTGGGGGAAGAGTGGAGAGATGACTTAAGCTTCCCCCTTTTCCCTCTTTGTCTTTGAAAAATCTTCCTAGAAACGTTTCTGTGAATGTAACTAGGAAGGCTGAATTCAGCATTACATTGGTACCTTGGTTTACGAACTTAATCCGTTCCGGAAGTCCGTTCTTAAACCAAAGCGTTCTTAAACCAAGGCGTGCTTTCCCATAGCAGCAGGGGACTCAATTTACAAATGGAACACACTCAGCAGGAAGCGAAACATGTTATTATTCCAAGGCAAAGTTCACAAACCAAAACACCTACTTCCGGGTTTGCAGCGTTCTTAATCCAAGTTGAAACAAAATAAAAAAATTCCTTCCTGTAGCACCTTAGAGACCAACTAAATTTGTTATTGGTATGAGTTTTCATGTGCATGCACACTTGTTCAGAAGTATCTGGTATCTGAAGAAGTTTGCATTCACACGAAAGCTCATACCAGTAACAAACTTAGTTGGTCTCTAAGGTGCTACTGGAAGGAATTTTTTTATTTTGTTTCAACTACGGCAGACCAACATGGCTACCTACCTGTAACTTAATCCAAGCTGTTCATAAACTAAGCTGTTCTTAAGCCAAGGTACCACTGTACTACTTCAACACTGAAGATGAGAGAGTAATTTGAAGGCTAGCACAGAGAACCATAGGAGCCAACACCTAGGGGCCAAGGGGTCTTTGCCCCCTCCTCAATAAAATATTTGAGGGAGCTACCCCCCTAGTTGATGGGCATTGCGATTCAGATGGCATGCATGCACCACATCATGTGATTGATTGTGCTGGGAAGACTTACGTTCCCCCCCCTCAGTATTTTATTTAAGTTGGCACCCCTGCAAAGAACTGAAAATACATTGGTCCTGATTTCTCAAAAGAGGCCATCACAGAAATGTTATCCAGAGTGATTTCTGTGTTCTAAATAAAGTTTAATCTGTTGATTAAATAGAAGAGATTAAGTTGTGAAATGTTTTGCATTGTGTTACCTGAATTTATAGCAGGCTTTTACATAGCCACTTGCTATTAAGAATTAAGAACTGACTTCTGGTAACCAGGCAAAACAGCAAGCTTTGCAAATGTTGGTTCTGTTAGACTCCAAGTGACCTAATAATTATATATAAGCGGACTGGACAGTAGTACTTGTGAGCTAGTAACTTTTGTTGAGTAATTTGCAGCGCTGATTTATAGACAAGCTTAAATATGTCACTTCTATAATGCTATGCAACTCACACTGAAATTCAACCAACGCTCTATCTCCTCTAGTTTGCTTGCCATGTAAGTTAAGAATGATGGTATAAAGAATGCAGCACTTGAAAAAGTGATGTTTTCTCAACTGTTTTTGTCCAGGAAGATAGAGGTTAGGTTGAAACTAAGAAGAAAACTCTGCTTCCACTAAGAGAATATGAACATGAAAACTAAATCAGATGTTATTAACCAAGAGTTTTGTGGCACCTTATATATTGATAAACCAAATCTGACACAGAAAGTATGCATGTTATAGCAGTAGATGCAGTCTAAGTGCAGGGAGTATTAATTCAAAAGTGGAATTATTTCTATACATCAGCTTCCTCTGCAGATGTTTAGCTTTTAGTTTTCAAATTGCAACAGCAATGAACTAGCCATCCATCAATCTCAGTGTTATTCATGTTGTGAATCTTTATTGTTAATTAGGAAAAGTGGGTACTGGAGGGCAGTTCAGATTAATAAGAGTCATGCAATTGTGCTGACTAGTTAACGTAGAATAGGAAAATTTCATTACCATTTATAGGTTATCACATATCTTGGTTTCCCATTCTCTTCTCTATCATTGTTTTATGGCAAGCTAGTGTTGGACACAGATAATTGCACACTAATGAGTGCCCTCTTTAATTCATCAAAGGTCTTTCGTATTGAAGCAGAGGTGACAAAAACAATTTATTTCTTGAAATGTAAGCTCTTTTGAATAGGGTGTAGCTGGAAAGAAATGTTGGTATAAAAGAAAAGAAAAATAATGCCACTAAATGTCTTACTGTTCGTCTCTAACTTCTGTTTTAAAGGAATGTTGGGGCAACTCAGAAATAATACACATATGATATAGTGTATATGAACTGAGGCTACTTTTGGATTCTGGAGGTTCTGCTGATCTGATCACAGCTGTGAGTTGGAGGACATGGCCAAAGGTCACATAAAAGCTGTAGTCTTCATTGTAAAGCCATTATTTTGATAAGTGGTTAAAATAAATCAAATGTGTTTCCCTTATTTTCATTGTGCTGCATTGGCATGTTTTGTTCTAAATACAATAACTGAGTTTCTGAAGATAGTTTTTTGATAGTTTTTATAGGGTCCAATGCCATGTGAATAATAGTCCCTGCTTGTACAGGGTAAGTCTTTTAAAAGACATGTGTACTCTGTATCCACGGGGCCTCTTTTAAAGGTCTCATCCTGTACAAGCCTATCTCTGTGCAGCACCAGAGGCCCATTCTTCTCCCTGGATAGAAAGTAGCATGTGACCTGACATAATGCCAAGCTTACCTGTACCTAAGATCTTCCTGAATCTGCTGTGTCTTCCCCTCAGCTTCCTTCCCATCCTGATAATGATGAGACAAATGTGTATGTATAAGCAGGGCAATTCTGGTAGTTAAGGTGCAGTCTGGTAGTTAAGATCTCAAGCCAAGTCTCAAATACAGTGAAACATGAAACAGCTGTCTCCATTAAAATTCCCTTTAAGAACTTGCTTACATTTAAATCTTGGTAGTTTATTTTTATGTTTAAAGAGTCTTTCTCTCATGGCAAAAAGTCAAAATGATGGCTCTCAGATTCAATGTATGCTCTGCTGGTAAAGCTGTGAGAGATGGTGTGTTCCAGTGGATAGATGTGTTACCGGCTTGGACCCAAGTTCCATGTTCATTTCTGGGCAATCTGGATGACACTGTGCCAGCTCTCACACTCTCTACTTCAGTCCTGCAGAATGTAAATAGGAATTGTAGTGGCCTGTTTTACAGGGTTGTTGCAATGTGGCTAAATGAGAAATAAATTAATGCACGTCTTGCATCATAAAAGCGCTATGAAAACCACAGTGACTTTAAAAAAAAGACAGAGCAACAAACCTCCTTGGTACTGTTCTTTATATTGCGGGTGATGCTGCAAACACATTGGCTAGCTTGCTACAGCTGTGCAGTAACTCTCAGTGAATGATTCCCTCTCTTCCTTCTTCCCAGGTTGTTAGCAGAGTGGCAGCACAGCAGGGCTTTGACCTGGACCTTGGATACAGGCTGCTGGCCGTTTGTGCAGCCAACAGAGACAAGTTCACACCAAAATCAGCTGGTAAGAAAATCCATTTTTCTTTCTAGCAGTTGCCTGTTGACAGAGAGAATCTTGACACACTTTGCTCTGCTGTAGGAAATGAATAGGCGTCTGCCATATAGTTTAGCATTACTAGTATGAAGTACTGAAACAGGATCCCTGGCATTCATTCCCTTTCTGTATTCCTCAGGCTATATCATTTATTTGCCACACCAGCTGCAGAGAAGTGCTGTCTGGGTGTGAATGTGTGTACTGGACAGACAGACATTTTTGGCAGTTCTTTGACATTTCCACTGCATTCACTCATAAAGCTGAAGAGGAGGGATGTTGCAAATATCATGATTTCCTGCTCCAAATAAGTATCCACTGCAAGTTTAAAAACATTATCATCCAATCCATGAAAAAAGCTGCTACAAGTGGATACATTATATGATTATCAGTTAAGCCAACTACTGAAACGATTTGCAACAATGCTACTTTGTATTGCACAACAATACAAATGGAATCGGGAACATGATGCACAATTAAACCTGTTGCAGTTAACATGCGTGTGTTGTGAAAGTTGCATATCAGTTTTTTGCAGATGAGTGTCTCAAACATGTGATGTTTATGTGTGGGAAGGTGGCAATATCTATGGCATTTAAGGAACAGGTTTCATTGTGACTGGAGAGAGAAATAAAAATGGAAAAACTTCAGCAATGTGTGTGACTGTTGTGGTCGTGAGGAATGTCAGTTAAGCTTTCAGGTTGTACGTGTGGTTATCTCTGGACTTTGTGTTGTTTCTTAATATGTTTTGGTTCTAAGAACTTCATTATATTAAGGGTTGTGCACATGATTCTTAGTAGAGCAACTTTATACATAATAACTTCCCTTCCATCTCTCCCATTCCATTCTTTTATTCTATACCTGTGATTCCTACCTAGCAGGGGGTTGGGCTAGATGACCCTTGGGGGTCCCTTCCAACTCTACACTTCTAAGATAAGGAGTTTTTGATACATATGTTGACATCTTAGTAAAATTGGGTGAAAGAATAAAAGGAGAATTCCCTGGATGCCTAGATACAGGTTTGAGGGCAAGTTCTATTTGGTGAGAGAGCCCCAGCAGAAATTTCCAATCCCTATACAGGAAGGAAAGTAAAGCATGGGAATATAGGCTGTTGGACCTTTAAAATACCCCCTTCTGAGTTACTTCCAAAGTCTCCCGCTTTTAGAAAGAGACTGCACATTTGGCGAGTTAAAAATGGCTTGCTTACAAACACGTCACATGCTTTGTTAGCTGTGATCCTTCATTGCCGGGGGTTGGACTAGATGGTCCTTGGATCCCTTCCAACTGTAAAGTTTTATGATTCTAATTTCTGGACAGAACTACATGTTTTGATGGCAAGCATGTTTTCCAAATGCATGTTTGCTGGTTAATAGTAATGAAATGACTGAGTTTGGGCACAATGCTAAATTATGCTTCAACATTATAAGAACGGGCCTTGGGTTCATGCACTCACCCCTTCCAACATGATCACGGGGAGCAGATTAGACGTCTGATTGAAATTTAGCATTATTTTTGGACCCAGAAAAATGGCAGCTAGTATTAGCTGTTATTTAGAACAGCCTTTGACAACCTGGTGTCCTCCAGGTGTTTTGGGATGTTTCAGCTGGCTGGAGCTGATGGGTGATGTAGACCAAAACATTTGCAGGATTCCAGATGCTTCCTAAAGTTTATAAATAAATAAAGGTAAAACCCAGATAAACTGTGGATACACAGCTATGGTTTAGAGAAGCAAGGAAACTTCAGATTGTGGTTAATCACCCTGGCTTGTTTCCCAAAGTATTGTTGTATACCACTCCGTGATCATCAAGTGAAAGGTGCCCTAGAAAAGAAGAAGAAGAAGAAGAAGAAGAAGAAGAAGAAAGTCTAAAAGGGGTGATAGTGAAGATTTTATAAACTTCCCAGCATAATCACCTATATCAGATTCTTACTAAGATCACACAAATGACTATTTACAAGCTTGGGTTATTGGAGTAAGAGATGTCTGCCTTAATCCTTTTCCATTAGTCACTAAGCCAGCCTTTCTCAACTTTGGGTCCAGGCCTGTGCAGAGAGAGTGGGCAGCCACGTACTTTTCCTGGGCTTCGAAGGGTTAAGATAGCCTGGGGTCCCTGCCAGGGGCCTGCTGGACTTATGCTGTCATGCCAAGAACAAGACTCCTGCCCTGGACCTCAGACAAGCTCTGCACAGGCCTGCTTGGGTCCCTAAATGTTGTTGGACTGCAACAGCGTTTCTGAGCACAATTCAAAGTCTTGGTGCTGACCTTTAAAGCCCTAAACTGCCTTGGTCCAGTATACCTGAAGGAGCGTCTCCACCCCCATCATTCTACCCGGACACTGAGGTCCAGCGCCAAGGGCCTTCTGGCGGTTCCCGCCCTGCGAAAAGTGAGGTTACAGGGAACCAGGCGGAGGGCCTTCTCGGTAGTGGTACCCACCCTGTGGAACACCCTCCCACCATATGTCAAAGAGAAAAACAACTACCAGACTTTTAGAAGACATCTGAAGGCAGCCCTGTTTAGGGAAGCTTTTGATGTTTGATGGACTACTGTATTCTAATATTTTGTTGGAAGCCGCCCAGAGTGGCTGGGGAAACCCAGCCAGATGGCTGGGGTATAAATATATTATTATTATTATTATTATTATTATTATTATTAATCCTGTGGCAGTGGTCAAGGATGATGGGAGTTGTAGTACATCTGAGGACTCAAAGTTGAGAAAGGCTGCACTAAGCTCTCTGGACAGAATCTTCACAGATGATTGGATTTCCTTTAAATCTGGCTGTTAACTCATTTCCTAGTGAGCTATTCTATGGAGTGATGGTATCAAGTTTTTGCACTGTGGATCATACAGGAAAGTTACAAAAGCTGCATTTTAAAAATAGCTGTGACCCATTTGTGGAGCCCAACCATCAGCTAAAAGACTAATGTTTTAGTGTTTAATACCCTGCCCCATGGTGTCTCTCCCCCCCCCCTAATTCTCAGACCAATAAGGGAAAATAAACTAGGGTGTATGGCTTTTCTCTGCCTTTTTTCTGGTGCTTATGAAATGGTTGTGAGTTCAGTTAGCATCTTCGTCGCCAGAAAGAAATATAGATACATTAGCTAGATTTGTGGCTCTGTGGTTGTAAAGAGAGATGCTTTCACGTGGATACAGTCAAGGCTAAATAGAGAAAAATCAGGATAAATTTTGACACCAAACTTCCATCCGCACTTCCCAATACCTGCCTTTCTAAGAATACAAGACCTCAGACATTTTTACTTTATGTCACTGATACAGCAGCAACAGTGTGCTTGTTTTTGTGAGCTGAAATCTTATTTGAACCAGTCACTTTTAAGAGTTGACATTTTGTGCTACTTCTGTGCTGCCAGTTCGGAAAGCATTTCCTCCACAGGGAGCTTGTTGTGTGAACTGTTACAAATAGCTCTGTATTTAGCATGATAGGCCTTCAAAGAACATCTTTGCACAATGGAGATAAACTTTCTTATCTTCTAAATAGATCATATCCAGCTTTTCTAATAGAGTAATGTTTTAAAAGTAACTGGCATGAGGAAAATGTCAACAGTCATGACAAAAATTAATTTGCCATTGGCAACAAATGGCTTCCAAGAGTTTGTACAATAACAGAGCTGGATTTGAATTAATCTCCATGTTTATTGAAGTGAAATTAATTCAACAGAATTGTTGGGAAAGTGCGCCCATTCATTCAAATCCCTTTCCATTTTGCAACTTTCTATTAGTTAATGACTTGGTAGTTCCTTAACTTGCCTTTTTTAATTTTGGTCATGTCAGGCTTTAACTGTAGAATGTGTTCTTAAGAAGTCATTTGCAATCCTTGAACAATTTGCGTTCATGAGGCAGTTATTATGATGATGCCTGTATGATGGGATGGGTACAGCCACCCAGCAAGTTCAGGATAGAGGTAAGATTTGAACTGGCAAATTCTCTGCTCAAGGTCTCAGCCACTACACTACACCTGAAGTGATTCTCCTGAACTATTCTCCCTAGGAAGTCAGCTACTCTTACGATCAAAGTTACTTGCTGTTAATCAAAATCTGCCCTTTTCATCTGGGACAAATATCTTTGTGCTTGGGGGCATTCCCAGATGCCCGTCCAAAATAACCCATCCAGGTACTGTATTTTGACCAGTGCTCTCTTATCTTCTCCCCAAGATAGTTATCAATATTGCAGTGTTTGCTTTTCATTTGCAAGTATTTAAGACTTCGGTGCCTGTATGATCAACTCCGATGAGTGCCATGTTGAAAAGTGTTTTATCTCAGATTTCAAAGAGAAAACACTTGTTAGTGTAGTTATGATCTTTTTTAGAAGAGGACATTCTGCCACATTTTAGCTTAATGGTCTTCACATTTTAGAGCTCTTTGCTCTTCTTATTTTGGTAAAGAAATAATTCCTTTTGGGGTCATCTGTGCTGCGAACCTGGATTTTGAAGTGGTGGTTTTAAGTCTTATTTGTTTAGCCTAGCTAATCCCCAGTTATCCCTGTGGTTAATTTGAATTGTTTTTAAGAACGCTAAGGGCAGGAGTCAAGTGGTGTGAACAAGTATTCGAAAATTAGAGTGCAATCCTGAAATAAGGATATAATAAAGTTGTGCCCATGTTACGCCCTATGATCTGCTACTTTGTCAATGTAGCATTGGCATTTCCTCCTTTATTAACAAGAATAGTGCTTAGTGTTTTGGAGTATTCAAAGCACATCATTGGGCCTTCCCATTGGGTCCTCTGGAGTTGGCCACCCTTCTCCGAAGCTGGGCAGTGCGCCGGGCTGGGCGCAGTGGGCTCCCTCAGGGGTGCGCTCAGCAAGAGCCCATGCTGACGCTGGGCACAAACAATCCCGTGGCATGCACAGCCCTTGCGCAAAAAAATGTGGGTGCCCTCTCCCTTCATGGGGAATGTTGTGGGGGCTGGAGCACCCACAGCCCCACACACTCAGCACCTATGAAGCACATCATATAGTGCATTTAAGGTAGAATTGTATTATGATCACCCTCCATATTGCGGATAGCGGAACAAAGTGAGACTGAAAGACTGTTATGTGCCAAAGGCCACTTAATGCATTTGTTGATTTCCCATTTCAACGTCGGCCTCTTAGTCACTGCAGAGCCCAAGTTCTACGTTCGACTTGCTGCTCTCTCTTGGCAGGAGGTCAGATGCAGCATTTCCCACCTTGAAGGTAAATGAAACACAACTTCTTCTAAATACACATGACATTTGGTCCTGAAACAATTGTTAGTGAGTGGCATTGGCTTGTTATGGCACAGCAGGTAGGTCATGAGCTTGTTTGCTTCCACACTGCAGACCTCTGCACTGTTGGACTCTATGCTGCCTCCCTCTTTCATTGAGCCATTTGAGACTGCATAATGGAAGAAGTAGGGACAGTATTGTCTTTCTGGAACCTGGCATGACTCCATTCCCCACCACCCTGTAGCTCATTGGTGCCTTCTCACAATGCTACAAATTCCTCCAGGTCAGACATGTATCTTTGCCTAGGCCAGTGATGGCTAACCTTGACACCCCAGATGTTTTGGAACTACAACTCCCATCATCCCTAGCTAACAGGATCAGTGGTCAGGGATGATGGGAGTTGTAGTCCCAAAACATCTGGAGTGTCAAGGTTAGCCATCACTGGCCTAGGCAATATCCATTATTGCTGCTTGCTTTCTGCCTGTCAGCCTGCATAGACCCCTCTGTATATCCAAGTATACCAACTTCCTTTGAAAGCTGGAAGGATGTCAGTTTCCTTATCAGTCTTCCTGCCCTCCCTCTAACAGTTTCTTTGCATTAGACCTTGGCCTCCAATTGACTATGCCTTTGAATTGGCCCTTCCTTCAGGAAATCCCCATTCTTCATGCAGCTACCAGATCAAGGCTTCTGGTACTTACACTTTAGCTCTCTGCATGTTCAGGTGCCAAAGCCCAGTGCTGAGAGTACATATTCAGAGATAATGGCAATAAAAGCAAAAGTCACATGCATATCCTTTGTATTGTATTGTGTTTCCTGTGTAAGGTTGTAATATGAAGTTCATGCATTCTCCTCAAAGTAGGTTTCCTCTGTTGCTCTTTCCATCCAGAGATGCTTATTCAGGTCGCTAGAGGAGAGTCATGGTACCCTCCAGATGTTATTGGACTCCAGCTCTCATCAGGTGGACCACAGCATGGCTAGTGGTCAGGAATGTAGTCTAAAACATCTGGAGTACACAGTATTGGCCACCCTTGTGCTAGAGGCTCAAGGAAGAGGAGCATTGGCTGCCTCCTCTATATTTAAACAACAGAAAGTGATACATTGCTTTCAAAGGATCTGTCTTAGCAAAAATAGATATATTCCTTTTGGCACTTATTTGGGTTGGGGCGGGGGCTAAAAGAAGGAAATAAAACTGCTATACTTAAATTTTTTACAGAATAATTTAATGGTGTGCTGTGGTCCGTTTGTTCATTCCTCCTGGTGCTGCTTTGCTCTTGGCAGAAGGGCAAGCAGGGGCCAGGCAAGGGGACTGAGTGCAGGATGAGATCACACACACGAAAGCTTTGTCAGTGAGAGACACTGTTCGATATCTCTGCAGGCAGATGAAAGGGAGAGGGGAGGTAGGAGGAGCAGCTCCAGGGCAGGAATGTGCAGGAGAAAGTACCTTTGCAGATACTGAAGCAAATTAATCTTAGACCACCTGGATAGGAGGCTCAATGTGAGATGTTTGATAGCAGAAATAGCAGTTCTGTTCTTTCCTTCAGCTCACTTCAGACGTCAGCCAAATTTCAACCTTGATAGAGTCAGAGTAACTTTATTTTTATTTTTTTTAATATAGTGAGAGGGGAGTGCCGCTGAATCATCATTGTGATTGTCAGCTTTGTTAAAAAATACTATTTAGTAGTTTTGAATGTATATGATTAGGTAGTGTTACAAAGAAGGGGATGACAGAGGACGAGATGGTTGGACAGTGTTCTTGAAGCTACCAACATGAGTCTGACCAAACTGCGGGAGGCAGTGGAAGACAGGAGTGCCTGGCATGCTCTGGTCCATGGGGTCACGAAGAGTCAGACACGGCTAAATGACTAAACAACAGTGTTACAAAGGATGTGTCTTTTGGTACAGTCACAAGAATCATATCATACCTGTATCACTTTAGGTGGAACGTATTGCATCTTTGACTGGTTCACCATGCTGCAACCATGTCAGGAAAAAATAATTTTAGCTGCCTCTTCAGTATGCTAACTTTCCATCTGCAGTGTTTTTGGTTTTGTTCAAATGTATGAAGCTCTACCTGCAGTCTGCAGTGGGACAATCCAGGAAGGGGCAGTGTTCAATTTGGCCATTGTTCTGTAATTTGTCAAGATTGCTCCTTGCCCTTCAGAGTTTTGAATAGGTTTTCTGTAATATTTAGTGGAATTAAACTTTAAAAAAAAACTAACACAACTTGGTTGCTCTGTTTGTTCAAGCTGTTTGTTTCCTAAGTTATTTGGAGTGTGTCTGGGGATGTGGCTTAAAGAAAGAAGAATCTTATGTTTGTGGTGGACTAAGTCTCTGTGGGTTTTGTGTTTTGGTTTTGTGTGTTAATTTTCTAAGAAGTCTCAATTTAATATGCTGAGAATGACATGCTGGCAGTAAAAAGGGAGGGCATATACACTCTGAAGACAGGATTCAGACAGAGGATGAGATGAAACAACCAACAGTTTCCTAACAGAAATGCCAAATGTGACACAGATTGATTTAAAACTAAGGTTCTCTGGCTTTGTCTGATTCAAGATCTGAATTCCATAGTATGAGTTTGCCTCTTTGTTGAAATTTTCCATGTTTGAAATCCTGGGTCAGTGCTGTGTGTAGAATCATTTCAAGCTAAAAGAGTCAATTTCAGTTTTGTCATTGGCTTTAAACAGGATAAATGTCTTTTGGAAGAATGATTGTGGTCAGAAGCATAGAGTCCTAATGTATGATAAGCCAATAAGTATCGAGTTCCTTTCCTTCTTTTTCCTTTTAACCTACAACGTGTCTCCTTGGCTAGGTCACTTAACCTGCTTGCCCCTCTTACTTTCTGCTTGTAGGAAATTACCTAATGCGAGCAATCGTTTGTTTTTACACAACCAGGTGTGAGGTATTATGGAGACTAATCACCACTGGGGCAGGGGTAAGGGGATTTCTTTCACTTCTGTAAATTTCCCTGGTTAGCAACTAATTATGCCTAGAGAGATTTGATGGCTCTAATTATTGTGAGGGTATTCATATCAGCAGAGTTATAACGTTTATAAGCAGTGTTCAAAATTCACCAGGCTTTTTGTGACCCACGTGGTGATCACAGGATGCCAGGTTGGCGACCGACATTTCCATCTGGTTTGCCCCTCTAGCTTTCTTAAGCAGGTAAGCAGAAGAGCTTATTTATTGCATTGATAGCCCACCTTTTTCTCCAAGGAGTAGTAGATCGTCCATACCCCTCCTCAGTTAATCCCTGCAATGACTCTGCGAGGCTAAGAAGCTAGCGAGGGTTGGGGCAGGGAAAAGGCTAGAGAAGGAGATGTGAAATAAGGAAGGGTCCGAGAAGGAAGACTGAGTGAGGGCACATTATTGGAGAGAGAACATGGACAGGTCAAGGAGGTGGATTGAAATGATCAGCTGCAAAATCTCTGCCTGCAAGAATTTGGTGGAAGGGAAATTCAGTGTAACTCCCTCTGTCCCATTATAATAAGCTGCATCTTCCATATTCTCTCATGCATGATGGGAAAATGAGTATTAATTCTCCTTAGAAAGGAGAAATAGGATGAAATGAATGGTGGTCTGTGGAAGGAACTTGGACTTCAACAACAAAAAATTACGAGGAAATAGATTGAGCCTAGATTGATTGAAGAGGTCATGGAGTTAATGCATATGCATCCAAAAGTAAAAATAGCAATACTAGTGTGGGGGAAAATGGTAACCATTTTAATAAATCTTAGAAGGCGCTTCTCAACACCACTGACAAATAAGCCCACTATATCTCTTAAATGGGACAAAGAAATACAATATACCAGTACAATGTTTTTGCACACACAAAAATCACTTGGTTTCTTTATTATTCTTCCTTTCCTTTCATCACAGCTACCAGTAATTTCACATAAGGGAAGACATGTTTCTTGGGGAATTTTTCCCAAAGTCGGAAAGATCGTATTTTCAAGTCATCTTCATGAATTTCCATCAGTTAATCTAAGACCCTTTGTAAAAGAACCAATTGATCTAACACAAGCCACACCAGTCCTCATGCAATGAAAATGTATAAGAACCCATTTTCATTCATTTCAGACTTCATTTTGGAGAGGCTTCAGCATACCAGGTTCTTCCCTGGGGATGTTATTCTGAATATTGAAATCTGAGTAAAAAGTGGGATAGTTGGTTTCCTGTATGATGAGCTCTCCTAAATCAAATTTGTCTTATTTGCTTCACACATCATGGCTTTCCCATCATGGAGGGGGAACCCTAACAAATCATATTATTTGATGTGCTTACTGCAGAAGCAATTTCATTAAGACAAAAAAAATAAATAAATAGCAGCTTCTAGGATCCCAGTGTGAAAAAATGATTTGCTGCTGGGCTAAAATGAGATCTGTAGATGTAAATTGTTGGGAATTTGTAATGGTAGTTGCCTCCCGCTGGGAAATATTGAACCAGCCTCATGGCCTTGAAATACAAGACCGCAATGTGAAAAGGATATTTTTAAAAAGACAACTGGGTGTTCTCTGTAATACTGCAATCCAAAATGTAACTTTCTCCAAACAGTAAGTACTCATGAAAACTCGACTGCTTCCATAGTGCTATGTATCATCCTGTCAAATCCAGTTTTTTGCAGAATTGGTGGGGGTTATGTAGGGCCTTGCCCTATTGCTGAAAACCATCTACTATCTAGGGTCTCCTGTATGACCGTGAAGTAACAGAGGCTCCTTCACTGGCCTGATAACTTTATCATCATTATTTACATTTTATTTATTTATTACATTTATATACCACCTATTAATAGAATCGAAGAGTTGGAAGGGATTGTGAGGGTCATCTAGTCCAACTCCCTGCAATGCAGGAATTTCAACACACAGCCCCCCCACATCCAATGTGAAACCCTGCTTTGATTGCAAATGTGCTAGCACTTTTATTGCTGTACATATTGGGTGTATTTTCTTTATATTAAAAAAAACACTTTTTTGTTCTTTTAAAACAATGCGAATAAACGTTTCTAAAAGCCAGCCAAAATGCAGAAGGATAAAATAATTTTTAAACCAGAAGTTTTAAAAATACAACAGATGCCACCACCAAAAAGTCCCTCTTCCTTGTCACCACGCACTCTTAGTCAGGGGAACCTAGAGAAGGAGCTCTGATAATCTCGGGGAACCAGACTGATAGATTATGGCAGTGCTTTTTTTTCAGGGGGCGGATGCAGGAGTACACATACCCTTAAACATGTTGTGAATCTAAGTTTGGCCTCATTGAGGGGCAGTATTTCAATATGAGTAGGAAAATGAGAGCAACACTAAACATTTTTTAGAAAGAAAAAAAAAAGCACTGGGTTATGGAAGAACTTCCAGTTTTTCTATTCAAGGTGACTATTTTTTCTTTGTTAAACGGATCGTTGTCTTTCACTTATTATCCTAACCTGTTATGATAAATCCCTAACTTCTGACATACCTCCCATTTCCAGTGTGCACTCACTTGAGGACTAGAGCAACATGGTTTTGGAATCTTTTCAAATTATCAAGTCCTGAAAGAGGGGTTTTTGGGGTGGTGGTGGGTCTGGAAATGTGCTATTTTATTTAGCTAGGGCTCAACCATCAGAAAGAATATGTAAGTTCGTGTTGCGGATAAGCCAGAATGACGACAAAGCAGTGTGACGGACATAACCAAAGTGATGCTTTTAGACTCAAAATGCTGAGCTTACACTGATTACGGTAGTTATAATCCTTTCATGGCAAGAAAGGAAAAGATGACTACAGATTTTAAAGCCAGATCCCAGGGTGGGTGGGGGGTGGAGCTAGGAATTTTGAAAAACAGGAATGTTTGTTTATACATAACGAATATGTATTGGCTCATCTGAGCAAATAATAATAATTGCAATAATCAGAATAGGGAGCACTTGCAGCTCATGTACATGAAATGTATTTAGCATTTGTAAATGTTTTATAAAGAAAAGGGATATTTGTGTGTGAAATTTTCATCACACATGTTTCCATGGTGGTTTAAATGGTTTCAGTGCTCTTTTTCTGGCAGTTTGGGTGAAATTCTAGATACAGATACCTCTTTTTAGGAAAGTATGTAAGCTATGGGGCCCTTGTGAGGTTAGCTGGTACCTTGAAAGCTACACTGTACAGCCATAAACCTCACAAAAACTAGAGAGAATGGAAAAATGTAGGAGAGAAATGATTTAAAGAGGCCTGGCCATCTTAAACAAGCATTTATATTAATTTGGCTTTTTGTTATTCATATTTTAATATCACATAAATAAATAAGTAGCACACTCCCCAGCTTTATCTCATTAAGGAACTGGTAGTAAGTTCCCCCCCCCCCCACCCAAGGGGAAGATGCAAAGGACACTATGATCTTCTCCTTACACAAGAAGTCTACTCATGGGACCTTCTGTAAAGCCTCCTAAATTAGCTAGGGCTGATTGTTAAGCTTTTAAGCATTGTTCTCTGCTTAAATAACATTGTAAATTTGCCCTGATGTACTAGCCAAGGGATTAAGCAGAGAGGGAACTCTGCAAAATATCAGATTTCTTCCACTTTGTAAAATTCATGCCAGAGGGATTGATGAGCTGCTAGTGAAGCTAATAAAGTTATCAACAGCAATTAATTCAAAAGGGGAAAGCAGGTAAGAGAGCTAAATAAATCATCACTTTTATGTTAAAATAATGTGTTTAACATTCTGATCATTTACACACATCTTCTAATCTTTACCTGACAGCCTGCAAGTTAAATATTTAAGACTCCTTAAGGAAGTAGAAATGAAATAGGATATGTGGGTCATTGTGTGTGTGCGTGTGTGTAGGGGCGGCATATATGAAAATTGAATGATTACTTCCTTTCTGCATGCTATGCCTCTTTCAGGCCTACTGTGGGTACATGACTTGAAGGCCCCCAAAATCCTTCAGTTTCTATTAATGTATAGTTATTAGAACTTATATTCACATTTTCATTGTCTATCTGAACCCTGTTTGAAAGTCTGTGTTATGCTTGATAACTTGGTTGCTCAGGATAACTCTCCATTATTAAAACCAGTTGAAAATGGATGCTGCCCTCATATTCCATTGTAGTTCAATCATATTTGAAATCACCATGATGATTATTAGTATTATTTTAGTTTTTAAAAATGGGGGGGGGGTTTAGTGGATGACTCAGCATTAATATTCTGGGTTTTTATTTTCCCTTTTCTCCTAAACACACAGCGTAGGATGTGACATAATTGGAAGTGCTTTAATTTTTCTCAGTTTCATGTGGTCTTCAAACAACTTCCTTGTATGTTGGTGGCAGATGTTCAGAATTGCTTCCTACCAGTTAAACATCTGCTGAAAAATGACCAAGTGTTGGGTTGCATATGTTTAAAGGACCAATTATATGTGCATGCCTTTTTTCTTTAGGGGCTCTCTCAAGAAAAAATGGAAGCAGCTAAAATGGAAGCTTTGCCTTGTTACTAAATGCACAAGTGGCTCCAATTTCTTCGGCTCTGTGTGGGGAGAATATATGGAGTGACTATTTAAAAATATTCTTTCTTGCTCGTTTTCAGTGTCTGGGTTGGTTCATTTGTGGAGAGGCAGTCCTTGAGGTACTGCAGTTCTGAGCTGTTTAAGGCTTTATAGGTCAAAACCAACACTTTGAATTGGGCCTGGAAACTAATTGGCAGCCATTGTTGTTGGGCCAGGATTGGTGTAATGTGCTCAAACCATCTTGCCAGAGTGAGCAACCTGGCCACCAATTCTGCACCAGCTGAAGCTTCCAAACTGTCTTCAAAGGCAGCCCTACTTATAACACACTGCAGTACTCTAACCTAGAGGTTACCAGAGCATAGACAACAGAAGTTAGGCTATCCCTGTCCAGAGAGGGGTGTAGCTGGGCCACCAGCTGAGGCTGATGAAAAGCACTCTGCACCACTGAGGCCCCCTGAGCCTCAAGCGACAGCAAAATATCCAGAAGTACCCCCAGTTTACACACCTGCTCCTTCAGAGGGAGTTTAACCCCATCAAGAGCAGGCCACCTCCCATCCATCAAGTCTAGGGAACCACCCACTAACAGTGCCTCAGTGTTACCTGGATAGAGCTTCAGTTTTTTGGCTCTCATCCAGTCTTTTACTGAGGCAAGACAACCATCCAGCACATCCACTGCCACACCTGCAGGTGTAAAGGAGAAGTAGAGCTGTGTGTCATCAGCAGATTGCTGGCAGCGTACTCCAAAACTCCAGATGACTGCACTCAGTGGTTTCATATACGTGTTAAAGAGCATAGGGGATAAAATTGAGCCCCGAGGAACTCCACATTGAAGGTTTCACAGTGCTGACCACCACTCTCCAAGTACGGTATCACCTCTGGAAACAACCCTCCAAGTAGCACTGGAACCACTGAAAAGCGGTGCCACCCACCCGCAACTCAAGACAACTGCTCTAGAAGGATACAGTGGTCAATAATATCGAAAGCCATGGAGAGGTAGAGGAGAATTAACAGGGGCACAATTCCCATGTCTCTCTCCTGACAGAGGTCATCATACTGGGCGACCAAAGCAGTTTCTGTATCAAAACTGGACCTAAATCCCAACTGAAATGAATCTAGAAAACCAGTTTCCTCCAAGAGAGCCTAGATCTGGTCCACAACCACCTGCTCAAGAACTGCTTGATTTTAGGTACATTTAACATGTAACATTTAAAGCCAGCACTTGGAATTGTGTTTGGAAATGGATCAGCAACCACTATAGCTGTTTTAAAACTGAGAAGATATGTTTAATGCAACCATTCCTAAAACCACAGCTATCAACCTTTCACCCATTTCCACCACCCCTCTGAGTAATACCCCTCCCCACCCTCTCACTATATATCAGGGTCTGGTGACTTCTGTTTCAGTGTATCTGAAGAAGTGTGCATGCACACGAAAGCTCATACCAAGAACAAACTTAGTTGGTCTCTAAGGTGCTACTGGAAGGAATTTTTTTATTTTATTTATTTTATTTATTTTATTTATTTTATTTTTTATTTTATTTATTTTATTTTGTTTTGACTATGACAGACCAACACAGCTATCTACCTTTAACTGCAACCATTCCTAGTTAGCAACCTAGCAGCTGTATTTTGAACTAACTGCAGTTTCTGAACATTCCCCACATGCAATGTATTGCATTAGTCCAAAAGCAACATTAGCAGAGCATGTGTAACTGTGGCCAGGATATTTCTGACTGGGAGGGATTTGCAACTTGTGCACTAGCCCCGGTTTGTGGAAGTTACTTCATGCCACTTGGGTTTCCAAATATAAGGCCAAAACAGATTTTATAGAGGGAATTCTATTCAGAACAGGCCAAATACCACCTCCCCAGTTTAAAGCAAGTGAAAACAAAGCAGTAAAACAAACAATAAATCAAAACAATAACAGAATTAACAATAACAGAATTAATAAAAGGTAGGGGCGGCAGCAGCAATTAACAAAGGCGAAGAGACATTCAAGCCCGTAATCATGGAAATCATAGTTTTCACAAAATGCTAAATGTGTGAGCATTTGTACACATTCCATTGGAACTTATCCCTCCCTCTGCAATTGATCCACATGTGGAAAGGCTGTCAAAGTGCCTGAAGAAAGCATCTTATGTGAGAGGATGGCATTCATTAAAGTTTCACTGTTCTGATGCATTTGTAATTCATTCGCTGTTCCCTTTCCAAGTATTTGGTCTCTAGATCCATGGTTTGTATTGTCTCATTCCCACCCAGCATTACTGTGCTCATATTTTTGGAAAGAATGGATAGCAGGAATTTTTTTTCCAAAGCAAAAGCTGGAAGATAGTAACCTGACTATTTACTCCAACATCACCCTGGAGCAAGAACTTTTGGCTTTGCTTGCCCCAGTTGGACAAGAGAATATTGGCAGGAGTCTTCTTTAGTGGCTGCCGACCATTAAGAGTTTGCTCCTGTGCCATCTCTCCAACGTGATTGGAAAAAAAACCAATCCTTTTTAAAAAAAATCGTCTGACAGTTCCTATATCAAACAGCAATGTATATTGCCATCACTTGGCGATTAACGTGTATTCATGTTGGGCATTAGTGATTTAATGCAAGAGTGCCAGTGCTTCAAAATGCAGGCTGCCTGATGCCTATTTCTCTGTATAGCCACTATGTTTTTGGTAGATTAGCTCTTAAGAAGCTTCCTCGTTTTCCCTCTCTTAAACCCGTAAGATAGCAACATCAAGACTTGTAAAGGAATAGATGATTTGTCTGGAAACTATGCTGTGAAGTGGTTTGATATGGCTATGCAATAATATGTGTCAAAAGCAATAGTTTTAGCAGACCACAGGCACAAACCAGGAAGGTCTCCTGCACAAGCCCCAGACTTGAAATTAACACTCTTCCTGCTCATTTCAGTTTGGTTCACACAGGAAAACTTGTCATATTGTGGATGCTGTATCAATCAAAAGGGAACAATAGTAATCATTTCTAGCATCAATATAATGCTTTACTTAGAGCATTTGATGACTTTTCACATACCTCCATTCCGTATTCTTTTTTACTGTAGCCCAGTGAGGCAGGTCAGTATTATTAACATACCGCAGATGTAAAATGTGTGTGTGTGTGTGTGTGTGTGAGAGAGAGAGAGAGAGAGAGAGAGAGAAGGAGGAAATAGTGGTGTACCTCCAGTGACCTAATGAGTTTGTGTTCAACATGTAATCTGCACTGTTTAGATATCTTGGCTCACAGTTCACACCCTTAGCCACTATATGTTACTTTGGAAAACAATTGAACAAGATGTGGTAATGGCTGCCAATTTAGACAGCGTTGAAAGGTGGTTAGAGAAATCTATGGAAGATAGGGCTATAAATGACTACTAGTCATGATAGCTATAGGTTATCTTCAATATCCAAGGCAGTATGCCACTAAATGCCAATTGATGAGGAACCAATTGTGGAAGGCCATTACCCTAATGTCCTGCTAGTGGATTTCTATCTGGTTGGCCGCTTTGAGAAACAGAGTGCTAGCCAGGATATGCCTATGGTCTGATCCAGGGGGCTCTTTTTTAGGAGCAGAATTTCCAAGCTCTTGTTTGGGGGGGGGGGAGTTTGTTTAGCATCTGCTGATAATGAAAACTTTGAAAACTTTGACCTCCTTGACCCTTGTACTGTACAGAATTTTTGTAATATCTAATACGTCTATATAATATATTTCAGTATTTACATTCAAATGCAGATGTAGTAAAGCTATTAATAGTGTATCCTATCATTTCTTTCACAAGTATGAGGGAGTACTAAGTGTGAACAGCTGTACCAATGCAATATGAAGCTCATCAGCAAATGCGTGGGGGAATTCTGTAAGACACTTTTTGCCTGATTGGAACCATACCTAAACAGCCTGAAAGACCCTGCTGTACGCTTGCTTCCCATGCCAATCCAATAGCCTTTGAAGGAAGTGGTCTGGCCGAATGACATGGTTGATTTCTACACCAGTGTGATTGCTCATTGATTGGTGCATGGTCTTATTTCATTTATGTAGTACAGTGTTTCCAAAAGTTGGTGACAGTGTTTCCAAAAGTTGGGGGGGGGGGGCGCTGGAATGATCCAGGGGAGAAATAGCCTCAGGTGCAGTTGGGGGCATTGAATAAAAATAAGGGGGCGGGAGAAGAAGAAAACCCATTCATAAACGTTTCATTTATTGTGTAATGATGCTTACAGCCATATCAGGTGTTGTTGCAGGATGGCGACAACACCTTCCCTGGATCCGGCAGTCGTGCTGGAGGCAACAGGTTTTCCCAAGCTTGGGTGAACCCATTTCAGCTTCACTCAGGCCCAGGAAGTGGATTGCAGCTTGCCTGTCTATTTGACCAATGGCAATCAGGCTGTGACACAGCCCTGCTTCTTCGAGGTAGGCCAAATAAGTTTGGGAACCTCTGATGTAGAATGATGTAGAAGAATCTTACCCAGTGCCTAGAAGGGACTCTTCCCATTCCTTATTTACTTGGAGACTTCAGGGCTGGGGGTTTTGTGTGGCACTGGATATCTTGATGCCAGAGGGCTGAGGGCATTAACCTTTTGAGCAGCTGGTGGTGAGTGGCTTTGTGGGCATCTCTTTGTGATATAGACCAGAACAACTGGAGGTGGGGGAAGAGTCCTAAGGAGATGTTTCCAAAAGGAGATAAATAAAAGCAAACCCATTTCTTAATTTACCATCAGCAAAGATGAGTGTGGGCAGGTCTGCTAGTTCTTCAGGACTAGGCTGAATTAGTGTTTGAAACGGAAGCATCTTCATGGAACCAGAAAAAAATAAAATCCATAAAAACATAAACTTTTCCAAAAAAAACACCAAAAACATGTCGGTTTCTGCTTAAAATATTGTAGATACTGTATCTTGTTTTTGTAACTTGCTTGTTGCAACTTGCCTAATAGAAAGCAAAGAGTTAAAGCCCTGAAGTCTTATAAATGGAGGTAAATGCTGACGCAAGGTCTTCAGTACTTTTCTGACAGAACACCCATCTTTAATTTGCTTGTCCCTTTACCCATATAACATTGTACATCTGCCCTTGAAAATAGCTCTTGCAAGCACGAGTGTAGCCAGGGAAGTCAATTTAGCAGAGGTTCCTGTCTGTGTCCTAGCACTGCAGGCAGACAGCCTGGAGCTAGGAGTTATTATCGGCTAAACAGGTATATGAATAATTACTAAAGAGAGAAGCCTGGGTTAATTGCAGTTTTTAATCTTGTTCTCATAAATTCTTAGATAATTTTTTTCAGGGGGGCATTCAAAAAAGCTTCAGTGTGTGTTTTATTTTCCCCAATGATTTATTATTTATTTTTCCTATCATAATTTTACATAATACCTTCACTGTACATGAAACTCCTATCAATTTTGTTTATTTTTGTAGGGCATGTATATCCCACCCTTCCATTAAGTAAGCTCAGATAGACCTCAGGTTATATCGTTTCTCTCGTCACAGAAGAGAATTTAAAACCCCAGTCATGGGGTTCCAAGATGTTTTAGCATTGTGCACAGTTTGACATATAGGCACTTAGCTAAAGTCACCAAATGGCTGAGTGGGGATTTGAATGACATTGGACCAATGTGGTCTCCCCCCCCCCGGGGGGGGGGTGGAACCCTGGGGAAAATCTTGCTTCACTTCTAAGCTTCTTAGATCTCTCACACCATTTTCACATGTGTGTAATCTCTACTACAATAGCTTCAAAAGTTGGCATTTGGTCTACATAGCCTGTCTTTATAGAGTCTTCACAGAATTGTAGAGTTGGAAGGGATCACAAGGATCATCTAGTCCAATCCCCCAATGCTGGAATTTTTTGCCCAGCATGGGGCTCGAACCCACAACCCTGAGATCAAGATTCCCATGCTTTACTGACTGAGCTATCCCAGAAATCTGAGTGGTTGCTTAGAGGATATGAGGCAGTCAGACTTCAGTGCAGGCCATATCTTTTCTTCACATGCTATATTTTGCATTAACCACATTAGCTTCATGTACCAGGTGTCTTAGGACACCTTCCATGGGAGTTTTTACCATTACAATCCTACACTTCAAAACAAACATGCTTAGACATTAAAAAAAAACCAAGTCATTTTTATATGTGGCCTTTAAATTATGATTATAGGAGCTTTTTATTTCCCTAGAACAGTCTATATTTAAGAGAGCAGTGGGGAAACATAAATATCACTTATTTCCTGGAGCTCTACTCACTGCTGAACAAACTTAGTTTCTCTTTGCTACCCCACAGAGTTAATATACCTGCTTTTCTCTCATTCTCATGCTACTTCTGGAGTGGATGTGTGTCTCATCTTTTTTGAAACACAAACACCACTCAAAACCATACTCGTTTGGTTTGGCTGCTTTGTATTTGGTTGCTTCCCCCCCCTTTTTTTTTTTAGTATACAGATATAAAGGCCAAGTCCTGTCATCATGAAGAATTTGCACAGCACCTGCAAACAGCTTGTGACCCACCAAGCCAGCACAGCCTACCAGCCATGCATGGTGGATTCCCAGGGGTTCAATAAACCTCTTGTTTCTCCTGCCTGCCTGAAACGCCAAATGCAATGCAGTGTGTTCTTGTAGGACACTTGTTAGGCAATAATATATGGCTGGTGTGGGTTCCTTCAGCTTGAGGGCCACGGGCTCTGAATGCCTGGTTTATATTATTGAGAGTTCATGTCTGAACAGGTAAATGTTTAAGAGCATTATAAGAGCCTGCTGGATCAGGCCAGTGGCCCATCTAGTCCAGCATCCTGTTCTCACAGTGGCCAAGCAGATGCCTGTAGGAAATCAACAAGCAGGATTCGAACACGAGAGTACTCTCAGAAGCATTCCTGCCTCCTACTGTGATAGCAGAGTATAGCCTGCTCCTCATCCAGTGAACATGAAGTATTTTTCTTATTGTGGGGTATATGTCCATGTAGGGAAAAAGTTATACCTTTCCTTCTTGTGATTGCCCACTGTGCCTTTACAGTGTAACTTATTCAGGCAGAGGGTGTTTTCGGTAGTGGCACCTGCCCTGTAGAACGCCCCCCCCCCACCAGATGTCAAAGAAATAAACAACTACAGGTATCTGACTTTTAGAAGACATCTGAAGGCAGCCCTGTTTAGGGAAGCTTTTAATGTTTGATGTTTTATTGTGTTTTTAATATCCTGTTGGAAGCCGCCCAGAGTGGCTGGGGTGGCCTGGCCAGATGGACAGGGTATAAGTAATAAGTAATATTTTATTTTATTTTATTTTTTTATTTTTTTAGTGAACTCAAGCCTACATGTGTACATTTTGGATATGTCTGCTTTAAAATAATATGAAATTGGGGTATGTGTGTGTGTACTTGTGTGTGTTATCCAAAGGCAAAAACTAGGCAAAATCTACCATTACAAAATAGAAGCCATGTTTTGTAGGTTCTGGAGCTAAGCGTCACTCTTGGCCCCGGTTCTTCTCTATGGCAATATTCTGCCCCAATACAGACATATACTCCTCCCTGGTATAAAAAGACTTCAGTGGGAGCTTTTAAATAAGTTATCCCTGTGAGACAACATTTCCCATGATGTAATTTGACACACAGTCGTCATTGGAGCTTAAACATAGTAATCTTTGAAAATGATTGGGAATTTGCCCTGGAGGGGGGAAGACCTGTTATGATTAATTTCTACCAATGATAAACCACTCCTTGTCCAAAATGCAATGTGCTATGAAGTATGATTTAATCCATTTAACTACAGTGCCTGGTGCCTGTGACAACTGTGACTCAAATGTCATCACAGAAAGTGATATTTCAAGTGGCATAGTGGGATTAGAAACCTGCTGAAGATTTGTCAAAGGAAAAGTAAGTACATAATTTCTAGATAAGTGATTTGTCTACTGTGAACTGCTTCCACTAAAAGAGAGAGAGACAGAAGGAGAGTTGGGGAGGGAGGGACTGGGGGGCAGTTTTTAAAATGAAGCATCCCTGAACTTTTGCACTTGACCATGGATATAACTGCATAGGAAGTTGGGAAGGGGACAGATTTTAAAATCTAAACTGGAAATTGTATGTATTGGGTATAAATTTATTAAAAACATACTTTGCTCATGGAAATGAATGGGATGCAAGAGCAGGGGCTTGAGTAGAAGTCCTGGTGGATCATGCTTTTAATTTTTCTTCCTAGAAGTCTCAGCTCAGTTTGACTTTTGACATAGGATGGTGTCCACTCTTGGAAGGTTATGTGTGTTTTTGAAAAGAGACTGGGAAGTGTGAGGCAGAGATGAGTATTCGGCTCTGTGGTTTCTGCAGCTGAATTAATGGAGTCCCAAACTGTATGCTAAGTCAAAGTAGTGTGCTATATGAGGGGTTGAAGCTACACCTTGAAAAACTCTAGTCACCATGCATCCAGTGGTCTCTGCCCTTCAGAGCACAGGAGTCCCATTTCAATATTGACTGAGAAATTGGTAGAGGTGATATTGCAAGGCAGAGAGTTAGGATGTACTGAATAGCACGAGGCATTTTATGCTGTAATTGAAAGGTGCAGGGGACTCCCAAAAACATCCTCATTGCCCATGGTATGAAAAATACGGGGAAATGCTTCTTTATTCCATCAACCCATTTAGTTGCATAGCTCCGTGGGTGAGGCCCCACAGCCCAGGCCTTAAGTGAATTGCAGTCTAGTGCCTTCTGGATTGCATAGATAAATCTTGATTGTACAATGCCACCTGAATAAATGTTGATATGGGAGAGAAGCGCTATGAGGCAATTGGAGTCATTTCAAAGGCTTAGCAAAAGTACCATTTAAAAATGAGTAAAGTAAGATAACAGTCCTGAGTCATCCACTGGCTAAACTAACCAAGGCTTCCTCAAGACATTCTGCTGTTAGAGGCTGATCAGATGGCAACCTCTCACCCCCAATTCCGAAACAAAATAAAAAAATAAAAAAATTCCTTCCAGTAGCACCTTAGAGACCAACTAAGTTTGTTCTTGGTATGAGCTTTCGTGTGCATGCACACTTCTTCAGATACAACGAAAGCTCATACCAAGAACAAACTCTAAGGTGCTACTGGAAGGAATTTTTTTATTTTGTTTTGACTATGGCAGACCAACACGGCTACCTACCTGTAACCCCAATTCCATATACAGAACCCAACCAGATTTACAGTTGAATCTCTTAACATTGGGGACACTGGTGGGATAGTGTCTTCCGCCGCACCTGAGGACAGCATCTGCTGCTTCAGGCAGCTCTATCACTGCCTAGTGGTAGCGCCACCTCTGCTTCCAAAAGAGCAGCTATGTGTGGATACAGTTGCCACTTGTGGATGCAGAGCCAGCACCATTATGATGGTGACCCGGCTCCACTGACCAGTTGCACGAGTCCTTTGAGGTAGATGGGATTGTGGGATGCTCTTCCGCATCTGGGACTGTTACTTGTTGCACCCGGCTGTAGTTGCCCATGGGTAGAGCAGGATTAGGGTCATAGGGTTACGCAATCCTTCCTAATGATGCTGTGGCTTAGACTTTGGTGAGTGCACCTCCTTCATGCGCTTACTATCCAAACCCAGCACCTAGATGGGAAAAGCTTAGTCATACATACATTAAGATTCATTCCTAATGTATGTTGGACCCAAACCTGTCACCATGAGTGGAACCATTTAGGAGCAGCCCTGTAAACACCTGCGTGATTAGTGCTGAGTCATGACTCCAAACTCCAGATGAACCATTTATCAACTGCAGAAAGATCTAACAATCAGTAGGGCTCTGTATATAAGCCCCTGAAACATATGCTTATCCACAGACCTGGCTAAGGCTCAACTCCTAATTTTTGACTTAAGTCATGGAGGGCCACCCCACAGATCCGTTTTCTCACTTCCTCCCGCATACACTCTTGAGCAACTCTGCTGTCTACATAATTATAGTTTTTAAAAGAGCATGAGTTCTGTTTTAATAAAAAAGAGTGACATTCCCAATACCCTGCTATAATGTCATACTGTGGGTTTTATTTTATTTTTTAAATTGAGAACAACAATTTCTGTGATGTACAGCAGATGCTTGCAAAGGAATGCTGGTCCTTTCTATTGTAATAATTCCCAGATGAATAGGTGTGTTAGCTGGAGAAACATGGAATAAAACTAAAGGGTCTTGTGGCACTTTAAAGACTTAACACATTTTATTATGCTATGAGCCTTCATGGACTAGAGCCCACTCCGCCAAAATGAAGTGGGTTACAGTTCACAATAACTCACACCATAATAAAATTGGTTAGTCTTTAAGGTGCCACGAGATTATTTCTTTGCTTTTTAGTCTGAGAGAAAAAAGGCAAGACACATTCTTGCCAATTTTCTGTTCTTTTAATTGAAATCGGCAAGATAGCACAGGCAAGCGCATCTGTGGCAAGGCTTGATGGATTTTGTGAAGGTTGCGCTTGGATAGGAAGTGGGTTTTTTACCACAGGATGCTGTGTCAAGGAAAGACTGGTTCTTGGTTGGCCACAACTTAAACTGCCACTTTTCCCTCCGAGAAGGGGAAAGCTCTCATTGGCTTCCTGTTTACGTACTTTGCAATCATTCACTCCATACAGGAAACGTAACTTCTTTTAACTTGAAAATCTCTTGAAACGAAAGCCAAGTAGTTGTTCTTTAAAAGGTCCGGGATTCAATTCCCATTTTGAAATTTAAACCTTGTATAAGGAATTCATTAAAACTATTATTGAAAGTCTTGTTAAAAGGTATGGTATGTGGAGCTGTAAATAATTTGTACAGTTGGAGCAATTTTAAAATCTCCAAAATTCGTTCTCTCAAAAAAATATTCAGTATATTCCTATCTTGATCCTGAAAGCTGCTGCTATAAGAGGAATATAGTACTCTTGCTAAGTGCTCAAAGTGTTTCTTATAAATGATCTCAGTAACCTTTGCTACAACCCTGCATGGTAGGCCAACTTTATCCTCATATTAGTAATCTGGGTGTTGAGGGTTAGTCTGGATGAGGCTGCTGTTCAGACTGTAAATTATGGCTGGGATTCCTCCCCCCCCCCGTTGAGAGTCACATTATCTTGGAGGTAATATGTCAAGGGAAGGTGTTCCAGAACAACCAGCAGTGGGGCAGAAGTGGCCTGCCTTAAGTACTACCACTTTGTGGGGCAGTGAAATCGGTTTGGGACTCCTTTACCTCCATTATGATTCTTCACCTTCCTCACTTGTTCAGAACATCAGAACTCTGGTTCTTTATTCTCCCTTTGCTATGCTCCTGAGTATCTGGGTAAGGCATCTACAAGCTCAGGATCATGTGCCATTGTAAGAAACATCAGATCCTGAACTTAGGCATAATAATAATAATAATAATAATAATAATAATAATAATAATAATAATAATCTGGCTTAGTTTCTCCAGCCACTCTGGGCGGCATCCCTTCCTAGATATCAGATTTGTTTATGCTGTAGTAGCAATTGCACTGACATGCCTTGTATAGGGTCCTGATCTACTGCTTGGAGGATTAAATAACACATCACAGCTCCACATATCCCACATTTAGTAAATTAAATAAATAAATAAATTTAGAATTGTTTCCAAGCAATCCATATTTCATTGGGGGGGGGGCATGGAATCTGAGTTCTGTGACCTGTATAAAATATACTGAGTAAATTTGGGTAGCTTATTCTTGTTCTGATAGTCATGGTAAGGGACAAGGAGCTGTGGTTCAACCATTTGAAATTCTACACAGTCACCCCTCCTGAGATTCCTTCAGCGTTTGTCTGCATATTATCAAGCATATTTTTGAGCCATAAGATCTAGAAAATTGCTTTTTAAAAAGCTCAGATTCCACAATCTAAATTCTGTGCCCTATTCTGCATCATAGAATTGTAGAGTTGGAAGGGACCCCATGGGTCATCTAGCCTAACCCCCTGCAAATGCAGGAATCCTGCCCACAGCCATCCCTGGTTAGCAGACAGACATACTGACCCATTGCATCATTTGGGGTTCTTTGCCCTGTGATCTTATAGAATTATAGCATACACACAACTCTCCTTGAAGTATCCTAAATGTTCTGCTGTCCTTTGACTGCTTCCCATTTTATAATCTGCTGGCACAAGAATGGTCCCACAAGTCAGTTCTGGAGCTGGGGAATGGGTTGGGGCAAATAATGTGGAACGGATGACAACTAGGTCAAAGAAAGCCATAATTACTGTAAATTTGGCTGAGCAGTAAAAGTGTCTTTTTCCATTCTAATTGTGTGTGTTGCTCCTTTCCTGCGTTAAGCTTCCAGACGTGTGTGAACGAGGGCCAAATAATTAGACTGCAGTTGCTTCTCACATGTAGTTTGTGCTGAGCTTTGAGCACATAAAGGTTTGCATAAATACTGGATGTTCCCCAGAGAGTAACCTGCTGGATGTGAGGAAGACAGCCAAATGAAAGCCCGGCTCCAAATCCGTCCACCTCAACCCTGTTTTCAGGTGTACTAGCTGACGAAATGGCAACAATCCTCTTTGTTTTGTTCTTTCAAACAGTGATTCATGCCAGAATTACGCCAATATGAATTTCGTATTCTGGTACAGGTGGCGTGTGTCCACTTCCTCCCCTTCCTTTTTGTGGGCTGATTGCCTTCACGCAGGAAGCCACCAACGTCGCTGCTGTCTCCTAAAAAGCAGAACCTTCCTCCTCTGGACGCTTAATTAGCATGACTAGTTTGATGGATTTAGTCAACAGTATTTCTAAATAGGGGATGCGGGGAGACCCTGTACACCAGCTCTCTCCCAAACAGAAGCCCTTTTTTTGACCAGGCGCCCTTAATGGCTTGCTAGACACACTCAAACAAGTGTTGCTTCTGATTAATTGATCGAGGGGGGTAATTTTAGCCTTTTGGCGGCGTTCCAGAGAGCAACCCTTTGTCCTAATATTCCTAGCACCACCCCTCCTTGCAAGTTTGAAATGTGAGATGCCTGGATTTCCCCCCCACCCCACCCCACTCCCTCTCCCGTTCTCTTTCTCTCTCCCTTCTGGCAAAGTGGCTGTGTCTGCTTGTGTGTATCTCTGTCTGTGAGTGTGTGTGTGTGCGCGCACACGTAAGTGATAGATGGGTATAATGGGAGAGCAAAGGGATGGACCACTAGAGACAGCAAAAGGAAACCATCAATACCAGTAGCATGCAGTTGAGGTGAGAATTTTCCTAGTGTTTGATTCCCCCCCACCCCCCCACCCTCTCCTCTCCTTTATTTCTCTCCCCCTCCTCATCTCTTTCCAGTCCTTTCAAGCGGCGTTGGGGAGGGGGAGAGAGAAGGGTGTTTTTCTTTTTTTGTTAATGGAGCCTCCTTTCATATTTGCAAGCGCTGCACACAGACACCCGCCCGCCCGCCCTCTCCCAGCAATGTCATGCGGACGCCACTGCGTGCCCCCTCGCTTGTTTCAGGTCTGTCCGCGTAGATGTGTGAAGTTCTAAAGCTGAACCTGATTCTCCCTTTATTGTCTCTGGAGGGTTGTCGCTGGCAGCACAAATAGCCTGTTGGCAAGTACGGCATGAGCCCATTAGCAAGGCTCCATCTGTGATTGGTTTTGCCTGGAAACCGGGAGACAAGCGATGAATAATTGATGTGTGTTGTGCAGGAGCTGGACAGGCAAAGAAAAAGAGCGAGAGCGCAGGATGCCCTCGGAGAGGGGGGAGAGAGAGAGCAGACTCGAAAAATAGCTACTGGCTGCCTTGTGCTGCTGAGATTAAGGTAGCCCTGGCTTTCTTTGTTCTGCAACTACATGCTTTCTTTCTGCCTAGAAGTGTTTTCAGATAGATGTGGCCTTCCCCCCCACCCCACCCTCCTTGCAACAGAAGAGAGGGAGAAACACCACCCCCCTCGAGGTAGGGGAGTGGAGGACGCCAGTTTCGACTGAAATAGAACTTGTGGGTAAGTTGGCATCTGCGGGGGGTGTGCATGTGTGTTGTGTGGGAGTGTGGGCTCCTCCAGCTTCTCTGATGAGGTGTGTGTGTGCGAGAGAGAGACAGAGAGAGAGAGAGAGAGAGAGAGAGCGAGCGAGCATGTCTGGGTGCGTGCTTGCGCGTGCGTGAGGCAGAGAGAGAGAGAGAGCATTGTGGGTAGAAGTGTGTTGTCAGATGGCAAAGGGGATGAAAGACAGGACTCCACTTGCAAACTAGGGCATGTTTTTATACAGCTTATGTTCAGATTGCATCCCCATTTTTTGTGAAACAGTGGGTTTTGGAGTGTGAGTGTGATTGGGACATGTGTGCGTGGTTTGTGGTTGTTGGTCTCCCCCCCCCATTAGTGTGGGGGTGGGTTTTTGGGGGGTCTGAGGATGATTTTATTTTAAAGGAAGAAATCCTGCCCTGTGCAACCAGGTATTTGACAAGATGTTGATACTTTAATTTATTTAGCTAGTAACCATGGTGAACAGAGTGCATGCAAAGGCTACAGTGGCCTTTCTCTTCAACCTCAGCATGACTGCGCTGCCCAAAATTACTAGATTACTAAATACCAAGCAGCTGGAATATTAGGCAGCACTGTTGTGCTTCAACTATTTCAAGATCATTGCCATCATTTTGAAAATTAATTCCTTTTGGCAAACATGCCTCGGTGAACAATCTTTCAAGAATGCTTCTTAGTTTCAGCTGGGAAGATATCTAAAAGTTGAGTGTAGTTTGTATTGTTGACATTTAATGCATATATTTAAAGGCTATTAAGCAAGCCTAAAATCTGCAGTCACTGGAAGAACCGAGATACTAGAATGCCACATGCTTGTTCCAAGGGACCTGTTTTGTTTTAGTTTTGAGTATTGAATGAACTGAAAAAAAGTGTGATTGCTCACAACTGGCTAGAGAAATCAGTTTTTGCTTAATAGGACCAGAAATCTGGCACTGCAGTTTCAGTTTTAGCTTAGCAAGCAGCAAAATAAGGGCTGCAGCATGTTAAGGAAAGCTGTGCCAATGTTTTGGTTTGTGCACCTGAGTGACGTCACCGTTTAACTGAGATGGAGTTTCAGCACTGGCAGCCTCCATCAGTTTGCTGAGTGAAGTAGGTGTGCTTTGCAATAAACAGCTTGATTGGCGGGTTTCTGTGGCAGGATAGAGCATTGTTTTTTTTCCTATTGCTTGGGGCCTGATTCTTAGAAGGGGTGGGATTCAATCCAGCGTTCTCATGCAGGTCATGCAATTAGCAGCAACTGATCTGTAGCTGAACTAAGGCCAGTTGGGGCCTGATCCAAAAACTCTTGCCTTTTAATGGCCGTTAGCAAAGTCTTGTCATCCCAGAGTGGCTTTAACTGAACTTTCAGTGTAATAAATTAATGGGAGCTATCATAGTCTTAACAGGTGTCAGGCTGAAGAATCATATAAATGTGGCATTTACTCAGTGCAAGAAATGTTTTGCAAAATAGTGTGAGGGGAAAACAGTCTTTTAAAAGATCTTAATCAGTGCTCTGGTCCATGGGGTCACGAAGAGTCGGACACGACTAAACGACTAAACAACAACAACAATCAGTTATCAAGATACTATTAAGAACTTTGTTATCTCCCTCACCCCCTGGGAGGGGGGAGTATCTCCCCACTATCCATGCCCTCTTTTGTGATGGAACGAGAATCAGGTTGAGGATACAGGGGCCAAGTAGACCTCCTTAGCTTCAGGCTCTGATATCAGTCTCACTACTACATTCAGGGTCATGAAGTATCAAAACACACACACACACACACACACACACACACACACACACCAGCAATATAATACAATTACTGTATTGGGGAAGGTTTAGTTATATTTTGTTTGCTACCATTTCAGCCTTCCTCTGTCTGGAAGCACCTGCATTCCTTAAATTTCATAAGCACTTCCTTCAGGAGGCATCCTTGTTTATGCCACAGATGAGGCAGACCAAGATGTAAAAGGGATTTTTGTGTAGTGGAGGTGTGGACAGGGCCATCTTAAGCATATTCAGTGCCATGGTGCAAAGATCCCTCCGGAGGCCCCCCCCTTTCCCAGAGTTTTCGACCTTTTTTTAGGGCTGGAGGAGGTGGGCTGCAGGGAAGAGGCGGAGGCTGGACGCGGTGCCGCCCGGCTCAGCTGGCTGATTCGTGCCGCAGTGGCCATGGCAGGCAGCACACCGAGTGAGCGGGCTTGCGCCGAGTGAGTGAGGGCGCGTGCGCCGCTTCTGCCGAGTGTTGTCTTGATTTTTTCCCTGTTAGCCTTCTGGTGCCCCGCAGAATTCGGCGCCTGCAGGCTAAAAGTAAAGAAACTGAGCCGACGCTCAGCGGCACACGCACCCTCGCTCACTCAGCGCGCTCGTTCGGTGTTCCCAGGACTCTTGCCTGGCACCCTCCAGAACTTGGCGCCGTGGTGCCCCGAGCCACTAGCCTCTATGGGTAAGATGGGCCTGGGTGTGGAAGGTTTTGCTGCAAGGGGAAAGGGTTGGACTGGACATCCTTTAGGTCTGTGGGAGCCCTGTGATTCAGTGCACATTGGGGCAAAGCTTTGAAACTTTGTGTACTTAACAGCAAAAGATCTATTGATATGATGGATGGGGCATGGGTGTGTGAAGGCAGGAAGCTTTCAGGTGCAGTGCTGCATTTGTATGAACTCTGCTTACAAAAGTACATTGAACCTCTCTCTCACACATATACCATAGATGCTGAGCCACCCAGCCTTCAAAGGGGAGGGCCAAATTTGCCCTTGCCAGAAAAGTGCTTCCCAAAAGTACATTAATTTACTTTTCCCCATAGGAATGAATCTTAGGCAATTGCTCATTTAGTAGGAAGCAAAGATCACCTGCTCTTGCCCTGGTGATCCCAGCTATTGAGAACCATTGTTAATCCTTATGCATAGCCTCACCCTGGGAACTTCCTGAAAGTGTGAGCTAGCCATCCACATGTTTTTGCTCTATTGCACTTTTTAGAAAATGATGACTATATTTACATATATTCATTTTCCAATTCAAATCCTGATCATTAGTTCAGTTTATCATATTATAGTTCATCTTAGGCTCCTCAGAGCTGTTTTACTTTATACATTTTTGAAATAAAATGTATGGCAGCTCACAGAATTGTTCAGACATCGATTGCCAGGGAGAAATCTTAACCTTGGTAAGAGTCCTGGGTGCATGCATTCCCCTTTCTGAACATGAGGAGAGAGTAACATCTGATCCAGGCTGGAGTACATTCAGTATATCATTTTCTTGATGGTACAACCAAAAAATTCCCGCACTCTTTACTGGGATGAATTGGGGGAAGGGATGAAGCTGTGATCAAATAATTGTGGTACAGTCTGGATTAGATTTTATCAGGGTGGATTTGATTTAAATCAAATTGATTTAAATCACTAGTCAGTAAGGCTTGATTTAAATCACTAGTCAGTAAGACTTGATTTAAATATTTTTTTTACAGAAAGACTCATTCTTTCTGGTATAATCTTAATATTTGCAACCAAATGGAGGTTTCATTTTTGGAATAATAAATTTTCAGAGTAGTTTTTACAGTTATATAAAAAATTACTGATTTGGTTATACTACTAGAAATACATAGACAGGTAATTATGAAATTATGGTGAGGTTTAATAAGTTAACTGTTTATATTTGGACAACTTTTCTGCTGTACTTTATTGGAAGGAGAAAAATAATCATTTCCTTAATAGCCTTTTAAACAATTTATTTAACTAAAACAATAACATGATAGCATATGTATCCATGTTTGTTAACTGATGTGGTTAAACATTTAAAAAAAACTTAGACTGAGTTTTAGCACACTTGATAAACTTAAAACAAATCCTTATTTCCTGATGAATAGCCTTTGGACTACAATGTAACTTAAATAGAAGACTATATTTAGAAAGATTTTTCCTCCAAAAGCATTTTATTTTAAAAATCCAATTTAAATCAAAAAAATCCGATTTAAATCAAAAAAATCCGATTTTTTTGATTTTTTTAAAAAAATCATTGATTTTTATCCACCCTGGATTTTATGCTATTTCTGCAGTGGGGAGGCAGCAGGAGCCGTCATAGGATTTACTTTCCCCCCCAGTAAGAAACCGATGAAAGGCTCACCTTTCACATGGTGCAGCTTTTTTCCCAAATGTGCCCACATAGCAAGGTCAGTAATAATCATGTCCTAGAAGACGATGGCATTTGACAGGGGTGTGCTCCATGTATCAAACTGTCAGTCCGATATTTCAGCTTCTCTTTAGCACTTTTTTTTAGAATTGTAGAGTTGGAAGGAATCCTGGGGATCATCTAGTCCAGCTCCCTGCATTGCAGGAATATTCAGCTGTCGCATATGGGGATCGAACTTGTAATCTTGACGGGATCAGCACCATGCTCAAACAGTTCTGAAGCTAGGAGCATCGCCTGAGAAAGGAAAAGGCTGAGTTTTTCCAGGTAGCCAACAAGCAGCAGATTTGGGCATCTGCAAAAATCTATTTTCTCATTTTCAAACTAAGGACTAGACCAGGGGTAGGCAAACTAAAGCCCGTGGGCCAGATGCGGCCCAGTCGCCTTCTCAATCCGGCCCACGGACGGTCCGGGAATCAGCGTGTTTTTACATGAGTAGAATGTGTGCTTTTATTTAAAATGCATCTCTGAGTTATTTGTGGGGCATAGGAATTCATGCATCCCCCCCCCCCAATATAGTCCAGCCCAGCACATGGTCTGAGGGACGGTGGACTGGCCCACGGCTGAAAAAGGTTGCTAACCCCTGGACTAGACCAGCAATGGTTGCTTGGATGCCTTCCTGCTCCCTCATGCTCTACTTTTATATTTGACGTAAAATAGATATTACAAGAACACCATGAGTCTTGCTCTCTCATCATGGGGGAGACATCCGTGGCTCTTCACAAGCCTGACCCCTCCCTGCTTCTTAGCCTCCTTCCACTGCTGCTTCAATGGCTCTCTGCCACAGACTCTCCCTGCTCCCTGAGCCCTGCTACCTTTTCACCTCCTCCTCCCAGTCTTCTTTGCCTTCTGACTACTCACCGTAGTCCCAGCACCACCCCCTGGACTCTGAGCCTTCTTCCCTTGGGGGTTCACCAGCTGGTTCCTCCCACCATTCCTCTGCATCCAACCGGTCCCTGACACCTACAGGCAGTCCTTACATGTTGCAGCCAGGGACATGAATTGCAATTCATATTACTGCATTAGAATGAATCGCTGTAGGTCAAGCCAAGAATACCATCACCATTTTGAATTTTTTACTGAAAAGCTATCTTATCTACATACACACACACACACACACACACACACACACACACACACACACACGGTTAGATGTTGAACCTCCATAAAACTATCTCTCTTTTGCTTCCTTTTACCTCAGAGGCTAATGCTATTTCACACATTCCACAATGGCAAACTCAGATTTCCCCCTACTGTATTGTCACTTTGACAGGGAGATACTGTCAATCGCAGCTCTCTGCTCAGTGTACCTATATGATGCATATGTCTTTCCAACAACTGTCTGTCACATTGCATTTTAGGTACGCACACCCAAAACTTGATACACGTAAAATTTAAAAAAGTTATCTGTGAAATCATCCTAAACTGATAGGAATGTTAGCATCATGTTAGCGCTTCATGCATCTGATGAAGTGGAAGGTAACCTATGAAAACTGATGCAATGATAGAATTGTTAGTCTTTAAGGTGCAACAACACTCTTTGTAAGTTTCACTGTTACCTTTTTTTTTTTTTACCTTGATTGTGACTTTCCCATACTGGGACAGCTGTCCAACATAATGCTATTGTTCCAAATTCTATAGGAGCATATTATTGGAAACATTTTCACCCCACTGGAATTTTTAAATTTGATTCCCCCCTCCCAAAAAAAATTTTTTTTTTTATAGCAGCAAGCGTTTTACCTTTGCACTTCACCTGCACTTTAGCAGTTCTTTAGAGTACCACAGAGAGCAATTTAAGGATTTTCCCAGCTCTTCCAACAGGAGACCTGCAAAAGAGCTTATAAACACAAAAGGTATCTATCAGTCAGTTTTCAGAGTCCTTCAGAGGCTACTGAGAACGTAACACTTGTGTCTTAAGATACATTGTCCCGAAGGGGACAATGACAATAAAATCTATTCTATTCTATTCTATTCTATTCTATTCTATTCTACTTACATATGTCTTTATCCAAGCAAAGATGCATAGTTTACAGAACTCTGTGAAAACCATCTGGCTGATATGCATCTTCCATGGGAAAAGTGGTGCATTGCACTATCCTCCTATATAAAGTTTACGCAAAATTTTTAGATCTCATAAAATAAACAATGGAAGTTTCTGATGGTCAGTGCCCCTCCCAAGAATGTCAGGGACAGCCACACATTTCACCTATCACATAATTTTTTTGGTGTACACCTAAATGTGTAATGCCTAAGAAGGTGGAGCATGAATGCAGCAAATGTATATTTGCAGACTTGTACCTTGGAAAGCTCAGATGGCCCATGGCTCCCTGTCAGGTGTGCACTCAGTGGTAAACTTGGATAGGTTGCAATGTGCCCCTTGGAGAAATGTGAATTCCACGGAGAGAGGGGCAGATTCAATGATAGTCCTGACAATAAACCATCCAGTAAGGAGAAGTGTGTGGATTTTGAACCCCATCTGCTTTACAGACCACCTTCCTGCTAAAGGCGTGTAGGAGAAAAGGAACAGAGATTGTTTCATCTGCACCACCCTGTAGCCATGGTCTATAGGGCTTTTAGCTGAAGTTCTCCCTCTTCCTTAACAAACTCCATGAATAGTTTTTATATCCAGCACCTTCCCCCATTCCTCCTCCATCCATTGCTAGGAGATCCCTGTGTCCTCCTTTCCTTGGTCGAAGCAACGTAGCCGGTTTCCAGTTGCCGCATAATAAGTTGCAGTAGAGGATTATTTGTGCACAATTGTGTAGAGAATCCCAGTTAAGGAAGACAACTTTAGTGACTAAAGCAATGATGGAGGCAAAATACTGTTGGGGATATGATATTGTGTGGCTAGGAGAATGGCCACTAGAGATGTCATTTGTCTAATATCTCTTGCTGCGGTAAAAAAATTGATTTCTTAGAGAAACAGATTAGAAATTAATCCATTTATTTGGTTTCCAGGGACCACCTAAATAATGCTTGGTGGCTGTGAAATCCCTGTTATCCATGTGGTCCAAAGTGGGGGTGTCTGCCTAGAGGATGATCACTGACACCTGGCCTCATGATACTTGGACTGTGTTTCTCTTCCTCACTTCTAAACATAATAGTTCCATAGGTCACCCTGGAAAAGGCTTGAAGAAGCCAATAGAGACCTGCCAAGAGAGATAAATGTCTGAAGAAAGCTGGCCCGGTATCAAAAGTGTTGGAATTAGCTGAACAAGCCCCTGAGCCAGGAAATTCACATAACCTTAAGAGTTGGTTGGGCTCTCATGAAACGAAAGTGTTCTGCAATGATAAGAGGCACACAAACGTGCCATAAAATAATACAGTGATTACTGTTAAGTTGCGGCGAGGAGAGCACATCATTCATCATCCATATGAAAGCAGCCAGCTGGTCTGGCACACACCTAGGCTCTTTTGAGGACTAAATCCACTACTCTGTATTTTCATAGTCTTAATTAAGGATGCAAGTTTGCCTTTTTGAATCAGGCTAAAGTCCATCTAACCCAACATTCTCTTTCCAACAGCAGCCAGACAGATGCTGCTGGAATCTTGTAAGCAGGGCCTGGTGGTCGTGTTCTTCCCCAGCAGCTGGTGCTTAAGGCTGAATCACACTTTATAGTGTCAGCTCAGGGCAAGACGCTGCTTTGTTCTAATGAGGTCTCCCTGTGCATGATTATAGGAAGGTGTCTTGCGCTGCTCCTCTCCTAATGCCAATGTTGGTTTAGTTCTTCAACTGCTTGCGAGGATCTCCACCTGTGGAACAGATGGTTGGTGCTTAAAGCAGAAGAGGTTTAAATAATAATAAAAACTTTGAGAAGCACTAATTAAAGTTAATAGGCCTCTTTCATATAGTTGACATCATAATATTGTGGTACATTTGGTTTAGAAATTGGCTCCATGAGATCATAGGGCAATATGGAGCATTAGTGAAAATCCCACATGTATAATATCATTTGGCATAGCTTTCTGCTGAAGCTCAAAGTAAATGTGATTAGAGGCCAGTTATCTCGTCGCTTTCCTTCCACTGCCTTAGCTTACACCTGTTAAATAGGTTGACAGAGGAGCCCCTTTCCAGACTAAAGGCAAGTTTGCACTCTTTGGACATATGTGAGAACATCATGTCAAAACATCATGTGCATATATCTGCTACAGAAAGATCCATGTACAGTGTGGCACTTTTTTGTGAGGCAGACACATGTATTTTGGCTCTGATCATGGATCCCACCCCACCCCCACCAATTAACCACAGTCCCCAGGTACTGAGCTTTCCATTTAAAAAGAGAGCGCCAGCTTTTAGCATTCATAAGACCTGAGATATGTGACAGGAAGTACAGTGACTGTCCTCATTTGTGTGTGAGAGAAATTAGTATTCTCCACTCTTTCTGTGTTTTACTTTGCCTCCCAAAAAATATTGCAGATGCCCATATCTCTGAAATTTTTGCAGACCTCTTTAACAGAGATGACTTAAGAAAAATCCTAGATGGCACCTCTCCTGGTAGTAAAATTATAATGAATAATTGACCATTTGCTGTACTTCTGAAATTTTTCCTGCTGCCAGAAAATGTCTTTCAAAGGGTCATTACCTGGATTTGCCACTGAGAGTACACTCAAATGGAAACTGTAACCCAGAATAGTAAAGTGTCACATTTAGACTTTACATATTTTAGGTTTACACACAAAATATCATATGTGTAAACCTATGCAGCATGGCAAACTATGTTTGAGTCTGAGGAGAGTATAAAAAGCAGTTTGTGAAATGGAGCAAGTCTTAACACCAGGAATGGTGCTAATGTCCTAGTTACAGGTAGGTACCGGTAGCTGTGTTGGTCTGCCGTAGTTGAAACAAAATAATAATAATAAAAATCCTTCCAGTAGCACCTTAGAGACCAACTAAATTTGTTATTGGTATGAGCTTTCATGTGCATGCACACTTCTTCAGATACTAATGTCCTAAGTGACATCAGGTGCTTCCTAATTAATCAGTTGAAATTTGGGTTCTTCTCTTTTAAGTTGCAGCTCTGATTGTGTTTCAGTAATACTGTTGTGCTTTCTGTTATCTGGCAGCTTAAGAAATTTCAATCTGTCTTCATAGCAGGGCATATCACCAGGACTTCCAGGAAGAGACTGCAATGATTTACTTATTCATGCAAACTCCACTGGTTTATGGAGTCTTGATATTGCTTGATCTGTCAGCAGAATTTGATTCTATTGATCATGGAACACTATTTGACTGCCTGGAGCACCCTGTCAGTCTCCAAGGCCCTGTTAATGGAGTTCACTTCTGATATTTTCCTGCTACCTCATTTTGCTGCTGTCAATAGTTCTATCTCTGATCCTTTCACTATACAAGATGATATGCTAGGATTGAGGGGTGGGCGGGCAGGAGAGATAACTTGAAGCCCTAGAGGAAATATCCAAACCACAATCTGAGGTTTATGACAAACTCCATATGTATCCCGACCCACACATCTGTAGGAGGAAGGTAATTTGCTCTTATCAGTAGATATTTGCTCTTAAGTGTTGGACAACCTTTCAATTTTGAAGTCTAATAAAACAGGAATGCTTGAGACTCTTCATTCCTTATTGCCAGGAGCAAGGAAAAGAAGGCAGAGGAGGCCTGCCCTCTCCTGTATTTCAGACCACGTTTCATTACTCTTTAAGAGCACATACATTTCTTTGGGGTTTTTTTTAATAAACTTTTTATTAGGGTTTTTTTTACCAGAGCACATACATTTCAGGTCAACTCATACTGAACTCTGAGGCCCAGTCCAGATGTTTGGGTCTGCAACAATATCATTTGCATAGTGGAAGCTAACCATGCACACAACCTCTTGTGTATTCCAGTCAATTGCATGCATGCATATACATGTGATTTACCACATCTGTGTGATCATTGCACTGCTTTTGGGCAAGAAGAGGATCACACCTATCAAGCAGATCATGCATATATACTTGCCCAACTTGCTGCTGTGGGCTCAGAAATCTGGTCTTGAGTAACAACTGTTATATGCAATTACGTAGATGTGTATTATAGGCATGCCTGCCAGGCACAAATCCCTTTGCTTGAAAATGAGGAGTGATTGTTTTGATCAGCATTGAGAATATTGCTATAGTAGTAGTAGTAGAAGAAGAGGAGGAGGAGTTTGGAGTGGATATCCCGCTTTGTCACTACCCTAAGGAGTCTCAAAGGGGCTAACAATCGCCTTCCCCTTCCTCCCTCACAGCAAACACTCTGTGAGGTGAGTGAGGCTGAGAGACTTCAGAGAAGTGTGACTAGCCCAAGGTCACCCAGCAGCTGCATGTGGAGGAGCAGGGAATTGAACCCGGTTCACCAGATTGCGAGTCCACTACTCATAACCACTACACCACACTGGCTTAAAAATTATTTAAAAAATTATCTTAAATACAGTGCAGTTTAGTCTTGAATATATCCAAGAACCTTTGGAACTTTGAAATCTCCCCTGAAATTTGAAATGGTGTCTCTACTTCTGACTTTTCCTTTACACAACTTCTTTCTGCATTTCACACACAACCCCCCCCCAAAAAAATCCTCTTTCAGGAATAAACAAACCCAAAGGTTATCTTTGGAGAAACGTCCAAACTATGCCGTCAAGCGTCTGACCATGTATGGAAGTTTGCTGTTTCTATTTTAATCTGTTCTTCAGCTGATGCTCAGTTGTGTTCAGACTGAATACTTGAAAAATTAATAGTCTGCTGATTGGCCTGGTAACATAGGGCACAATGCAGCCAGTGTTAAGCACTGTCTCCTGTAGGAATCAGTGGGACTGAATGAGTTTTACCTTTGCCTGGATCGCAATTGAGGGCATTCACAGGCCATCTAATCACTTCCATTGTCAACACGGTGACACATTTTTCATACAGAAAGGTGAAGAATAGGACTCACTATGTGTCACCTGCAGCGCAATAAAGCATGGCTAAATTGCTCCATGCCACACAATTATTTGGGTTATCAGGAGAAGCAAGTAGCTTTGACTGAAATGTGTATATTTAAGTAGAGGGCTTCTTTGCACATTGCATTTTATATCTTGTAAGTATGAACAGCCTATAGGGACAAATTGGCTGCAGCATTGAGACAACTGGGTCCAGACATATGTATTATAAATACATCCACTCAGCTGTCTGGATCCTTTGTGACTCTCTGTTGAGTGTATTTCAGTGGCCTTGCCCCACTGCCCTATGCAAAGAAACCCATATATTCTAGTAACAGATGTTAAAAGCTTCCAGTGACTTGAAATAAAAGGTTACACGATCTTAAAATCTTGATAAAAATGTCTACAGGCTATTGTGTTGTGAGTTTCAATTCTGTGAAAATAAGAAACTGCTTTGGTGAATAAAGATTGGGTAGTGAAAGAAAGTTTACCGGTACTTTCTGTATATTATGCTGCTTTATCATATAAAACTACTAAAGATTAGGGATGCCATTTCAGATTCTGTCAGGGAGGTTACTAGCCTGCAATAGATTAGTTGGCTAGAGCATGGTGCTGATAACGCCAACTTTGCAGGTTTGATTGCTGAATGGGACAGATGCATATTCCTGCATTGCAGTGGGTTGGACTAGTTGATCCTCAGGGTCCCTCCCAACTTTAAAAATTCAGTGATTCAATGTTCTTCAGCAAGGTTTAAAGGCCCAGTTTTGATTGTAAGGTAAAGGACCCCTGACCATTAGGTCCAGTCGTGACCGACTCTGGGGTTGCGGCGCTCATCTCGTTTTTTGGCCAAGAGCCGGCTTCCAGCTTCCGGGTCATGTGGCAAGCATGACTAAGCCGCTTCTGGCGAACCAGAGCAGCGCACGGAAACGCCGTTTGCCTTCCCGCCAGAGCGGTTCCTATTTATCTACTTGCACTTTGACGTACTTTCAGACTGCTAGGTGGGCAGGAGCTGGGACCGAGCAACGGGAGCTCACCCCGTCGTAGGGATCCGAACTGCCGACCTTCTGATCAGCAAGCCCTAGGCTCTGTGGTTTAACCCACAGCGCCACCTGGGTCCCTGGTTTTGATTGTATCCCAGACTAAATTGTCTTCTCTCCTCTGTGCCCTCCACTCAGTAAGTGCTAAAGCCTTTGTCATGGATATTTTCTTCATAGAAAATGCAGATTGACATTTGCTCTGCAGATTGAAATGCAGGTTTTTTGCAGATTGACATTTGCTCTGATTCAGCAGTAAAACACAGATTTTCCTGGGGAAAGCTTGGGGGGGGGGGAAATAGAACGTGCAGAGCCCCAGGTAAGTGTGGATGACCCCTCAATAACACCTCTGCATTACAGTCAATAGCTGTAGCAACTACTGCAGGAAATAATAATAATAGTAATAGTAACAGTAATATGATAATTAATAATAAAAACATATTAAATTTAAAAATTGCAATCTTTTTATTTCCATGTGTTTAGTGGCAAGATAGCGCAATATCAGTCATGGCTTGTAATTTTTAATTTCCTGGAGCAGCACAGTGTTTCTGATTATTGGCACCTGTCCTTTGGTGCTCTTTGCCACTCTCCTTGCTATCTGCAGCCTTATTGCCTACAAATGGTTTGGTGATCACATTGTCCATTCAAAGCTATATCTGTTGTTAGACATGGTTGTTATGCACTCCAGATGAGGCAGTAGATTAGATCAGTGTTTAAGGGCGAATGACATCTAGTTTGTGATGCAAAAGACAGAAAATACTGGAAGGGGACAAATGAGTTATTTGCTTGCACAGTATAGTACGGCAGTGGATTCAGCTTAGCTGCAGAGTTTACTGCTACTGCTTAGCAGTGGAGGCTAATAGCAGGCTTTGCACCAGGATGTGTTCGTCAGGATGTGATCTAAGTGCATTTTATTAACAGACTGCTTTGAAATGAACTTTAAATACAACAGAATTAGCTGCTTCCCATTCTGATTGGCAGAAGAAACACACGACACGTGCCAAATAGAACCAACAAAACAAGCAAACAAGAGTGGTAGCTTTGTATCGCTTGACTCCCTGCAACTTTATCAGTGAAAACATCGTCAGTCCTGCTTCCAACTACAGGCTTGCAGATGTCAAAAACCTGAGCACCTTTCGGAAAAGATGTGAGAGTTTTTGATAAATTCAGTGGATAATAAAGAAAACAAGAGAGAACTAGTTGGAAGGGGAAGTAGTCACACCAAGGCACTCTGCCCTCTTTATCCTAATGAAAGTACATTAGGGGAAATGGGCAGGAGTAATTGTTCTTTTTCATGAAGACCAATTTCAAAGTCTGCATCTGATCCCAGGCAAGGATTTTTGCAGCAGAGTCAGCCTATCAGTTCCAAGTACAGCAGCTCAGCAGGCTGGCTGTTCATCCAAGAGTGGTATTTTAGGAACCTCCTGAAATGCATTGCTTGGGCAACTCGTCCCTCAATTGCTGCTTTGCACAGGCCTCCTATAGATACTAATAGCCACTTTCAGACTCCAACAGAAGGTGTCTATTATGGGCTCTGTGAAGTTGCTCACTGAACATCAGGACCAGCAGGGGGAAGGAGGTTGCATGTATTTGTGAGGCTACTGCAGAAGAGAATTGACAGAAAAGGGGACAACTTTGTAGGGAGCCCCCTTGAAAGAGAGTCCCAGAAAATACAATCCACCTGGATTCATTCCACAAAAAAGGTTACTGTCCTTCCTCCTATTTATCCCAGCCACATTTGTTTGTGGGGTTTTTTCTGTGTATTTATAGGTTTCCAGTAACTTCGTTCTCATATCCTCCTCTCTTCTTCCCCCCATATTCTCTTCCTATTCCTCCCTGCTACTTTAATTCCCAAGGCCTACTTTGGCAAAAAGCAACTATTAGGAGCTTGCTGCTGCCGCCTTGTCATGTTAACCCCCAAACTTAATTCCATGCTTGGATTCTCTCAAATCCTCCTGTGTTCTTCAAGTCTTCCCATTGCGCCTGGTGGCCTTTTGTAAGGGCTAGGATAAAAAGATCTATGCAGTCATGTGACCAGGGGATTTTGGTGCATATGATCCCAATGCCCTAGGTTTTGACCTACAGTTTCCAAATATTTCTCTGGGTCCCCAGGGGAAGGTGTAAATATATAGGGACAGCACCAGAAGGGTAGTCATTTTTCTTACTTGGCTTGAAATATTTTGTTATTTGCTTAGCCCCATGTCCAATAAGCTCTCCCCCTCCCTCCAGACAAGCCTGGTGAGATCCTTTGTCCCCATCTGTTTCCTCTGAAAGGCACCCCTATCTCAGAATGCAGTCATTCCTTTGCTTCAAGCTCTGTTCCTGCATCTCAAGGTCTGAACCTTGGGGATCATGCCAAGCCTATGAGTGACAGTGGACCGCCTGCTTTATTAGAGGACCTGAGAGTAGAGTAGTAAAGTTTCTAGTAATTTAATTAATAACTAAGGGAAGGTAACAGTTATGATTATATTGTAATGGGCTTGTGGCCATAAAGTCCTGCATGAGTAGGGTCATCTGCTTGTTCTGCCTATCATCTCTTCCTCCAGCTTGAGATGAGAGTACCCTGCAGAAGAAGTGTGATTCCACCCCACCCGTCCACTTGCACAGAGGACCTGATAAGGCTGCATGGTGTCCTCTCTTGCATCCCCTTTCACTGCAAAATGAAAATGATCTGGATAACTGCATGCATTTCAAGAAGGAGGAGGAGAGACAGTGATGGTTTTTTCCTTTGCACACCAGCAGTGCAGCATCCTCTCTCAGATGCCCACAGAATGTGAAATAATATTCTCCATCTCCTCTACTCCTTTGTAACACACAGTGGATTTTGCAGCTCTTTCTTTACCCCACCTCTAGCAGGTGGGGGGCAAAGAATAATGATGATGGGCAGGCATAAAAACAGGTGAATTTGCGACCAAGTCACAGACATTTCAGAGAGCACAAAATATGACCTCCATTGCTACTGCATCTGATCTTTTGATTCACCTTTTATTTTTATTTAAGTTTGTTAAAAATGTTTTAACCTGCAGTTCATCATTGTGCAATTATTTAAAAAAAAACTGTCCCCAAGTGCTCTTATGGCATTCAATTGGAAAATGGCACTTTAAATGAGAAACCCCTCCCCCTTGCTAAATGATGTGTAATTTAATATGTGAGGCAGAGCTAACAAAGTGATTTATTTGCAGTCTGTTCATCAAGCTTTTGACACAATCTATAGCATGCCCATTCTTTGGGTTTGGGCTGACTGACAAATTAACAAACTTGCTTGTGCGCTGCCACCATTAAGCATATTCATTTGGTGTGTCTTTTAAACTAATTTGTTTTGAGTGAGGTAAATTAACATTACATTGCCATTCATCAGTAAGAGAGGGGACATAAAAAATTTCCCTGCCGTATATCAGTTTTGGAGAGAAATAATTGTTGTATCAATGTGGTTTTCAGGTCGCCCTTCATTTACTTTCATCCGTGTTGTGCTGAGCTATATAGAGCCAATCTGATAAAGCGTAGCCTTCCCCAACCTCCAGGGGATTTTTGGATTACAACCCCCATAAGCCCCAGCCAGAATGCCCAATGGTCAGGAACCGTGGGATTTACTAGCATGTTGGGTGAATCCCAAGGTATGTAGAAGTACTAAAACCTTTTGGGGTGAGGAGAGCAGGCAAAAAAACCACACCAAATATGGCTCAATGAGCAATGAACATGCTCTGCAGCCTTTGAATGTCAGTTGTGGTTGGTTGGAAGGGGTCATATAATGCAATATTGGGAAGATTGTAGGGATGGCTGACTGGAGCCCTAAACAGGAGCACTCTAGACTACTGGGAAAAGCTCTGCCGGACAGTGCAGTGAGGATGCAATGGAGGCAGCAAAGCATGCCTTGTTTGTTGCCTTCACTGCCGCTGAGTAGGCCAAAAGTGTCTGGAGTCAATGCTTGAGATTGCTTCTTTGCCATTAAGTCTAATTTTATATTATATGAACACCAGTGGCTCAGGAGCATCGGGTATCACAGGTCTATGTAAGTGTTTGGCTTTAATACAACTCAAGGTTACTTTTTAATCTTCTTTTTCTGAAACAAAATTTTGTAATTGTTTTGATTTAGACCACGGAACACTTTGTAATTATAGTGCACGCATCCTTTTCCTCTTGGTATGCTTTATTATTGACTCAGTAGATCATATAACTGTATCCTTTATTTCTTTATTGGCAATTGTGACAACTACCGGTAATCATTTTTTCCTTTCTTTTAAAAAAGCTAATTTTTCTTTGGCGCCTGTAAAATACTTTGGAGAGCCACTGAGAACTACATTTAACTGGAACCATTTCAACGTAGTGCATTCCAGCTACATTTAAGATTGTGCCAAAACTATCTTACCAGATTATTTTTTTCCGTCCTCCAAACCCATCTATTGCCTGCCCCCTGCTATTTGTATTACAAGATTGGGAACTTCTAGTGTAGATGTAAAAGGTGCCTAGGGTTCTAGCAGTGTGCCAAGATATGCTGTAAATCCAGATGGAAATGCCAGTGAAATAAAGAGTGCAGGACGATAAATCGGAATGTTGCTTTCTCCTGTCTTGAATAGCCTTGTGTTTGCTGGTTTAATGCTTGCTCTTGGCATCGCGCAGCTTGAAATGTTTTACAGGCTTGCATCTATTTAACCTTTAATGCTTTTTGTCAACATGTATCATGGCCTCCCGACCTGCAGTTAGTACAGCATGCCCTTGCAGGCTGCCAGTTGCAGTAATGGAATTAGAGTTTTAAAATAATCAGACCTGTCAATGGAACATATAATCTCTATATAAGTTCATTTAGTGATTTCATACCCATATGTGAATAATATATTACCTACCTTGTTACAGATACCTCTTACAAAAATCTTACAAAAATATTGCAGGTATATCTATGGAAGAGTTGTGCCTCCTCTCATTTTGGATTTGCAGATCCATCTGCATTCATGGAAAAACATTTTGTAAGAAGGCTTTTCATGCATCCATACACATATAAACCGGCAACTACATATACAATATTTTATAATACTGCATAAATACAAGGATAATTGTAAAACTGGTGCTGGTCACACAAGTCAGCATCCTGGGTATCACACTATGTTTGGTTGTGGGTTTTAAAAAAAAAAAGTTAAAGGTTTATAGATGTTTTTACTGTGAAGATAGGCTTTAAAGCATTGAGACAATTTCTTTTGAAATTCCAGCAGTCAGAAGGTTGGGTTTTAGTGTGTGGCATAGCTGATTGCTGCTCTTCATTCATTCATTCATTCATTTATCATATTTATTTAATACGACAAACTTGTGTAGGTTGTAGAAATTTTTCTTTTTGTGATGCAGAATATGAATAACCCTGGTGCAGTTTTGTTTAATTAGTTTAACTAGTGTGTTTATGAATCGCTTTTTACACAATTGATTCAAGGCAAAGTAAAGTAAAAACAGTTTTTAAAAGCCCCAAAACTGATTCATTTAAAACAAAACTAAAACAATACAAAATAGATGCTTGTGTATCTAGATGACCCATTTATCCAGCTAGGAAAGCCTGTCAGAACAAAAATGTCTTCAGATGCTTGAACAAGAACGTTACTCCACAGAACACAGGCAGCCACACTAAAAGTTTTGCCCCAAATAAATCTGAGATTAAATAAGGGATAAGGTGATATCTCAAGTTTAAATGACTCTGAGCTGTAGAGGGCCTTATATGTTACTAACATGCTGAATCTGGCCTGGAACCAGATTAGGAACCAACGCAAATTCCTCAAGGTGCTACATGTTACCTGTTGGTGGTAGTTTGCCCCCCCCCCAAGCAACCTAGCTGCCACATTCGAGACCAGTCCCATCCAAATAAAGCACATTGCAGTAATCCAATTGTGAGCTCAGCAATTCATGGACAACTGTGGTGGTCAAGCTATCCAGATCCAAGAATGTGCATAGCTGTTTTACCAACAGAAGCTGGTAAAAGGCATTCCTCGCCACCTGCACCTTCAGTGGCAGAGCTGGGTGCAGAAGGACCCCCACACTGAGCACTTGCTTCTTCAGGGAGAGCGTGACCCCTTCCAGGGCAGACAATTTACCAGCTTGCCAGACCTAGAAACCACCTACCCACAGGGCCTCCATCTTGCCAGGATTCAGACTCAGTTTATTAGCAGTTTACCACTGCATCTAGACACCAGTCCAGGTTCTTCTCAGCCAATCCTGATTCAGATGTTGCTCAAAAAACCCCCACTCCCAACAGCTTCATATGGATGTCAGATAACATTGGAGACAATGTAGTGCCCTGCAGCATCCCATAGCTCAAAAGTCAGGGGTATGAAAAGCACTCATCCAATGCTGCCTTCTGGAACCAGCCCTGGTTATAAGACTTGAACCACTGCAGAACTATACCTCTGATACCATGATAAAATGATACAATGATAAAAAACCAATGAGAAATCTATTAAGACATACACTCTCTCCTGTCCCCTCCCAATAGAGGTCATCCATCACGGTGACCAAGGCAGATTCAGTCCCAGACCCAACTCTGTAATGAGTCTAGATAATCAGTTTTCTCCATGAATGTCTGCATCTGTATTGCCACAAACCTCTCAAGTAGCTTGTCCCCAAAGGGAGGATTTGCAACAGAGTGGTATTTGTTGAATACCGTCAGGTCCATGGCAGGGTTTTTCCAAAGGTGGCAGAGATAGATAGGTGGATGAGAATGAATATGAATGACTATATATGTGTGAGTTCCCTGGTAACAGTATTTGCTGTTAGTCTAACTTATCTGGGAAAAGGGAATTAATTGCCCTGGTCTCCAGGAGACTTACAAGATTTGGAAGTTTAATAGCTTCCAGACGTACTTACTGCAAAGGTACACTGTCTATTCTGTTCTGTACAAACTTCTGGATTTGCACTGCTGAGATAAGCATCATTTGTAATGCAAAGGAAGTGGGGGATATAAGTGAATACAGAGATATGGGCAAAGATTTCAAATTCATTCCTCCTGTCTTCACCATCCACTTGTACCAGGGAAATCACTCTAAAAGTAATTCCAAGATTGTATCATACCATAGTAAAAATGCATTGTTAACAAAACAAAAACAAACAAAAAGAATCCGGATAAATGTTGGAAGAGGTAAGGTAAAGAAGAGTGAAAGTGTGCTTAATCTCTCAGTCAACAACCAGCTAGTCCAGAGTAGATCCAGATCCTCTCCAACTCTGTTAATTATGTTCTCACATCAGGCCATATTTCAGGCACCAGATTCCACAGCATCCCTTGGTGGTCTCTGCACAGGTGAGGAAGCATTGCCTTCAGGAAGAATCAAAATCTGCAAATATATAGGGGCACACAGCCAGGGATGCAAGAATTTTTGCATGCAAAAGGTGACGCCCCTGCCTGTGGAGCTGCTGTCTTGATACAGCTGTCTAAGGAAAGGTCTAAGCTTCATTTGTGCAGCCACTTTCTGCAACGGCAAACACAGCTCATCCCCACAAGCCCTCACTTACAGACCCTATTCAGTGCCTTGCTGTGAACAGCTACCTGTCTCATGTCATTATTTCTGCTGTTATCTGGCAGTATCTCTTTAGTTATATCATAAGCCATGGTTAGTGCGCCAGTAAGCTTTGAATAGCCTGAAACGCTGCAAGGAGATAAGAATCTACAGATCCTCTTTATGTAATCATTTCATGACACTGGAGTTCCATGACCTTTGGAAAACATTAGAGGGCATCACGCTCCTTGCTCTTTGCAGCTTATCTTTAAGATGCCTCCCAAGCAGAGCCACATGCACACTTGAGCAGCTGCAGATTGGATAGGTTTGATCACTTGATTTTAAAACCCACCAAAATGCCTCTGAGCAAAACTCCATTTTAAAAGCTTTTGCTGGGGACTACTGGGAGAAAGAAAAATGTTCCTTTGGCAGTGTTGTTAAAGGGTACAGAAGACCTATGGCTATGTTGTAGATCGTGGTGGTGGTGTTACTATTTATTCATTCTTATAAACCCTATCCAGTGTACTTGACAATTTGCAGTGTAGCAAAGCAGGACTGTGCCCCATGGAGCTTACAAGCAGGGTATAAATACAAGAGCCATTCTCTCTTATGCTATCCATTCTTTGCACTTTTGCTTCCTTTCTACTGTGGAATCAGGGAGCCTTAAAAGGTATTATACATCATGGTATCATTGCACCTGTATGTATTTAGTTACTCCATGTATTTTTATTTCAAAACAGGCTTTACCTGGTACCCTTTATTATGAATTAAGTATTGCACCTCACCTTTTCCTGTGATTTCCCATCCAGAATTAAGCATGTTTTGTATTGCATCTTTAAAGGGTAAGCAATCCTTATCTGAGGCTGCATCCAAAGTGATACTATTTAGAAATTCTACCACCTCATTCTGCATGAGATGTAGACTGGCTCAAATACATTAGATTAAACTTGAGAGGTGAATATTTTTTTCTTTTCATTTGATCAATTCAGGTTCTGTATTAATGAGTGAGTTTTTAGGGCTCAGAAAACCTCCAGGAGAGATTAAAATAAAATAAATAAAATAAGCTTATTTTAGTCGTCCCCCCCAAAAAAAACCACCTCTAGAACAGGTCCTCATGTGCCCACTATTCCAATGCAGCCCACCAGCTGTGTGTGTCAGTTTATTAAGGGTTTGTTGCTTAGCTAGAACTGCAAAATGGGGGAGGTTGTTAAGCAACTGGCAGGTTATAAAATGTAGCATGTGCAACATTGGCAGCCTGCAGATTGTGGAGGCCTACAGTAGAAGGAAAATCAGTTATGTGAAAACTGACAAATATAAAGGGGGTTGTGTCTTAAAGCATCAACCTACATTATGATTTTGCTAAGAATTAATAAAGTCAGTATTAAGTTCTTCTTTTCCTCCAGCTGGTTGTTTAACTACGTTTCAAAAAGCATTTGAAATATCTCTTTAGAGACAAACAAGTCTCTAACGTCTGTTTGTCTCTTTGTCCCTCTATTTGGCTTCTGTAATCAAGGGTTTCTCCCCCCCTCCCCCCTCTTCTAATGGTGAGTAAATATCTGGTTTTAATCTAATGAAAAATCCATCAAGTAGAACTCTTTCACTGTTTTCAAAGTCCAGTTAAGCTTGATCACTCACTACTTCTAGAGTTTTATAATCTCTTCCGGAATTTCATGTTTTGCCTGATTTAATACTTCGTTAATCCCAGCCACGGTTTCCTACAGATGATACATTAAGCGAAGTGGAGCTATAAAATGTTAATCCTGCTGAATAAGGGTAGCTGTTGAATGTTTATTGTATAGAGCCCAATTTAAGAATAGATAGCTTTTATCTGGATGAGAATTCTGTCACATTCTTTTGTAATAAATAGTAATCATTTTAATAGTAAATTGTAATAAATAAATAAACAAACATACCCAGGCTTTTGATTCCCTCTACCTGTGTTCTGAAGTGTCATAATCTCATGAGGATTGTGCTGTGTGTTTTCTGAACATTTGAATCTGTTTTCGATTGCAATGAATCATATGGGAGAAGCAAACAAGAAAGTGTGCCGGCTCCTAGCACAGAAGGTTTTAAGAGATGTTTGGATTCATGCTGTCCATAAAGCAAGATAAAACTGCAGCACTGACTTTTGCATTTCCTTCTGGTTTGCCCAGTTAATTTTCCTAAGCGTATACCTTAACATTATACCTACTGTTGTTAGTATGTTTATTCTTTACCAATGAACTATATTCTTGTTTGTTAAACAAGAATGCCTTAGGAAACAAAGATATTATAAGCACTAGTCATAAACACATTGAGTTACCATACAATTACAGCCTGGAAGCTTCAGCCAAAGATATAATCATGTAGACAAGAAAAGTACAGCAATAAATCTCAGAACAATTGTTACGATTTACTGTGGAATTACATGCCAAATTCATCCAAGATGTGTCAAAATCTTAGCAGAGTTAGGGCAGGTGACTTGAAAACCTGCACTTAAAAGGATGTTTTCGCACTTCACCTCACTTAGGAAATCAAACAGATTTTTCATAGTAATCGGTTGCCAAAGACCTAGAGTGCTTACCTTGTATTGTTTGATCACTAACATGGCAGCTGGCTGTGGAACCGCTTGCTCCTGTGGCTACCATGTTTGATTATCTCCTAAACATTTGGTTTAGTACCTTACTTACAACCTAGGAGGAATCTATTCCATTTAGTTGCAGACAATTTTTGGTTTGTATTCCTACCAAAGGGACTCACTCACAGAGCACTGGGTTTCTTTCCACAATGTATCTTCAATAATGATGCACGATTTATAAATACTAAGTAGATCATCCTTGACATGGGCATCATCATTCTAGGGGATTCTGGCTAAATAGACTTCTTTATTTTTGGGTTTTGTTTGTTTTAGGATAACTGAATTTGGCCCTAAATACTGCATATCTGTGTAACCTCCTGATGTAATTGGATATTTTTTGTGTCAGTGATTGTTTTACTCTCAGGAGTGGCACCTATACATAACTACCAGCAACTGAAAAGGCAGTAAGTAGCTTCTCTAGTATTGTATCAGCAGTCTCCGAGTATCATGGGCAAATGCTGATGAAGCAGATTCCTCCTGCTATATCAAATGTACTGTTCTAATAGCTAACTGGCCTCTACAGTAGTGAAGTCATATATATATATATATATATATATATATATATATATATATGGATAACACGAAACTTAAAGTTGGCATTTATTTATATGTTTATTTTGCTGTGTGTGTCAAAATTCAGTTCATAGTTTCTCATAGTTTTCCAGGACACTTTTCAAGTCTTTCTCAATTGCTAGAGGTTTATTGTTAATCACTGGGAGCCCAGGCCATACATGCACTGTGCATGTTGCATCCAAATTTAGTTTCCTCATGCATTGTGTTTCCTTCATGGCTTTCCAGTTTTTAAAAAAGTTTTGTAACTATTTCATTATATCATAATTGTGAAAATTTTCAATTTTCATATCTCTTGTTTTCCAAAATTATTAATTTCATGTTTTGAAAAGAGAAAATAAGAACAATGGAATAGGGAGTTTGGGGGCTCTGTAGACTCCTACATTTGCAAAAGATGCACACACACTCACACGGGCTTGAAAGTCCCATAAAAATTAGCAGTTTGCTCATTCCTGAAATATTAACATTTTGTTTGCTCAAGTATTAGGTTTCTCTGTTTAGTTCTGCTACATTATTTAATTTCCACAGCAATGGCCAGTTCATTCTATTGTGTGACTACTTGAACATGAAAGGCCAATTTACCTTTTTATAAAATGATTTTATGCCTCATTATAGTCTCATTCTTCCAGTCATTGAATTAAATAGACTCATTCTTTTCATTCTCTCCTCTTTGAAGCCCTCTAATTATCTCACATACACACACCTTCCTTTCTTTGAAAAACAGATAAACTAAATATCTACCTACCTACCGGTACCTACTTGCAATACCGGTCAGTTATGTTTTCACTTGGCAATTCATTGTGGCATTTATGGTTGTAGTAGATAATCTGGAACAAAAATGATACTTAAATGCCATTAAAATGGTTCTTTGTGCAGTCCTCGATAATACTTTTTAATGCATGAGTGTTTTTTAAAGTGTTGGGTTCTAACCTGGGGGTTTGGTAAAAACAACAACCACATTAGTCCAAAACCAAAAGGTTTCTTCCACTACCAGGGTGGATAAAAATCAACGATTTAAAAAAAAAAATTTTTTTGATTTAAATCAGATTTTTTTTATTTAAATAAAATGCTTTTGGAGGAAAAATCTTTCTAAATATAGTCTTCTATTTAAGTTACATTGTAGTCCAAAGGCTATTCATCAGGAAATAAGGATTTGTTTTAAGTTTATCAAGTGTGCTAAAACTCAGTCTAAGTTTTTTTTAAAAACGTTTAACCACATCAGTTAACAAACATGGATACATATGCTATCATGTTATTGTTTTAGTTAAATAAATTGTTTAAATGGTTATTAAGGAAATGATTATTTTTCTCCTTCCAATAAAGTACAGCAGAAAAGTTGTCCAAATATAAACAGTTAACTTATTAAACCTCACCATAATTTCATAATTATCTGTCTATGTATTTCTAGTAGTATAAGTAAATCAGTAATTTTTGATATAACTGTAAAAACTACTCTGAAAATTTATTATTCCAAAAATGAAACCTTCATATGGTTGTAAATATTAAGATTATACCAGCAAGAATGAGTCTTTCTGTAAGAAAAATATTTAAATCAAGTCTTACTGACTAGTGATTTAATCAAGCCTTACTGACTAGTGATTTAAATCATTATTTAAATCGTGATTTAAATCAATTTGATTTAAATCAAATCCACCCTGACCACTACCATCCATATCTATATCGGTGGTTGCTGCTGGTAGGGAAATTCTTTGCCAGATGGTCCAGCATATACAGCAAGTTTTGCTTTATGATATATGGTGGGAGATGGAAACTCATTAAACAGGATACGGTGTTGGGAATCTCAAGTAAGATAGGCAGTGTAAGTTGCTCCCAGTACCAGTCACCAGACAGAAGCAAAGACTGGTTCAGATAGTTTACTGTTGCAGAAGAAAAGGCTCAGTAAAACAGTTCTGGACAGAGATATATATACAGCTTGTTGGGTTTACAGATACAGATGCTTACAATACAAAGTAAGTGACTAACACAGAGACAGATAAACAGCAGACTAACAATGCTGAGCTGGCATGCATTAATCACAGATATAGTCAGGGCACTGAGTTTCTACCATAGCAATGGCTTGGCTGACCTGGGGTGATTTACGTACATGAAGGAAATTAACTCCTTCTCGTGTCCAGTTACTCCAACAGGATACTGATCCTAAAGTAATACCTACACCAGCTTACAAAGGAATCAAGTAAATAAACAGAGAGTCTGTGGTGGGGTGGAAGATAGCAATGGTGGAAATTAAGTGACGAAGAGGGGCAATCAGGCATTCAGTCAAGTAATGCATGAATCTTCTGCATTGTTACTTACTGGTAGAACAGAGTAAATGAATGGCAAGGGGAAATGCATATAGAAGCTATGGGAAGTGGACAGCTAATCTGAAAAGGGGTTTAATTAGCACATAGTGCAAGCATCAGAATGAGATAGAAATACCAGGATTTGAACATGTTAGGGTGCATTCTTACAATTACTTAGGAGTAAGCCCCATTGAATTACGTGGGACTTACTTCGGAGTAAACTGGTATAGGCTTGCACAGTTAGTCTGTGTTTAAACATTGTTTAAAATTGTATATAAACTGGAAATTTTTAAAGAACCCTTTGAGGCCCAATATTGCAATTGAAAGATAAGTTAAAATATAAATAAATAAATGAAAAGAATGCTGCCAGAGGACTTAGAACAGAGCTTTCCAAACTGTGTGTCGCAACACTTTGGTATGTCGGCTGCAGTGTGTATTGTGCGAACGCTCCCCGTGCTGCTCCCAGAGCTGGAAAGGGGTTAGTTTCACCTCCGGTTTGGTAGTAAAACTGAATTGCTGTGTTGTGGAAATGTTACATGTCTAAAAAGTGTGTCACCAACATGAAAGTTTTGGAAAGCTCTGACTTAGAAGGAAATTTGTGTCTTGGGCCAGCTTGGGGGAAAGAGACCGTTCAACCCCCTTTATAAGTCTCCAGAACATGCTAGCAGACTAAACAGCTTATCACAAAAGTTTTGCCACATCCCATTTCTTTCACCTATCTATAGTTTATAGAATATTAATACATTTGGCTGGGTTTTCATGATTGATGCTTGGGTGGTATTGGGGTGGATTTTTTTAATATATGTGTCTTGTCTATTTTATTTGAGAGAAAGAAGAGAATGTGGGAGAACAATATAAAGTACGTTGTTACCCATATTTAAGATGTGGTAGGCTTATAAAGCAGATGGATAAATGAAAATTCAAGTTCCAGAATGATCACTTTGTGATTTTGCCTGTCTTGAAGATTACTGGTCATTTTCTTTTCTATTTAATTTTCTAACTGTTCTACAATTTCTGATCTGCAATAATAATTCCCCTCTCATCCTTAAATGAAATAAAGGATCCTCATGAGAGGCATCTAATATGTTCTGTTGAATCACTCAAAGAAGTCTGGAAGTATAACTTATTAAATGTGTATATTTTTGACTGCATGTACCAGCATCATTCTTAATGTCCTATTGTGTTGTGTGTTTAAGGTACATGTATGTGCGTGTGTTTAAGGTTAGGACTATATACATGGCTAATGTATGTGGGTAAATAAGTATTTATTATGGGGACCAATATATCTTGATTGAGTCTGTTCCCCAGTAGAGTGTAAATTTATTTTGGATGTACCTACAGGATTTAAAGGTCTAGTTTTGAAGTCTTGAGGTTAGGTTTTACTCCCCCTAGAGGCAGGAGAGAGGTCTTTGTTGTTCCCATTGAATTCCCTCAAATGCTTAAAGGCACTGGCCACCATTCATTGTTAATTCATTGCGTGCTGTGTGAACAGGTACTTCCTTTTGTCTGTCCTGAATCTCCCACCAACCACTTTCTGGTCTTAATGAGGAAAGGAGGGTAACATCTGTCTATCTACTTTGTCTGCAGACTATGCCATGTATGACTTTATAAACCTTGTACTGTATCAGGATATGCCACCTTCAAATAAACCCAGTACAACCCATTTCACTGCTTGCTTTTGTCAGGGTGGGGTAGGAGTGCATACATACTCAAGATTTACACCAGATTGGGGCTTCTCCTTAGAAAGTCATTCGTGAACAAGTTGGAATAGAGTGTATCCCATCTGCTATTCTATTGTATTGTGTTATATGTCTTACGAAGCTCCAGTTTTCTGTATATTTTGCTTGTGGCCAAATTCTCTTTTTCTAGGTAAGGAGATGCTCATTTTCACATTTCCATGTTCATTTTCTCATATTTAACATTTTTAAAAAAACACTTCAAAAGAAGCATGTACAGTGTTTAAATGTTTGCCTAGATCAAATTAATGATCTTCCGTTATAGAAAGCACAGTCATTGAAATCATTATTCCCGTCTTCTTGCTCTGACAAACAGATCCAAGAGCTGCAGCACTATCGTTCTTCTGAAATATCTGAGCTGTTTCCCTAATGGTTATATTGCTTTACTATGTCTCTCATATTCTAATCAATAGCATCCTGTCAGACTGAATGTTGTAGCAGTGCTTGTAATGAGCTCCTCCTACCATGCTTAGCTAAGCCTATTTAAATGTTAGCAAATAAGAATCTTTCCTCAGCAAGTGCCTTAAGCTATTGTGCTCTCGTAGGCCGTGTTCTCAAATTAAAATTCTTATTCCAGGGGGAGCAAAATTTTTGTTCGACAAATTAAGCTGTAGAGATTTTAAAAAATATATTTGTAAAGCAGTGGGGGCGGGGAGGGAGATTGGATTGCAAAAGAAAAGCAGCAGCCTGGGGAAAGGAATCCTATGGTTACCACCAATCATATACTTCCCCCTTCTGTAGTTGCTCCGTCTCTGGTCAGGTGTTGTATAAAGGGGTCAGGTGTCACTTGTGTGCATTTTGTTAAAATCTCTTATTAGCAGAACCATGTGGGTGGAAGCTTTTACACAGAATCTCTCCCCATTGTGGGAGCAACCAAGGAGCCCAAGCTATATGTAAATGAAGCCTTGGGTTCAAACTAGATTTCTGCTGTCAAATAGAGGATTTCCTTTTCTTGTCTGCTGCTTTTCTCCTGCTACCTCCCCCATAGCTGTTCCCTCCCATTTGCCCAGTAAACACATTTGGAACCCCAGGAAATGACAGTGGATGGGGATGGGGAGGCGGGTTGCAGAGGAAAATGATCCCATTTTGCCTGCTTGGCAGTAGACATGGGGCTAGCAATCCAGTATTTGCCACCAGACATGTAGCTCCATCCTAGGATTCTGAGTCTCTAGCTAGTCCTTTATTCCTGGAATTTTCCCCTCATGTGAGATTTGGTGTGGGCTTTGGACTTGCTCTCTCTCTCTCACCCTCAGGAGGGAAAGGAGTGCACGAGATCAGGCATTTATTTGGACATGGGATCTCCTGCTGTACTTTCTTCTTCTCTTAGACCCTCTGTTGGCTAGGTGACCTGTCTTATCTTAGTTCCTCTGCTGACTAGGTGATCTACCAAGGCATTCCTTGTTTGAAATGCCCACAGCAGGTTCAGCTTCCAGGTAATGCCAGGTTCAAGTTCCTTGATGAATTCTTTAACCTATTAGGACAGTCATTTACATTATTTATGCCCCAGTTTCACCCCATATTTTATTGTTTCAACTATTGATACCTAATTTGTATAGGAATAGCCCTCCAAATATAAACAAACCATCCTGTGTTTCTTGCCTAATGGCATGGCTAGCACAAAGCAGATGTCTACTCCCTGTTCATACTGGTAATACTTTGCAGGTTTTATCTGCCACACTATTTCTTTCCGTGATATTTTGGTAGAAACACATACGTGTGCATATGCTCTCTTTCTTACATTTGCTATCTCCTTTGTTGGGTATAATAATTATCTAAGATCCTGTACTTGGCTGAGTTGTGTCTTTCATTATCTTCTCTGCCTCCTAATTAGGGATGCTTTGAAACTTCAGCAAGCATCCTGCATTTGCTGCCAACAGCCTGTCTGGTTCTAATTATTCAGCTTGGCTAATATGGACACTGTATATGCCATGTTAACTGCTATTGAGTGCCAGATTTTTAATGCCAGTTACCATGCAACACTGCCTACAAGAATGGCACTGTTTACCACCAGGCCTTTTTTTAAAAAAAGAAGAAGCAATGATTGATGTACATCTTCTGTCACTTGGCCTTTGCCATGTGGGGTATATGTTTGGGGGACGGCTCAGTAATAGATTACATGCTTTGCATGAATAAGGTTCCATGTTCAATTCCTGGCATCTTTCAGGTGCAGCAGGAAAAGACCCATGTCTGGAGAATTGGAGAGCTGGTAACAGTCATAGTTGACAATACTGAGCTGCCCTCTCTCCCATGATTCCAGGAACCTCACTGACCAACCTCACAATCTTAAACAGAAACAAATATAGGTGAAACTGGGTGTTAGAATATAAATGTATAAAAACGCAAATCAATTACTGATTATGTATGTTCCAACTTCTTCTGAGTCACATCTCAAATTACTGTAAATTCATAGGTTATCAAAGGCCCCTAGTGCCATTGGCTGTGAAGAAGCTCCTTCAGATTTTGTGTGCCTGTTTAAAAAACCAAAATAAGCTGGGTTGCTTTGTGCAGTTCGGAGGGAAGGGGCTTTGACTATGTTGATGTCACTGATAGTTTGAAACAGGCCAGGGATATTTTAAAAAGTGCATCTGGGTCAAGCACTGCGGCAGTAATGAATGGTAAAAATAATGTTTCTCCTCCATATTTCCCTTCTTAATAATGGGTTCTGAGTCTGTTATCCACACATCCCTGAGTTAGAAGGCACCAGCACCTTCCATTGAAAGATTGACCTTGTTAGGTAATTCTAAAGCTCTTGATGTCTGTATTTGCTGACCCGGCACCTACCCCAGAATCTAAAGAAGGAGGAAGATGTTGGATCCTGCAGTTTAAAGCATGTGGAATCCTTTCTGCATTCTTCAATGCCGCCTTCCTATCTCACCTCTTTCTCTGAATCTGTATCTTTCAGAGGTACACACTTTCCCCCCAATGATTGAGATGCCATGTCAATTAAGAGAGATGGGGGGCGTTAACAGAGCTGCCCAAGAAATCAATTGTCTTCTTTTCTGTTCTGTCTGTGTATGAAGCAGCACATGATGAGATTTTACACAATACCCAGTTAATGCTGTAGTCAGCAGCTTCAAAAGCAGCTTTCCTCAGCCTGGTGCACTCCATCAGGTACAGCTTCCAGAAGCCCCAGCCAGCACTGCTGTCAAATCTGCTGATGGGGGTTGTAGTCATTTAGAGCAGGGGTCAGCAAACTTTTTCAGCAGGGGGCCAGTCCACTGTCCCTCAGACCTTGTGGGGGGCTGGACTATATTTTGGGGGGGAAATATGAACGCATTCCTATGTCCCACAAATAACCCAGAGATGCGTTTTAAATAAAAGCACACATTCTACTCATGTAAAAACACCAGGCAGGCCCCACAAATAACCCAGAGATGCATTTTAAATAAAAGGACACATTCTACTCATGTACAAACATGCTGATTCCCGGACCGTCTGCAGGCCGGATTGAGAAGGCGATTGGGTCGGATTCGGCCCCTGGGTGGGCCTGCCTACCCATGATTTAGAGAGCACTGGGTTGGGTAAGGGTGCTCTAAGAAAAGATGTCAGGAATAAGGATGGTGGGACCCCCCCCCCCAAAATGGGCATCAGTTGTAAAAAGGAAGGAAAAATTAGACAGTGCTGGAGTGGGTGGAGCCCCCTCCTCAGCCATCAGATTGATCATTTGAGTGGGCAATTATCTTCCTCCTCTGAAGATATGCATGGTCTGATATACCGTATGCACTGCTCAAATACATCCTCTGAAGATATGCATGGTCTGATATATGCACTGCTCAAATACATCCCCCAAGAGTGCATGTTACCCTCAGGCCAGAAAACTGTTAATTGTGCCTGCCATATGGCATCAATGGAGATTCCCCATCAAATATGGGCTACTTTCTGCCTCAACTCCAACTCCCATTTCAGAGAGGGAGTGGGAGCATGCTAAGGCCATCCCATCCAGGTGGGATCAAATAGGATCCCATATGAAATGGGAATTGGAGACTATGGGAGTAAGCTGCCTGATTCTGTCCTTGTTGGTCCATGGATTGACAGGGAGAACAAACATTTTATGTTTTTAAGAGAGTCTGAGGCAAAGGTTTGCTCAGGTCAGAGGGGCTGAGGCCTGGATGCTTCAGAAAATGAATTTGGCAGTAGAATACTTGTCCCCTTCCCCATTTGAACTGTTATGCCTCTGAATTAATAGGGATTAATGCGCCTCTGTTGTGTTTTCACATTTGAAAGAAGGGGTGTATTAATAATTGTTGCAATATACAGTGTGTTTATGGAATACTTCTCAGGAAAATTCATATCAAAGGCCATTATTAGACTGTACTTCCTCCCTTTCCCTTCTGCCATTGTAATATATATAAGTAATCTGCTGAAGACAGAGCAAATTTTTAAATCCACGTGTGTGCCGTTAAGCTCTTAAATCCATATTGGTGCTTACAGAAAATTGGCTTGTGGTTTAAAGGTGCTGAGCACCTGCCATTTCATTCACTTCAAGCACTGCAGGAGTCCTGGCTGTTCAGTATCTTTTGAAAATACATCCAACAGTGATTTACTTAAGGGCCTAGATATAGATTAGAGTCTAACATTAGACTCTAAATTCTGTCTAGGACAGCCAGCAAGCGGCTATGTGGCTAAGAATCCAGGTTGTGCATCAGTAGTGTTAGTAGATGGGGGGGTAGGCAGTGGGCTAGGGTCCAGAGGTGTCTGCCAGGTTTCCTGACCTCTTGGCAATAGGGTATGACAGGGGTAATGACAGCTCCTATCCTACATGACAGCTGAGCACAGTGGCTGAGGCTGATGGGAGTTGGAGTCAGACAATATCTGAAGAGCACCACTTTGGCTTCCCTGGACAATGGCAATCCAGTTTATATAATATAAACTCATAAAAGGCGTTCTGTAGGGCTCCCATACGTCCAGGTACAACCCCATTACTCTGTGATCCTCAGAGGAAGGGACAGATAATAAAGATGAAAGTTAAATAAGGTTTCGTTGCAAAGCTGTTTGAAATACGTGCCTGACGGACAGTGTCTTTTGAATTTTTCCAGTATCGCACTTAAAGTGTTGCAACTATTTTGTGACCAAGACAACGCTCTCTTGCCCAAGCTGCTCTGTTTTCTCTCTTCATAAACATGATTTAAGTTTTCATAGTTATGCAGCAACGGTGTGAACCATTTCTGCAACTGCTCAGCAATCTTCCATGGAATAAAGTACACTGTACAGTATGCAGGATTGCACATCTGTAAAGGGTGCCATTAAGGGGTGGGTGGGGTGGAAGCATTTATTGGTTTGTTTTGCCTATAGCAGTGCATCCATTAGCATTGGATGGCTCCACTTGCTGTGAATGAAAAGCAATCAATGCAGAGATGCATTTATCACAACCAAACCTTGCATCTTCTTTAAAGATTTCCTGGAGCAGCCAAGGAGGAAATAGTGCTGTGCTGCCTATTGAACTCTTGCTGCAGCTTAACCGCAGCAAGAAGCTGTAATCCTATTGTGCTTTCCCCGCTGTCTCCTGGGAAGCAAACGGCATTGAAATGACTGAGCTGCTGTCCTGCCCCTTCTTCACCTGCCTTTCTAGCTGTAAATATAGTGTACGCCTATAAATAACAGTTTGTCGCACCTTGAAGCACGTTTCTTAACAAGAGGCGGTAATTTACTGAGGTGATAAACTGTAACTAATACTAGGGTATCATAATGGGTAAATAGATTAGCACCATGAGCCTCTGTATTTCACTTTCCAGGGAGTCCGTTCGTTCATTTAGTCTCTCATAGATGCTTACCACAGCATTTTGCAACACAGCAGCTATGCCTGATGGTTCCAGAATCAATAGTCACATGTGTTGTGTTAGCTTGGCGCACATTAGCAAATTTAGCAGTAACTTCTGGTCACTGAGCCTCTTTGCCATTCATCCTGGGTCCTGCTTACACACACCCACACCCCCCAAAAAGGGGTGGGGATTTATTGGCCCCGTCTATTATTAAATCTCCTGATTTGAAGGCATTAACTGCCCCATTGTTTTGTTTCATAAAATAAGCATGAAAACAGATGTAAGCTCTTCATTTTGAAGTATTCATTTTGAAAGGAAGGAATGGTCACTGGGGAACCACACCCTTGTTTAAAGATCTCTAAAAAAGGTTTCAAGCTTTAGTTAATAGATCAGTCATGCCAAGCTTGATTAACTGCTCAGGAAAAATTTAACAGGGAGGGCAAGTTTTCAGTGGTGGGATTGTAGTTTAAGAAGGCCCTTGTTGCTATTTTTCTAAGCTATTTTGCCTACTGTAATTGGAAATTACAATGGTTATAGTTGTTTATTAAATTGTCAATTGTCTTACACTTCTTTTAATATCAAAAGGGCACATATGTTGAGGTTTGGGGTAATACGCAATTTTTTTTACATTTTTAAACAATTTTAATTTGGTTAAAAGATAGGTAAATAATAAGATAAACATTATTTGATTAGTTAATAGCCTTAATATAAACATAGTATTGGAACTATAATACAAAGACCTGCCTTGGAGAGAAGATATGCTTTCTCTTGGAGCACCTATCCTACGTATGTATGAAAGATATGTAACAAATATTTTCTTCATCAAAGACCGATGCAAAACAGACATCATTTTTTCACACATCTTTAAATTTGGATGAAACTTCTGACAGTGTTCTCAAGGACAAGAGGACACAAAAGATTCTGCATCATTTTGGTTGGAGGGTGATAATGATAATTAGTACATTTACATTGCACTTTCCCTAAGTACTAAACGTGTTATTCACTGATTATCTTTGTCATTTATTCTGACTGTCCTACGAGGTAGGCCAGTATTTGTTGTTGGCATCTGTCTGTCTCTGGCGACAATGGAGGAGCGCAGCTTTGGGGGTGAAGGCAAACTGTTGGAAGTCCAGGCCTTCCAGGGGGTGGGGGGGATGAACTGGAAGATGAACTAGAAATCATTCAAAGTTTTGTCCCAAAATGAATTTATTTCATCTTTAGTTCACCCCAAAATTATGGGCGGTAATCAACTAAATTGGGCCCACTAATTTCAGTAGATCTGCGGTGAGTAAAACTTAGCTGACTACTGTACTACCCTGTGGGAAATATTTTCAGGTGTAGTTTAGAATTTTTGTTCATTCTGAGCACGGAGCTCTTGTGGTTCAATACTACTTCAGTCTTGAGGTGGGGAATTGTAGGTTTGAATTATAATTCTTGCCATCTATCAGAGAAGAGGGTTCTGGCCTAGTCTTCGCTGTAGTCTTCTTGTTTTCTGTATGCAGGAGCATTATGCAATATGTGGCACAATCCATTAAAACCTGTACTATCTGATCCTTCCACTTTTCTAGACAGGGTGATGAACCTCTAGATTCTTTCTTGCTTGACTGAAGATTGTACCTGTTTAGGCACAAAATAGATTAGGGTATTTAATCTCTCCACCGATTGCTCCCCTTTTCATCTGTTTGACAAGCAGGTCTCAACTGACAATATTTAACGTTGCATAGAGTAGATGTTTGTACGCAAATAAGCTGTTTTCTTTCTTAATTCCCCTAAAAATCTGAAGAAGTGTGCATGCACACGAAAGCTCATACCAAGAACAAACTTAGTTGGTCTCTAAGGTGCTACTGGAAGGATTTTTTTTATTTTATTTTGTTTTTTCCCCTAAAATGAAACACTTATCCAGAACCATGTTAGCATCCCAAGTCTGACCATGTCTTGAGTTTTTATCAAGTGAAAAAACTTGGCCACCTCTTGTGCCTTGCAGATTATTAATTGTAGGACTGTTTTAAAACTGTCAACCTTTCCCTGTCCTGTGACGTACAGGGGAAACCTTGGTGGCTGAAAGATTGGGGTGGCCAGGGGGTGGGGTGGGGGGTGGTGGAGATCAGGCTGTCTTTGAGTGCTTCAGCCAAAAGGACAACTTTCTTCATTTAAGGGAAGGAAGTCAAGAGGGAGATGGTTCTTAATGTTCAGTTCTGCAATGCCGAAAGCAATGCAGCGTAGCAATGGGCTGAAATCCAGGCATTAAACTGCAGCAGAAAGTAGAGCTGAGAGGGTCCATCTGTAAAATCTGTGCTCCTGTTTTATAAGGGGGGGAGGGGGGAACGCAGCTGCTTGGCTGCTCTGTGTGAGAAGGAGAAACTGACTGTTGGCACCATCTGCGGCTGTCCTTTGTGCTTGCTGCTTTATCTGTTCATTATAGTGTGATACTGAGTTTCTCGTGCTTTGAGTTTCAATGAGATGAGATGTGCCTAAATACAGTTGGGGCCTAAAAAGCGGCAGCTAAAGCATGCTAAAGATGAATAGAGTAATCTGCAAATTAATTTTCTGTTTGTTTCATCTTACTGGAATGGGCAGAGCATGGTCATGTTCTTCAAAATCCAGCTGCACCAGATGGGTCTGTGTGTGGCCTGTGTGTATTCAATTTTCCTGGGCCACATGCAGCCTGGTACAGTAGAGGCAGGCTTCTGTAGCAGAGAGTGGTCTGGAAACTCTTTATGTTTCCTCCCTGTCATTCTCCTGCGGCAGTGGGAGAAGATAGGATATGTTTTTGTTTCTGGTCTATGCTCGTTTAATGTTCAGTCACAAAGACTTTGGAGGAGGTGGAAAAGAGCAATAACGGCACCATTTCACATTTCAGTAGGGGGAAAGATTATTTATAATCAGGGAGCAGGCAAGAAATAAAGGTGCTTTGGAGGAATAATCACATGTGGGTTGAATTCTGGGGGCCAAGGTTCCCTTCTCTCTCTAACTAGTACACCTGCCAAAAACCGAGAAAGACTAGCCAATGAGGGCACAGGATACTGTTGCCTTGGTTGTTGCCCTCTGTGGAGAGGTTTGCCTTCTTCAGTCTTTGCTAAGGATTGTGTAACTGAGAAACTCAGTTTTTGGAGTTGTTGCATTTAAATGCACTTCTGATTTGCTCATTTTAGCTGTTTTCAGTGTGCTTTTAATGCCTTGGCATAACTATGGGCTCATAGTTAACATGGAGAGGCAATTTATGAAAATTAAAAATAAAATAACACTAAGTTGAGAGGCATGTGCTTCATGTTGCATTGAAGGACAGCAGAGTGGGAGATATTGCAGAGCTCCTGTTGATTTCTGTGATGCTTGTGCAAGAGAACTTCCCCAAGTACCGGTACTTGTACTCCACTAACACATGGAGGCCATTTTCCCCCACCATGGGTGTCATATTTCTGCCTTCATACAAATGTCCAGAAATCCCAGAAGTAAAAGATGGCAATGAGTAATTTAAATTTCTCTCTTCCCTGAAATTCTTCCTTTAACAAAACCCAAACAGCCACCTACCACAAACATAGATGTATGACGCATCTACCTAAAGGAGGGCTATGCTGTGATGTTTTACATTTCACAGTTACAACATATATGAATCAGATATTTACTTTCATGGATATTGATCTCACCTTGTTTACGCTGGGTGAGGGGAAACTTTCCTTCAGCTAACCAGGTGGTATTCTGCTATTGCCACTCCTTCTTCTGCTTTTCCCCATGTCTGTCTCCCACTGCAAAGCAGGTTTACTGGCACTCATTTGCAGATTCATGTCACAGAATCATTAGACTGCTTCCTCCTTTTATCTTTATTTGTCGAGAGCATTATATGCTCACATTTGAGGAACAACTCACCCCTTGCATCAAAGCTACACTTAAGATGGATGGTTTCCATTCGACACCACCGTAATTGCGTTCAGCTTGTGTGGAGGTGCTCTGCATTTGCTTTTATGCCAACACTGGCTGCATTTACAGTTTTTCCAGAACACTTTGTTCATTTCTCCCCCTGCTTTCCCCCTCAGAACTCAAGTGGCCACAGTGTAATGTTAGATAGTGATTGTTATCTCCAGGCAACATAAAAGAGAGGGGAAAGAGGGAGGGCGAGTACCCTTTGTTGCTGGCACATTAGTAATAATGTGCCAGGGATAAAGGGTGAGCACAATTTGATCAAATGCTTGTTGACAGATTCCTTGGCTAATAGAGAGAAGGAGCTCACAGTAGTTCTCTGTGCTTAGAATGCATTAGTCCAGAGCATAGTGTGCATGCTGTCTTTAAGGGATTAATCACTAAAAGTGCAGAGGGGATATAGAAATTCTAAAAGAAAGAAAAAAACAGTGAGCTTCCTCACTGAGCAACCCCTTCAGATGTTATACCTACCCAGTTTTAAACTAGGGACCAGCAACTAGTGAGATCGGTGCCTCTTATCTTCTTAATCAGTGGGCATGGTGGCATTTTCTCATATCCAAATCTGTCTGTGTGGGTTTGTGATGTCATCATGCTGACTACATGATCTCTGGTGGTCTGGGACCATGTAGCTGGCAAGAAAATGATGTTGAAAGACATGACAGTGGAAAATTGGGGGGGGGGCGTATCTGAGGAGTTGCCAAAGCCTTCCTTTCATGCTGAAAATATTTTGCTTTCAAAAACTTGGCACAGCCCATGAAATCTAGTCATTTCTCAAGGTGCTAAACAGTAAAATAAGGCCTTGCATTTTAAAAATTGCTTTAAATAATAACTGGAGACTATTCTGATTTCAAATAAAGTGGTAAGGCTAGAAAGGACAGAAATGAAGGAAGAAGAGGGCTATGGTACACAGTTTTGGTGGACCAAGATGGTTTTAATCATGAAGGCAAATGAAATTACAGCAGAATACTTCAGGATAAAGTTTAATAAAACAGTTTATATCAGAGATGAACCTGTGGCACTCCAGGTGATCTTAAATTCCAGCTCCCATCAGCCCCTGTTACTATAGCCAATGGTCAGGGGTGATGAATTGCTTGTTTTTTTATTGTAAGCATTATACTGGTAAATATATAAATAATATTCTTATCCATTTATGTGTGTGTTCGTGACTGTAATACACAATTCATTCTTCCAATCACTTTTGTGTTTTTGTTTCCAGCGTTGCTCTCGTCGTGGTGTGAGGAGCTGGGACGACTCTTGCTGCTGCGTCACCAGAAAAGTCGGCAAAACGACCCTCCTGGGAAGCTCCCCATGCAGCCGCCCATGAGCTCCATGAAACCCTCCCTTTCGCACAGGTGAGTCCCATGCAGGCCTTTGCCCTGCAACAGCACACACAGAATTAGTTACTGTGATCGGTGGTGTAACTGGAATGCCTGCTGCTAAGTAGGGGAAATAGCTGCATTTTATACACAGGAAAGAGCGAAAGAAATCCAAGCATCTTCGGAAGTTGGCTATAATTCTGCTACGTTTGCACCAGGCACTGGTGTGAAGTGCATGAGTATGTGTTCTGATCAAACTTGAACCTCAGCCTCCTTGGATTCCACATTGCTGAATTCCTCTTACTTAGTAAATTATTTCTTATATTTCTGATCTGTGTGGAATGGCCATGTAGAGATGTAATGGTGGCCAGGAATTATACTTGAGGAGATTAGCCAATGCACAAGCCGCTCCTCTCTTCCTGGAGTGGGTAAACAAACCCTGGAGCAGCTGGTTTAGTGTTAACATGTGAACCAGAGCTTATGGTTTGTTTCTCTCCAACAAACCATGAGTACGGGTTCATACGTAACGCTAAACCAGCTGCTCTGGGTTATGTTTCCCTGCTCTAGGAAGTGAAGAGCCAAGTGGGGATCTCTTGATCTGCATTCATCAGCCAATTTCCCTAACCATGGATTTTGGCCAGCGTTGCATGCAAATGAGACCAATCAGTATAGAGGGGTTATGGAAAGGAGTGACTGGCTCCAAATGCTTGCACTTTGGCACTTAAGATGGAAATCCAAGCTGGAGAAGAATTGACAGTTTTGCCCTGTGTGGTTCTCCTCCTGCTGCCCCAAACAAAGTTATGCAAGCTAATGGAGTGGCTTCGTTCCATTTGCTTGTGTGGGGAGTTTAGAAACCCTGCATGGCTGAAATCTGAGGATGTGGGAGGCAGGGAGGGTCCTCCCTCCACATGCTGAGGACCAGGAGGAAAGGAGCCCCTCTTTCAGCCTCAGGTTTTGTTCCTGTAGGATTCCCCCATCCTTGTCAGTTTAAGCTAATGGAAGAAAACTTCTCCACTAGCTTGTATAGGGGTGAGGTGGGCAGAGCAAATAATTTTCCTAAGCTCTTGGATTGGGTTTGAAAAATAACCTCAGATATTCCCCTCCTAAATAAAAAGATCTCAGGTTTTCTTTCTGTTAATTCAAGGCGTTCGGAGAACTTGCTTATTTCAACATGGCACCCTCTTTTCCCTTTCTCTGCTCCATCCTTTGAGCAAACAAGCAGCTTGAGAGGGTCATTTGGAAAAGCAAGCTCTACCTGAAGCTTTCTGAATCATTTTTGGGTGATGTACCCCAAGAAAGCAGAGGTGAGGTCAGCAAGGAAGTGGGTCTGCAGCACCCTCCACTCTCATTTGGCTCTGCTCAGAGTCCTTGGCCACTCAGCTCACTAACACCTCTCTCTGCCTTTCTCTCTTGTATCACTTGCTTCCCCCTTATTTCCTGCTCTAGCTCCACCATCCACTTGGGCTCCTGCATTCCGCAGGACTAAGACCCTCCTGTTTTACTCGCTGATCCACAATCCCTCCACACACTTAACCCTAACAAGGTGGCAAGGTTACACCACAAGGCAGGAAGGGTCCCCACTTTAACACAGCACACATTGTCATGAGAGTCACTTAACCAAACCCATCAAATTTCCCTCTCCCTGTGGTCTTTTGTTACAAGCTTCTCACTGAGGATATTCTGTGATCTGCCCTCATTATAATTGTACTCGAAAGATCAGAGTGTTGTCCTTTTTTCCTGCTGTCTAGTCAAAGTTATCTGGATTCCCTCCCCTCTCTTTTGCCCCTTTCCTTCCCATGCACATTTGAGTGATGAGTGGAAAAAAATAAGCAAGGACATAAGCTCCCAGGGGCATATTTATTGCATGTTTTCTTAAATACTCAAAAGTTATAGGAAAGAGACCCAGTTGCACAGAATGGAAGCTTGGCGATCCTTTTCTCCCTATATATGTGGTGGTGGCTCTAAGACAAAGAATGCTTGGCGAACTGGCTAGAAGTAGGCAGCCAGGCAGTTGCATGAATAAAAAATATATGTAATATGCCACAAATGTTGGGTGCCTGGCAGGAGAATTGAGGGCCATGATCTCAAGGAAGTGATATCCACATGTTCTAGCTGACAGTTATATTAAAGAGTTCACAGTACCTCTTTCTAAGGATATTATAAATAGATAGATCTTTCAATTCTGAAAAGAATATGTACTTTTTAGTGCCCTGAAACCATCAATATGTTACAGTGACTTTCCAATTTTTGGTGACATTCACACATTCAGATTGATTGTCAGAGGCAAATGAATGTGAATGTTTGAAAGCTCAAGAATACATCTTCAAATGTTGACAGTCACCTGTCAGCATGCAGTGGTGAATGTCTGAAAAGTGATGACATTTCTACATTTGGACATTCACACACATCATCTGAGATTATCAGCATTCACGTGAGAATTTCAACATTCAGCACATTTTGCACTTGTACCATTTCCCCCCAGAAACTTCGTTGTATAATGAGCATGTGATTTCTAAGGTCTAAGGTAACAGCATTCAGTTATACAGCTGCTGATGTTTATATTAAATATACCAGTTATTATTGCTATAATTCCCAGATTAATGGAAACAGACAATAGTCTGTTCAGAGAAAACAGTCTCTGAAGTCTTTTATGGTCCCCAGCTGAAGTGTAGATTTAAATTCTGGAGGCAGAGTTGCTCAGAAGACAAAGCTTTTCTGTAAATCTAGTAAGTTATCTTAAGAGAGAACTGGGAGTATTGTTGTTGTTTTAGGATTTGCACAGTCTTAAACTCAGAATAAATGTTCAAGTAGCTTGTGGGATATGTGTACTGAGCTGTAGAAGGGGAAACAGAACTGAAAACAAACTGTGGCATGGGTATGCATTGATTTCATTGGATTGTGTGTAAACTACATTCGGATCATTTGCAATTAAGGGCAATATAGGAAAAAATTTTTAAATTAAAACTGCTGAATTGTGCCCAGTATATTCCTTTTTGATCATGAAAATAATGAAAAGATGAAAAAGGAAGGTCTAGCATGTATATTTTGCATGTATATTGTACATTTGAAATGTTCAAAACAATTCCCATGCATTATCTAAATTAGCCCCACATCAGCCATGTCAGTTTGCAGAGGAGCATGAGAAGGCTTGTCTAAGGCAAGAGAGTTTATGGCGGAGACAATATTTTAACCAGGGTGAATGTTATACCCAGCTCCAACTGTTTCAGCTACTACACGGTTTCTCTGCAGACCTTTGTGCGTTTAGCATGAAGGTCTGAAGGGGATTTCTAAGTGCATTCCGTTGAACCAGTCCATGATTCCTGATAAGACAGGGAAGAGAAGACTTGTAAGTTCAGAGACTTTGGGGGCAGGGTTTGTGTCCCCCACCCATAGTTTTACCCTTTGCATGGTCAGGCGGAGACCTAGACATGCCTAATGTGAACTCAATTGGTAGCAGGTAATTAGAGCATAATTTTCTAACGAAATCAAACTTTTAAAAATAATTGTAAACTAAGGAAGGCAGGGGCACACCAAACCTTATCCTGGTTTCAACAAGAGCATCTACTTAGTAGTCATTCAGAACCATTCTTTATCCTGTTGTGCTTTGTACACTTAGTAAGGTGCTTGTTGCAGCTTGTATAGCACATGTTAATGCTTTGCAGTGTCAGTAACAATGTCTGCAAACACACAGCTGCTCATTGCAGCATTTTCTGTTATCGCAAGTCTTTTTTGGCTCCTTTTTTATCTCCTATCATCCCCAGTTTTGCCTTCAATATTAATTAAATGGCAATTTCCTTACAACCAGTGATCATATTTGGATGCTTTCTTAGAGAAATCAGAATTGATTAAAATAAAGAGATGAAGGTTTTTTTAAATAAAAAATAAAATACAAGTGATTTGATTCCAGAGATTTGATAAAATTAAATGGAAGATGAAATTAACTACTAATTCAATTAGGGGCTTTATTATTAATTAGCATTATTAGGCATCCATGAAGTTCATCTAAAATATCATATACATGTTCTTTTCAAGCTTGAGGACAAGGAAGGGATTTTGGCCATTTCACTCCCTTTTCCTTTAATATTTTTGTACCAGTCATAGGAAGAACCCCTTTGATTATGTGGTTTGTTGAATCATATCTAGAACATAATAACCGTTTAAAAAATACAGAACCATGAACTGGAAATGGAACTGTATCCACAGCTGACATCAGTGCTTACAATTCATAAGCTAAATTTAGACTTACTGCATTCTCGTAATACGTAAACCCTAGTTTACTTTGGTAAAATCATTTGATAAGCACCTGCTTCGCTCTTCCCTTTTCCTCAACTGATAGTGAAACTGAGAGGCTGCATAGGTCTTGATTCGCAACACATTTGAGCCTACAGGAATCAAGTGCTTGCAATCATTCCTGCAAAGATGACACAGCCGTCTTGATTGCCAAGTTACCTACTACTTTTTGAAGGCTACTAGAAAAGGGTGGGCACAATTTGGCTAAAATTGAAAGGAAGCCAGGGGGTGGGACTTGTGGTTTTCATTAAGGTCCCACTACATTCTCCCCCACCTCCAAAAAATAATAATAATAATCAAGCATTCTCTAGTCTCTAGATTAATCAAGCAAGGAGAACATTAACTGAGATTAATTTTGTTGGGTGAATAAATGTTAACTCCCAAGAATATACGGTACTTATTTGGCGAAGGGGTATGCTGCTTTGGTGCTGTTGTTCACCTGTATTTTTTTTTTAAGTGTGAGAAAGAAAATATTAAAATATGGATTCTAATAATGAGCTGTAGCATTGTTAAATGGTTTTCTCTTATGGCCCAATTCTAGATAGTTATCAGTTTTGAGGACAGTAAGTGATTTGCAGTCAAGAAAAATGGTTACGTAAATCTAGTCATGGTTTTCCTTCACATGAAGTGATGCTCAGGCCCTTTTCAGACAGGAACACAACAAGAGTAATAATGTGTTTGTGCATGCCCTATGTCTCCCCCTCATAACACATGAAGACCCATGTTTCCTTGAATGAGGAATCTACCTGCGTCTAAGATGCAGATCAGATTAGGAAGCAGGTGCAGGCGGGACTGTCCCATTTTCTGAGGACTCATAACTCAGGGATTCAAGGGATGCAGTTGGGAGCTAAGGTGCAGAGCAGGACTGGCCCAAGATGTTTAGCCACTGTAGGCAAAATGCCCCAATGATGTCCCCATCCCCACTATGCCAGCCCCTTCCCTGCTTCCAGCCCCACCACCGCAACTGCACCCTTGCCTTAAGCTGTGTGTGTGCTGCCACCACAACACAGCAACAAGGACACAGCAGTGAGGGCAACAGCACTGTGGTGGCAGCATGGTTGAAGGCTGGGTGGGGCTGACAGCGGCAAGGAGGGAGTCAGATCTGCCTGCCGAGGCAAATGGCTTCACCTTGCCAGTCTGGTAGGGATAGCACCTGATGGGTCAAGAGCCACGCCTGGCCGTATACTGTGACTCAGGTTTGAATCTGGTGTGTGTGGGGGGGGTGCTTATAGCAAAAGAGCAGGTCATGACAATAAAAATACATGATAAAATACCCCACAAAGATAATTAAAAATCTTTAAACCAGCAGGCGAAATGCAGTTAATTCATCTGATAAACCAGGTGGATCCATTTGGCTATGGACACACTCAACATTCCTGAAGGCCTGTAGGAAGAAGCATGTTTTCTGCTGATGCAGAAAACTAATCATCCAGATTTTAAGGGAAGAATATTCCACAATTGGCTTGCCACCACCAGGAAGGCCCTGTTCCGAGTACCAGGTCCCCAGATTCCACATATAGCAAGAAGGCCTTTCCTGACAGATCTTAAATAATGGACTGGGCAATGCAGAGATAATTGCCCCTTCAGATAATGGAGTCCCAGCACTCAGGACTTCATATGTCAACACTATTTAACTTTAAATTCAGTTTGGTAGCATATAGGAAGCCAGCACATACCTTTTATAATTGGTGTGATGTAGCTGTGAGTGGCCAAATCAGTCTGGCAGTCGCAGTTTGCTCTGGCTGTGATCTCTAAGCCATTTTCAAGGGCAGCATCACATTGAGTGGATGTGGATCTGGGAGATCAGATTCTTACTCTGCAAGGAAATTTCCTGAGTGACCCTGGACTAGTCACACACCTTGAGCCCATGCCACCTCACAGGCTTGTTGTTAAGGATAAAAATTGATAGCGTCCATCTATGTCACACTGAACTCATTGAAAGGACAGCACATGAAGCTGGTGAATATGTAAATAAATACAAATAGAAATGTGATAATAGATTAATGTTGGAAAGAACTGATTCCAATAAAAAGTTACTGCAAATGATTAAGCTATTAAAATTAATCTAAAATAGATTAATCAGCATGGCATGGCTGGGTTTGTGTGGGGGGGGGCAAAAATGCTAAATAATAGTGTCTTGTCTCTTCTTTTCAAAAGCTATTTTTGCTGTTCTTTGGGCATGCATACTAGCATACTAGCTGGATTTACAGACGCAAGTCCATCAAACCCTTCATTCATGCTGCCTGCTATACCTTCTCTGATTCACTCTCCCCGTAGATCATCCTTCAGTTCCCTGGTTTCTGTGCAGAGCTTTTTTCTTCTTCCTCTCTCTCTCTCTGGTTTTGGAGGCAAAAAGAAAAACAAAACAAAACCCAGAAGTGGAATCTGTTTCAGTAGCTCCTTTCCTGATTGTTGTAGCAATTGCTGACCTCCAGGCACTATGAATAAACAGCAAAGCTGGGAACAAAAGGATTCTTCTGGCTGCCATTATCTCACATTAACATAGCAGAGTTAAAGGTAGATAGCCGTGTAACATAGCAGAGGCACTGCGGTGTGAACAATGCCATTCCCATTCACCGATAATCAGTGAGTTCCTGGGCGTTTGGATTACCAAGGCAACAGGCAATGGTAGAATACTGGGTGGGTGTCTTGGTTTGGTTTTTAAAATTATTGTTATCCTCATTATTGAAGGATCAACTGGATATAGAATCCTAAGGTATTTTGATAAGTACAAGTAAAATTAATGCCTTGCTACTTAACGGGGTAAACGGAGAAATTTCCTTTGAATGCTGGCACATGGGTTGAGTAAATCATGGATGAAACAGGGCTGGCTGATGCTGTGAAATGCAATAAAGATGAAATTGTGTAAGTCAAGCTGCAAATGATTGCGAGGCATTTTTAGTGTCTTTGGAACACAGGTAACAGGTGGAATGTTAATAGCAGGTGGGATTTGTCGTGGGGGGGGGGCTGTAGCAATGTGTGTATGTGTATAGTCTACCTGAATGCCGGAATTGAGTGCAACATTAGAATCTTTTTGGAAAGGGGGGGTGATTCTATCCCATAATTTGAAAGTATGGTAATAAATAAATCCAATATCTGGGGTGCATTTTCTGTAACAACTCTCTTCCTTTCCAACATAGTTTTATCATTTTCCTAGCATGCTGTGTATGTTTTTCTGTGTAGAGTTTACATGGGCACCAAGTGTATATGGGGTTGGCCTCAGCTATACACTCTTGGCTGGACTCCAAAGAGTTATTTGGGGCACACTCAAGAACTTGGGCATGGCCACTGGCAGATGACTTCTTCGGCTTTAAACAGCAGACACCTGTGCCATATCACAAACTGCTTTTAAAAGTCCCTTTCAAAAGTGGAGGCTGCTGTTTGAGAAACACAAGACCTTTGGTGCGTAGAACTAATTGTGCCGTTCTTTGGATCCCAACTGCTTTGCTTCCAAATCCAGAATCATCCAAACTGAGCTTCTAAATAAAACTTCAATCTCTTTCCCTTATCTAAATTTAAGAGGGTTGGGTTCTGCCACCTGCTTGCATGATTTATACTAGCATCTTATTCTCCAAATGGATTGCCTCACTGTACCAACAACCTCATTAGGTCAAGGTCTTTATCAGGGTCAACTAAAGTATCACAAAATGGTGAGAAACCTTTTGAGTTCTCCGTAAAATCAGGCTGGATGTTAAGCAAAGAGGGAAGATAGATGGGGTTGGGGAGAAATAAGCTGCAGTGGTCACAGTGTTTAGACAATGTTTAGTAATCCAATTTCCAATGGAATGGTATACTCTTCAGTGCTCATACTTTTGCTTCGTCATTGAAAACATTCTCTAATAGAAAGAGTTGCCAGACTTAGACCACATCCACAACCCAGTTCATTTTGCTTTCATGACTGTCCCCTAACTATTAAGTTCCACATTATAGTTGAACTGTCACACAATGTAAAAGCCACTTTTGGAACTCGGAATAGAGTGGAAGTTTAGTGCTTATTTATGTGTTATTTGCTTCCAGAAAATATGGAAAGGAGTGCTATATTCCACAATAGTTCCAGAAGTGAAATCTCAAATATAGTGCAGAACTTAACAGTTAGGGAAACATCATGATGGATTAAATTGTCACGGGAATGCAGCCTTAGTTTCTACTAGGTGCTCTGCAGGTTACACCTAAGGATCATAATGTTTGCATTGGTTACAGTGAGTCTGTTCTTGGCTACAGCTTGTGATTAGTGAGGAGAGAGCTTAAACACAAGCCCAGGTTTGAATGAGACCTCAACTCAGCATAGTGTAGGAGTAAAAAACACCAAAGGAGGAGTAATATGGCTGCATACTTGGAGCAACCACATAGTTTGTCTGTCTGTGATGTGCAATGCGGAATTTGCTAACATAGCATACCTTAGCACATAAGTCAAACATGTAAGCATTTCATCAAATACTGTGCTTGGGCTTTGTAGGTCTAAATACACCAAATCTGAGGCCAAGGGGGTGTAAAATTTTGAGCATTTTATGCAGTGGATAAAATATTGAACATGGTGAACCAAGAATCAAATACTTGCTCAACCATGAAGTATTATCTTACTACATTTTTATCCTACTTCCCCCTCCAAGGAGCTCAGAGTGATGTACATGATTACATATTTATTTTCACAGATAGAGGTAGAGGCAGAGGTATCATCTAGTTCTAGTGAGATTTATGGTTGAGTGATGATCTCCCTGGCCTAACTCTGTTATTGTACCCACAACACCACACCAGCTGTCCATCAGAATAGTGTGTGGCTTTTGACAACTCACTCACATCCTAGCCTCACCTCAGAAGGTTGCTGGGAGGATAACAGAGATAAGGGTTGTAAACAGCTTTAGGAAAAGAACGCTATAGAAATAATTAATTCAGATTGGGACACAGAAGTCTCTATTATATGAAGATTAAATAAAGTACAGTACATGTAAGAGACATGTGAATGAGTTTTACAGAAACAGTTTTATTTGCATATCTCTCACCTGCACATAGTTTAAAAAAATTCATCTTTTCATTTCATTGATAGATATCCTAAATTGTCCTTATTCTTATTGCCTTATACCACAATGTACCGGTATGCCCTCATGCCTGTTTCTTCCACTCCACTCACACTAACTCAAGGATGAGCAGAAACCTTGAAATAGCAAGCTTTTGAAGTTAGAGATTTCATTCAAGGCAGGCAAAAATGTAGGCAGCTATGTTGATCCATTGGGGGGGGGGGATCCAAAAAGAAGCACAGTATAACATATATACTGTGTATATATAACACAGTATAACATATATACATATATATATATGCGCAAGAACAGCAAGGAGGAGGGAGAAGAAAAAGGTGGTTTTTTTTAAAGGGCCTTTTGAGGGTTTCCATTGCAAAATGTGACTGCAGTAATACGGTGCAGTCTTTCTTTCTCCCAGGATACTTTGGAGCAACCTGAAACCTTCTGCACTTGTCACAAATACTCACTGCATTTATCTCCAAAGAATTGCCAGGTGTGCCTCCAGCATCCCCTTTACCAACAGCATCTTACTAGCTCATTACTTTGTAACTTTCGGTTGGTCCTTCCAGAGTTGTTTTTGCTTTTCTTTGGAGCCGTATATTAATGCAGTCAGAAGATACGATCTTGCCATGAGATCTTGCCACCAAAATGTCCCAGACTGAGCCTGCAAATGCCCAGATAACCCACTGCGGGCTAGAACCAGTCCCATGCAGATCACCCTTTGCCTTTCAGAAAGGCACTTAAAAGGCCAATACCTCAGGACCATTGGTTCAAATGAACTAAGCCATGTGCTGCAGTGCAGTAGAAGACAACTTCCTTACCTACTGGTAGAGGAAAATTCTTCACTGCCCCCCTCCATGTGTAAGAGTCTGACTCTAGGAATAGTCAAAAGGAATTCACCAATGGAATTCTCATCCTGGAACTCCCCGCTTCAGAAAGCAGGCAGGACCCCAAAGGCACAACAAGTAGCAGTGCCTTTCTTAGGGCACGTCCACACATATCTTTTGCCCCACACTCTCTAGGCACAGACCCATGTGCCAGGGCAAAACAAAAAATAAAAAGTGCTCAGACACAGACCTGCAAAGCCCAGACCTGTGGCTAGAAATGCAGAACAAAGTAAAGTGTGGATGAGCCCCCAGTCACAATTCTCATCATGCAGTATCTTAAGATGCTGGCAGGTTTGGTTAAGATATACCTGTTTCTCTTTAGTGACCAGGAAGGTTAATGTCCGGTGACTTTTCCAGCGTATTGGGTCAAGTGCATGTTTCAGGCCTGTGTAAGTGAGAGCAAGTCAAGTGCAATTCAAATCTCACAATCATGAGAAATCTATTGACCTGGTTACCATACATCACAGTTAAAGAGGTCTGGTTTCTTAGTTGCTGTCAGTGTACAGATAATTCCATCATTTCTTTCCTGAAGTCAGCTTACTCTTCCTCTGAAACTTTAGAGCACAGTTGGAATTTTTTAAAAGGAATGTATGATGCACTAGTAGCAGGAACAGTTAAATGGTGCAGAAAAATTTAAATTAGCTTGCTTCTGGTATGCTGTAGTTCACTGCAGTTCATTTTTGAGGTGTATATGAAGAGCTTTTCAGAAGAGTCAGTATATGTTGCTTTATTATAAACGTGCAGGATGACCCGTAAATGATGGGAATGTTTGAAGGCTGCAGCATTTAAAATCTGAAGTTTTCAGATATGTAAATAGTGAGATGAACACAAGGGAGAGGGTGGTTTATTGAGTGCTGCTGTCAGTGTGCCCTTAACTCTATACTGAGAAACTTTTCTTCATTGCTATTCCAAGTAGGATTGGGCTCTTCCAACTGAAGGGTAATATAACTACTAAATAAATAAAAAATACATCTTCCAAGCATAGTCTGTTACCTTACTTTTTCTCTCAGGTTGTGAGGTTTGTCTGCTGACTTTTTTTAAAGATAGAAGAGTATCCGATTCTACCATTGACAGTCAAATGCAGCAATAGTGGTTTTCAGGCTTTCTTGCTTTAGATAACACTTTGCCTAACCATTTGAATGCTGAAGAGCCCCATACGTCTACAAAGGAACCACTACATTTTTCTGAAGATTTTGAAGGATATTTTAAAGCAGTGTTTCCCAAACGGGGGTCATATGGCCCTGGGGGGGGCAGGATATTCCAAGGGAGCCACAGGTGAAAAATGTGTAAAGGGGTGGCGCACCAGGTCAGTGAGGACTGCTTGCTTTTTAAAATTCTCCCATATATACAGAACGCCCTGTGTGCCTTTTGGACTGTATCTGTAAATTTCCACCTGTGTCAAATAACCACAGAGCCTAGGGCTTGCCGATTGGAAGGTCGGCAGTTCGAATCCTCGTGATGGAGTGAGCGCCCATTGTTCGATCCCAGCTCCTGCCAACCTAGCAGTTCGAAAGCACCCCCAAAAGTGCAAGTAGATTAATAGGTACCGCTCCGGCGGGAAGGTAAACGGCGTTTCTGTGCACTGCTCTGGTTCACCAGAAGCGGCTTACTCATGCTGGCCACATGACCCAGAAGCTGTCTGCGGACAAACGCCAGCTCCCTCGGCCTATAGAGCCAGATGAGCGCGCAACCCCAGAGTCGTCCGCGACTGGACCTAACGGTCAGGGGTACCTTTAATAATACATGGAAGATGTATCTCCCTCGGGAGGTTGTGGACTCTCCTTTCTTTGGGGTTTCTAAACAGAGGTTGGCTGGCCATCTGTCATGGATGCATTAGCTGAGTTTCCTACATTGCAGGGGGTTGCACTAGAAAGTTGACCCTTGGGGTTCCTTCCAGCTCTGTGATTCTATGTTTTCTGCTTCAACAATATTTCATTATGTTCCTATCATTTGATGTAATTATATTTTGTATAAATTTTTTAAAAATATATAAAAAATGTTCTATTTACAAACAAAACATTTAAAAACTACTTTTCTACTGGTAGGGCAGGGGCATGTGCGCAGCCAGGATTTTTGTTAGGGGGGTGGGCAGAACCTCAGATTTGTATCGATTTTTACTTACTGGGGACAGCTACCCTGCCCCCCTTGGCTATGCCCATGGGGGGGCACAGGAAGGAAACAAGGTTGAAAAGGGGCCACGGTCAGAAAAAGGCCCATTTTTGTTAGGGAGGCCCATTGAATGAAGCATGCTACCAAAAAATTTCATGTGGCTCTGCATGGCAGGGATGGATTTGGTTGTGATAAAGAAGTTGTCTTGGGCAGCTTGCCCACGTTTCCTGATTTTCTCATTGAAGAACTCTAGAGGTCCCCAGAACACAGTTTGAAAAACACAGCAATAAAGAACCAAGCTTTTGAAGCATTCAGTGGTTTTTAAAAGATGGAATCTTGACAAGTACAATTTTTTCTCAGTCCTGCAGCGGTAGTATGACATGTCAAGCTGCATGCGCCAAAGTTTCCTCTTCTGCACAACTGGTACAGAGACAAGATAAATGTCTTCTGTAGCATCTTGTCATTTAAGCCCCCGTTCTGGCATTATCCTGGCAGCAAGGAAGCTGCTGCTTTTCATGCTGCCCTAATAATGCCTGGAGCCCAAGGCAACCTGGGAGGAGTCAGGGATTCAGCTAGATTCTACACCAATGTTGCCTTCCTGGGAGCTGTGAGAAGGAGCTGCCTCATTATCCTCTTCACATGATTAGGATTCCCAGCATAAAAGGAGCAATGCAAGGAGCCAATTCCAGAAGGGACTCTACATTTACCCCTTTCCAACAGGCTGTACTACAGAGCACCCCAAGGTCCTCACCTGAGCTCAGTGAATTTGAGGAGGGTGAGGAAGGGACGTAATACATGCATAAAAGTTTCTAGTAATCTATAAATTTTATTTAGACACAAAAGGGTTGAGGGCAGTATTTAACCTCACAACAACCTTGTGAGAGGAGTTAGGCGAAGAAAAGGTGAGTCACGCACATCGCATCATAGATTTGAACCCAAGTCTCTTGGGTCAAAGTTCAACACACTAAGCAGTACACCACACTGGCTCTCCTCAAAGTTAATTGGATTACAGTTAGTTTTATCTTATATTGGCAGGTTTCTTATAGTTCAATTCTTTAGAATTATTATTTTTAAATGTCAAGTCCCTGTTGAACACTCTAGTCTAATATAGCTGGCCTGGTCACAGTACACTGGTTTCAATCAATGGCATATGACGCATAAGGGAGAGATGCGGCTGGTGTCTTCTTGGCTATACCTGGTATCCCCATGGATCTGGCATGGGGATCAGGTCCACTCTAGTGCTCACTTTGTCCTCCACCTTTCCCCTGGCCTCCTTTCCTAGTTCTGTCTCTCTCCCCTAACCTCCCATCCTGCTTTCCCCCATCAAGCTCTCACTTTGGAGACAGCGGCTGTAGCTCACTGAGGCAGCCCATGCCTTGCACATGGAATGTCCCTGGTTCAATCCCTGGCATTTCCAATTACAGATATTGGGTATCAAGGCTGTGGGAGACCCATTACTGAAACCCTGGAGAGCTGCAGTCAACACTGGGCAAGATGAGCCAGTGGTCAGATTCTGTATTAGGCAGATTTTCATGCTTATATGCTCAACTGGTCTGTCATACACTCTAGTCCTCTGTGCTGTTTCTCACTTTGCTTCTGAGAAAGCCTCCAGTCTTCTAGGCAGAGTGAGAACAATGGCATAATCACTTCACTGGGCCTTCCAGGATGTTCTGCACTCCAGCACATACCTGTTTGAGCCAGCCTCTGGCACCAGCCCTCACAGTTGCACAGTTACTCCCCAATTGTTTTACTACCTGCATTACTTGTTTCCCCATCAGAGCTGCTAAGTGGTTAATGTCCAGTGTTGTGACTCTGAGATTAATACTGTTTTTCACAGATGCAGGGGTCTTTGGGAATGTCAGATTCCCCGTGCATCAATTCACATAGTCTGCAGTTTAAAACAGCAACCCCAATATTTCTTTCAAAGTGTCTCCCTTGTGTCTTGGGGCAGAACTACATATTCTGGAAGCCGCCCAGAGTGGCTGGGGAAACCCAGCCAGGTGGGCAGGGTATAAATAATAAAATTCACCCCCAGTCCATGCTAGTGGCTGCTGCTGCTTGCAGTGCCGGATTTAGGGTTGTGAGGGATGTTCCCCTGCACAGGGCACGCAAAATGGCAACAACAATTTATACGAGTACCTACTGAGAAGATTAATTAAAAAGAGGAACTGCACCAAAAGTAATTACTGCAAAAATAATAAATATTTGGGGGGAGGGTGCCAAATTTTGCCCTTGCTCAGGGCACCGAATTACAAAAGTCTGCCCCTGCTGCTGTCAAATGCAGGGAGGTGTGCATGCATTGCTGATGCCATGACATGGGATAAGCAATATTATATGTTGCAGGAAAAAACTCAATGTGAATATGGTATTTTCAGAACCGCACCCCCACGCCCCCCTGTATTGTGTAGATACATATCAGACTGTAGCTTATTCTTTGTGTGTTAGTGAGTATGTAACAAAATATTAGCAATTTATCTAGCTTTGTGATTTGCTAATGTGCTCCTTTTCCTCTTTGGTGGTAAAGTAACAGAGGCTGGTTAGATTATACTGCAATTTTCCTGTTTGAAAGCAAAAATAAGTTGGATGAAGTGAGGAAAGCCAAGGGTGTGTGTGTGTGTGTGTGTGTGTGTGTGTGTGTGTGTGTTTGCCTGCCCATTGTCTGGAGTAGCTATAAGCATAACTTAGCCCCAGGTCATAGATGACATCATTGTGAGGACCACATGCAAAACAGGGTAATCAATGTGCTTTGTTAGGGCTTTCAATTTTTATTCTGGACCTACACTTTCCCTTCTGATTCATAGGTGCATATGTGACGGCTGCCATCTTGACAGACCCCAGAGATTGAAACGGGGACCTCCAGAGCTGAAAGCGTGAGTCTCTACAGCTTGCGCTAAAGAGCCAGGCTCTGAAATAGGCTGTAAAAGACTCCCTTGTTCTCTGTGGATCAGCCACAGAAAGGGATAGTTCATATACTTAGATAGATTGACCCGTAGCTATTCATCCCCAGGTTCTTTCCCTGCATTTAGTGCTTCAGGAACAGTTCTCTGCAGTGCTCTGTCCTTTGATAGCTCCCTCTTTGTACCACCAAATCCATGCTTCATATTTCAATCCTAAGGAAACTCACCAAAAGTTGCCTTTACTCCCTTCACTGGCATTACCAGTAGGGCATGTGGGTAAACAGCACCAGAGCAAAAAGCTGCTCTTGGATCAAAGGTGTTTTCATAGACAAGATGTGCCAATGTGAATAGGGAACAGTTACAGTGACTGTACACAAAGTCAGACAGAAATGTCCTAAGGACATTTCAGATAGGCTGGGGTAGTTGTTTAATAATTGAGACCTGTGTCTTGCCCTGTCACTAAGCCCCAGGGGGAGAAACAACATTTTTACTTCACTTACCTTTACATGATAGTTCTGTGATGAGATGGGTCACCATTATTTATAATATACACATAGAGAACTAACCCTGGGAAAGGTGTTTTTTAAGGCTATTCACTGAGTCTAGGGTTGCCTACGGATTTGAACCCAGGTCTCCTGATTCCACCTTCCAGCCCATGACCACTGGAGTTTTCTTAGCTGATTTTGGGAAGTTTAAGGAGCTGTGCTTACCTGCAGTGCATCTTGTTAGCATGAGACCCCAGCAAACCGCCTAGCAGGTAATTGCAGGATTGGGGTATTAAAGAACAGAACCACAGTAAATGTGGGCATTGTGAAGAGGGACTGCAGAATATGTGAAAGCATTACCCTACAGTTAAGCATTCTATAAAAGAATCAAGGATACGCCGGTTGCAGTGACACTTAAGAGACTCAGACTGATAGAATGCATTATGCTGCCAAATTAAATTTCCAAAGCCTAGGTGCCTCTTCTCAAAAAGCAGAGTTGGGAGACAAAAGTTGTGTGTGGAAGTGGGGCTTCCATACCCCCAAACACCCCCTTCCATTCTCCTTGCACCCCGCTCCATTGTTTTCCCCCCTTGCCAATGTTCTAGGGCAGTGGTTCCCAATTGGTGGTCTGCAGACTGCAGGGGGCCCGTGGCACCATTCACATAACAAAAGCTACTATAGAGATATCAAAATTTGCAAAAGTAGGGGTTCCATAGCTTGGCTTCTGAAAAACAGGGGGAGGGCACAGAACTTAGCTAATTGGAAACCACTGTTCTAGACACGTGACTGAAACATGATGCTTACACTCCAGCTGAGAAAATAATGGCAGGGAGAATTGCAGTGGGGAAGTAGCTGCCAGGGAAAGGATTAAGCACCTCTCCTCCCACTTCCAAGTCACCCCTTCAGTGGAGAAGCAGCAGCTAGGAGGCTGAAAAGTGAATTGGCTGTAACGTATGGTCCCAGACGATGAGGAGAACTAATGTCCCAACTGACTGCAAGCAAATACTTTGTTCTTCATCTTGCAGTTTCTTTAACTGTTTGATTTTAGTGCTTTACTGTGCTACTGATGGAAGGATTTTGCTACAATGTTTTCATAAAATCACACTGTGGTATAAAAACTAGTATCCTGATTCTTGGCACATTTACTTGATAGCTTTTACTAGATAGCAAGTTTCAGTATTCACAGTGCAACCTATTTCCATGTTGTGTGCAGTATTCCCTAGGTAAAGCTTAGTCTGAGAATGAGGGTCTAAATAAAAGTGTTGACGGACTAACAGATTATTTTCAGTCCTTGGTGTCTCCTGTAGCTTCATCATAGCAAAACCTATTATAAGTCAGGTTGCATTAAAGTGGTTGTCTTCAACCTTTCTGTTCACCTCTAGCCCCAATCTACAACATGGAGCCCACATTTATGTTTTCTCTTTCTTTCCTTTTTCTTAAAAATAAAATAAAAATGATTGTGATGATGCCATTGGTACAATCCACTTCAGGTTACACAAGTTGAAAGCCAGTGTTTTTATGCTTATTTAGGTTAGAAAATTATCCACAATAGCATTGTCCTCCAAAGGAAAGTTCCCCCATTGTTACTCTTGAGAAGTCAGCCTGTTTTAAGTTTTGGAGGAAGCTAAACACCCTTTAAATTGTGTTTCTGTTCCCATTGCATCCCCTCCAGTCATGCACAATATCCATTTCAAAGGGATGCCCTCCAAATAAACATTTGCATTCTTAATTATGTATCATGGTTAAGAAGATGTTTCAGATCCAGTTTGTTTATTCCATTTGTATTGTTACTTTTGTTTTTGTCCATTGCTCATTTTCAACAGGTAGGACCTGCTAGGTCAATTTTGATTGTGGGCCGTTGCCATGTTTGGATCCCCATGCCATGTACAAAGAAAACTTAACCAATGGTTTTTAATTATTACACATACACTCTCATTTCCAAGCTTTATGTAACACACATTTTGAGTAGGAGTGTTTCCATTATCTGTAATAAACAGCCTCAAGTGCTCCAGCACTGGAAATCATAGCAACCAAAGTTAGCAGAATCGTACTTCAACAAAAAGATAGCTTGACTTTGCCCAGCAAAAAAATAACCCCTGTATTTATTCATCACATTCATATCTGTCTTCAAAAGTTATTTAATTTATACATATTGGAAAGCTTGAAATTTTATATTTTACATTCCTGTGTTAATGGCTTGCACCTATTTAAGTTTAAAAATATGATATGCATGTATGCCAATTAACGCAGAGCAGACGCACATAAAAGACCAAGCTGTAGGTTGCACGTTTTGAGAATACAGTAAATAAATAATAATACATTTACAGGTGAATATAGTGCCTGCGGGCATGGTCTGTTCACATCTGCAGGTGCAGCACTTGTGCATGGAGGGTCCCAAGACAGCATCCTACAGCCCTGATTCCCTTTCCCATTTTTGTGTGAACAGGCAGCATGATGAGATGTTAGGAGAATATTGGGCTTCTTATGTCCACCATCCAACTCTCTTTTGTGCCTGATACAAGAGGAGGGAGGTGAAAGACACGTGCAGGCCTCCTGTTCTCCTTAATATCCCATCAGATTGACTGTGCACATCCCTGTACACTTGGCGCACCAGGAAGCTCTCTTGAGCTGTATTGGAATCAACCATACATTCGAATGGTCCTGCTTGTGATGCAAATGGATTGTGACATTTGTAGAGTTTTCTACCATATTTGATCACCTACATAGCAAGGTCATGGGGATTTTTTTAGAGTATGTTCTTTATGTCTATATCAACCTAAGCTCACAGAAAGAGAGGCTAGATCTATTTAGCTGTATGCATGAGTATAATTTATTGTGGGGGGGGGCAGATAATCCTGGCGCTCATATGTCGCAAAATATGTAATTTTATTACATCAGGGTTTTATAGTAATAAAAGCTTTTATGCAGCACTTTTCAAATGTCCAAAGTGCTTTGAATATATTTTATCTCAGTATACGTACAACAACCCCTGTAAGGCAGGTCAGTGTTGTTATCCCCAGATTGCTGATTTGGGAAGATGGACCGAAAGAGAGAAGTCATTTCAGACTTCCTGTTTCACAGCTGATTCTTAGTCTGTGTACCACAGTAGCTCTCAGAGAACACTAATAGGGGTTTTTGGGTGTGCTGCTTATGCAATGTGTGAGAGGATGCCCTCTGAATTCTAATTTTAGCTCATGTAGCAATTGCCGTTCCTTTAAAGGATTGCTGTGAGCCAGTGCAGGAAGAAAGAGCTGGAGTCTAGACCTGATTGAGCTGGGACAAGGGAGCTAAAGCCATGGTGGCTCAAGAGCTTAAAAATAAATGACATTGGCAAAGCAAATGTATCCAAGCATCCACTTTGCTTCATGTGTTGCTTCAGTTGCTAAAAATCCACTTTCGCAAATTTATTGCCATTTGCCACTTCTGCAGGTAGCATAGTTTCAAAAGTGAAACTCTTCATGCTTCAACTAATTTCATTGCCATTCACCTCCACAATCATTGTCATATGCATTTGTGCTTCACTGTCAAACGTATTTCTTCCCTTCGCTGATGCAAAAGCAATTGCTCTCCTTGCAACCAAACAGAAGCTATTAACTTTGTAAATGTTATCACTGTCAGGCAGTTCACCAAGCTAGTGTATTGGCTGGGGAATGAAAATTAAAAGATTGCTCTTCCCACCCAGCCCAAGCACTCCTTTAAATTATAAAGTATGACTTTATATACTAGGTGTATCTCTTCTTCCCCCCCTCCCCATTTTCTTTTTTGCAGTGATGGGACTTTCCCGTATGATTCTGTTCCTTGGCAGCAAAACACCAATCAACCACCAGGCTCCCTGTCAGTGGTCACTACAGTATGGGGTGTGACTAACACCTCCCAGAGCCAGGTAAGCTTCATTTTGTGGCTTCTCTCCTCAGTAACCATTCTTTGGATCAGATAAGGCAGAACTGCTGGAGGCTGGAAAAAATAATTCCTGGGCCCTAGGAGGCTGGGGAGATCGTTTGGTTTGCATTAAACCTACCAAGTCCACATGTCCCAAACAAAACATAGCTATCCTATGAAATTTGTGCTTCTCCAAATCTTGTGACACACTTCTCCAATTCGTTGTAGGAAGTGCACACAGAGATGTGCATGTTTAACATAATGAAAATGCATTATACGGGGAAATTGCTTGCAAAGATGCGTATATTAGGAAAAAGGAAAACTGCAAAGTGACTGGAAAAACCAGGCACTGTGTGAAACTGACAGATTCATCCATCTCTACTGGGCCTAAATTTGGCTTTCAAACAAGGCCTGCCCGCCCATAAGGCAGGCTGAGGCAGCTGCCTCGGGCAGCTTCCAGCAATATCCCACCAAAATATTGCGAGATCTTGTGTACTCTGTGAGATCTTGACCATCGGCATCGCTTTGTGGGTACTGCTGTGTGACCCCGGTAAGGGAGGCAGTGGCAGTGGCAGGGTGGCAACAATAGTTCTGTAGCCTTAGGCTCTTTCAGTGCAGGTGTGGACAGAAGGCAAACCACTGTCCACCAGGGGATTTCAAGTGGATAACCTAGTAATTGCTGGTTGATGGGATTTAAAAATAAAATAAAGCTGCACTAGTCTTGATCTTATTCTGCAACACAATCCTCATGTTCTGAAGCAAGAGTGATCACTTAATGCCAATTCATTATATATTTAACCTTTGAGAGATCCTGAATTTGCATTCTTGCTTTGCAAATGTAAAACACATTAGTGGACCATGGAGATTCTAGAGGAGAAAATAAGCAATCACCAAGACTGAATTTAGCCATCCCTCTTCTGGGGACTCTTACGTGGTTCCAGATAGCACATGCTCTAAGACCACTGGATAGGTAGGGACCTGAGATAATAAGGGTGAGCAAGGATGGCCTTAGACAGAGTCAGGCCATCGATCCATCTAGCCACAGCGGTGTTTCAAGATATCAGGCTCCCCACCCCAGGTCCCTCCAAAGATCCCTTCTCTGGATCTGCCAGAGATTGAAGTTGCAACTGTCTGCACAAAAGCATACAACCTGACACAGAGTTACACCTCCTGTAATGGAATGAGTGCTGCATTCAGAGCTGTCAGAACTGTTCAGATGCTACTTCCATTTTTTTTTTCTTCTTTCAACCAGGTGCTGGGAAATCCTATGGCAAATGCTAACAATCCTATGAACCCAGGAGGAAATCCCATGGCTTCTGGGATGACTACCAGCAATCCTGGCATGAATTCGCCTCAGTTTGCTGGGCAGCAACAGCAGTTCTCGGCCAAGGCAGGCTCCAATCAGCCGTACATACAACAGAGCATGTATGGGCGGCCCAACTACCCAGGGAGTGGAGGCTTTGGGGGAAGGTAAGGCTGGTTTGTGTAGAATAGAACTTGGCACTTCTCTAAGTAGGCAATGAATGGATGTATTTTAAGCAGGAGCAGCTTAAATGGCAAGGTCCTTTGCCATACAACACATGGACCACATACACATGCCTGAGAGGCGTATCACGCTCCCTCCGCTCGATAAGACATGCAAATGAAAACTCACCTGCTAGATCCAACCCAGCATTCTTTTCGCAGCAATTGTCAGTCTGATGCCTTTGGGAAAGGCACAAACAGGACATGATGGTAATGAGTTTTCTTGTTGTTTCCCCTAACATCCAGAATTGGGTGATACAGTGCCTTTGTAGATGGAGGATCCGTTTAATTCTCACAGTTAATAGGCACCAATGGATTGATTCTCTGTGAACTTGCCTGATCCATTCTTAAAGTCGGGGATAGGGAACCCAGGACCCTCTAGACACTATGAGACTCTGATTCCCATCAGCCCCAGCTGACATGGACAGTTGTCAGGGGTGATGGGAGTTGTAGTCCAGGAACATGGAGGGCCACAGGTTCCCCAGCCCTGTTTAAAGCCCACATTTAGTATTGAATGCCATATTCATATAGATGTATACAGAGGAAACTCTTGGCAGTTAGCCCATTCAGCTGATACTTCATGCCTATGTTGAGATTGGGAGTGAGCATTGAGATCACATGATTCTCTTGCCTACTCCTCACTGTGGGGAGGACCAACCGCATTAATCGGAATATTGGATCTTCCTGGCCTTATGAAATAACAATCAAATTCTGTTTCACAAGGACATGGAGACTGCATATGGAAATAAAGTCTGGTGATTTCTGGTTTGGTTGCTCACTTATCATCCCAAGGTGAGGAAAGAACAGGCAAACCTGAGAGCCACTTCCAGTCTCTTAATCTGATCAGACCCCAAGAGACCCATACTATCATAAATCTGACATGCTAGAGAGATTATAGTCCTTCTATAATATGGTTATAAAATGGTTGTCTTATTGAAAGTTATGTAGTTATGGGGTCTTTGAACCTTATATCGTTGGGGTCTTCGAACCTAAAGCATATATGGTTATGAGATGATTAGCTTACTGAAATTTCACTTTTCTTATTGTTCATCACCTTTACAATAAGGGAACAAAAATCACAGTCTCAGCTTTAGGGCATTCTTGAAAAAAACAGTGAAAGAAGAGGGTGACATAAACATAGGAGCTGGAGCCTTAACAGTATAGTGTACTGTTAATGGATAATCATGCCGTCAATTTGTTTTTCTGCTTATGCAAAAAGTCCAAAGGGGTTACAGTTAACTATGCCTAGTAAAACTACACAGTTGCTTTAAAAGAAAAAAAAAAGGCTGTCTAGACTCAGAGGGAAATTAATCACAGTAGCAGGAAATGATTTGCAAATGACTTAGGTCAATCAATTAACTCTAATAAACACCTAAAATAAAGTTTTAATTAACTCTGAAATTGTGACACAAACCACAGTTTAGCCATGATTAACATTTTGCTAAGCTAGTATGCGAAGGATATTGATGGGTACAAGTACTGCTGCTTTGCATGAGAGAATGATCTTTGAATGTGACTGAATCAGAGGCCCAACAATACTGTGCTTGCATTCGGAGGAATTGTCACCACAGAAAATTCATCTGACAAAACATTGGTCTTAGATGGTTACATTTATCTGCATCGTTCAGAAACAATTCAGGCACGCCTCATTGATTTATGTTTATGCAGACGGATGTTATCATCAACCCATGTTGGCATACCTAGACCTACCGAGTACCCCAACGTGCTGTCATTGCCCCCGCTGAGGAGGGGAAGCCCTTCCTTCCTCCAGGTTGCCTGAAGATGTGGCGGTGGGGTGCCTGGTGAATTTTTCTGGAGCCACCACATTTCTGAGAAAATATGCAAATAGATAAAAGTAATTCCCTGCAAAAGTTCTCAGCGGATAGGGGTTACAGAACTCATGAAAGGGAACAAAAATAATCAGAAAGCTGGGACTGGGGTGGGTTTGGGAATTGAGCATGAATGTAAATAGTATGTTTGCAGTGGATACTCTTGGGAGGGGAGAAGAGTGGAATTTGCAAAGGATTGCCACCTAGAATGAGGTGTGAGAATTAAAGTAGCAGAAGAAATCAGTAGAGAAGTATAAAGTGACTCAATTCTGTGGGGGGCAACATTATATTTGAAAGCATCCAGAGTTATGCTGCAGTTGCATAATTCCCTAAACTCTGCACAGGGATTATCAAATATTGGTATATATCTGTAGCATCTCACTTTCATTCTGCACATCTTTCCCCCCTGTATTGTGTCTGTTCTGGTCCCAAATGCAAGCTCGAACACTGATGCCTTTTAATTGCATTTCGCTCCTTTAGCTACCCAGGAGGCCCTAATAATCCTGCAGGAATGGGGATCCCGCCCCACACCAGGCCACCTGCTGATTTCACTCAACCAGCTGCTGCTGCTGCCGCTGCTGCAGTTGCAGCAGCGGCAGCTACAGCCACAGCTACAGCCACAGCAACAGTTGCAGCCCTTCAGGAAACACAGAACAAGGAAATGAATCAGTATGGACCGGTAAGAGAACCAGCCTACTCCCATCATGCATAGTCATTTCCCCTTTATTATGCTTTAGGTAAAATTGGTAACTTCAAGTTACAAAAACTTGGCCCATTTTCTGGAATGTACTGCATATGCAAGAAGCAGGTGATTGCTAGATGGAAATGCTAGTTCATTTTCTTTAATTCTTAAATGCATTAATCACCCTTTCTGGAAAAAAGGTTGACAAGTTAATATACTGTCAGTCACAATTGGAACTATAAAGTCAAATAGAGGAAAAACCATAATTAATAAATGTGTAACAGATTAAAGAAGGGACGCGGGTGGCGCTGTGGGTTAAACCACAGAGCCTAGGGCTTGCTGATCAGAAGGTCGGTGGTTCGAATCCCCGTGACGGGGTGAGCTCCCGTTGCTCTGTCCCTGCTCCTGCCAACCTAGCAGTTCGATAGCACGTCAAAGTGCAAGTAGATAAATAGGTACCGCTCCAGCAGGAAGGTAAACAGCATTTCCGTGCGCTGCTCTGCTTCGCCAGAAGCGGCTTAGTCATGCTGGCCACATGACCTGGAAGCTGTACGCCGGCTCCCTCGGCCAATAATGCGAGATGAGCGCCGCAACCCCAGAGTCCGTCACAACTGGACCTAATGGTCAGGGGTCCCTTTACCCTTTACCTTTTAACAGATTAAAACCAAAGAAAGCAGTAAGAAACACCATAACTTTCAAAATCCAAGAGAAACAACCAGACTTCTAGTAATGAGATGGCTTAGAGGGGTTTCTGGGATGTTGGTTCTAGTTATAAATAAGGCTACCACAAAGAGACGTGTTCTGAAGATTTTGCATCACAAAAGGAAGGAGTCTGAAGCAAAGCCCTCTCTAGATATCTCAAATAATTAAAGGGGCAGAAATGTTCCTGAATATTTATGTTGGTTATTATAGATGGCCTATCTTTGCTGCTAACATACCCAGCTTCTAGTTGCTCAGCCACTCTTTGAACCCAAAGTTTTTTGCAGATTCCTAGTGAAAAGAAAGCTTCACCATCTGTATCTTAAGTGTTATAATAATAATATAATAATTCTTTTATTTGTACCCCGCCCATCTGGCCGGGTCCCCCCAGCCACTCTGGGCGGCCTCCAACAGGTATAAAAATACATTAAAATATGTTAGACTCATTTAGGGTCTTGGAAGAGAGGCCTGAGAAATAAAAAGTTCATACCTAGATTAGAGCATGTTGCTGAAAATGCCAAGGTTGCAGGTTCGATCCTTGTATGGGACAGCTGCATATTCCAGCATTGCAGGGAGTTGGACTAGATGATCCTCTGGGGCCCTTCCAACTCTATAATTCTTTGATTAAGCAAGAGAGAGAAAGTCTCTTGTATACATTGATGGCTGGCCTGAAGTTTTGCACTTCTGAGCTATGTTTTCTTTACTTTGGAGATTTTTTCACCCTGTAAGCCAGTCTTAGACCTTTGCTCCTGAGCCCTTTGTTCTAAAATACAACCACCTGACCTATAAGAGAAGCAGTGGCATTTCTTCCCGTTCATCTCTAAACACATACTGGTACATGAATGAATAGAAGGGTTCAATGTCTTTTCTTGGAAACCATTCAAGTGATGTTGCACCGACAAAGAAGTCTTTGGATGTTAGTGGTTTACTACATCAGATGAAGCAATTCAGTTTAAAGGAGTTTTGTTTATGTACCTCAAAATTTAGATTGTGTAGCCTTTAAAGCACTCAGCTGGTGAGTTGCTCTGTGACATCAGAGCAGCAAAGCCAATGACATCCAGAGAGCTGTGAAAACCTGCCAATGCAGAAGGACTATTAGGCAAAAGCATGAAGAGGTTCTGAAGGAGATGAAGACATGAGGGAGGACTATCAGATTTGTGTAACAGATTAAAACCAAACTATCACAATTGTTGGAATAAGAGTGTGGGTCCTCTTTTGGGATGACTATGGGTTAAACCACAGGATGCAGAGCGTAGGAGCAAATGGAGGAAAGTAAGAGGGGGCGGTTCTCCAAGAATGGGGGAAGCTCAGTGATAGAGAGCATGCTTTGCCTGCAAAATGTCTCAGGTTGTGCTCCCAAAACTTACCTCATGACTTCTTATCCCTTTTGAAAAACCCAACTATAGTAGGTAGTAGTGCATTCCTTTACTTTTTGTTCTGTGGTACTTCAAAATAAATTCATAATAAGTGTACATCATATACTTATTATGAGTTTATTTTGAAGTACCACAGAACAAAAAGTACCGGTACTGTAGAAGTGTACAACATATATTACAGGCCACAACATGGAGTGTTCCCATGGCTCTGAGAAACTTACTAACTTTTGCATACTTTTTAGTCACTTTTAGAATTCCAGTTACACCTGCCGCAAGCAGAAATAGAGAGGTGGAGGAACGCTACCGCCCTCCCCATTTGCTGATTTTAAAATGCGACATATCCCTGACTCCCTTCAACTTGGCTCCCCCTCCCATTTTAAATGCATGTCGCATTTTATTCTTTTTTCTTCTTCTGTTGAAGGTTTGTTCCTCTTTCCAGATGGGTCCAACTCAGGCTTACAACAGCCAATTCATGAACCAGCCTGGCCCCCGTGGCCCGGCTTCCATGCCAGGCAGCATGAACCCTGCCAGCATGGGAGCGGGCATGACGCCTTCCAGTATGAGTGGGCCACCTATGGGCATGAACCAGCCCAGGCCGCCTGGAATGAATCCCTTCAACCACGGGCAAAGGATGCCACAGCAAGCCTACCCTGGCCCGCGTCCCCAGTCTTTGCCTATGCAGAGCATGAAGAGACCGTATCCAGGAGAGGTGAGTAGCAGCAGAGGCTTCTCCTGCTCTTATGCATGCTATACAGATGATGTGTTTCTGAAGGAGTGTGGCCAGCCTCCATCATTCAGCTTGGACACTGAGGACCTTCTGGCAATTCCCTCACTGCGAGAAGTGAAGCTACAGGGAAGCAGGCAGAGGGCCTTCTCGGTAGTGGCACCCACCCTGTGGAACGCCCTCCCGCCAGATGTCAAAGAGATGAGTAACTACATAACCTTTAGAAGACATCTGAAGGCAGCCCTATATAGGGAGGTCTTTTAACATGCAATGTTTTATTATGTTTTTATATATATGTTGGAAGCCACCAGAGTCAGATGGGCAGCGTACAAGTAGTAGTAGTAGTAGTAGTAGTAGCAGCAGCAGTATTTCATTATATGGATGATAATTTGCAAAAAACTCACACATGGTTTATGCACCAGTCACTGAAATTTAATACATGGCTGGGTGTGTGTTGGTGGTAATTTCATTTACTCTGTGAGGCATACAACTCCACAGCTATATATGTCTATATATTTTAGGTCTCCAAAATGTGCACTGTTGTTAAGATTTATATGTGCTTTTTACTGCCTTTCCTGAAAATCAGTGTTTTTGTGGTGCTGTAAAATATATAATTGATGGTGAGTAAATTATGCCTCATCATTTATAATAGGAACAGTCCACATCAGAGTTAAGCACTTTTAAGTCCCATTGAATTCAATGAGAGAAATTTGAGGAAGTTTTTCAGTATTGTGGGCATAAATTGGACGTTAAAGTGCTCCGCTTTGACCGGATTGTATCCCATTTTTATAAATCAATGTTTCTTCTAAGCCCTACACTTAAACCATCAGAAACATCACTTTCTTGGCCTGAGCACTCCGACTGGGCCGATGGGACTTGCTAGTATTCAGCAGAGCCTGGCAATTAAACAATTTAGGTTTTTAATTACCACACTAACATTTGAAAGTGTCAGCCAAGGTATAATGAAGTCAAACCATTTGCTTGTGATCATTTTTGTTTGAAGTCGATTCCACTGCATAGGGAGATCAGTTGCATTCAGCTGGAGGTGCACTTTCTAATTTGCCTTCCCTTTTTTACAAAATAGCCAAACTATGGAAACCAGCAGTATGGACCAAATAGCCAGTTTCCATCCCAGCCTGGTCAGTACCCAGCTCCCAACCCTCCCAGACCCCTGACATCTCCCAACTACCCTGGACAAAGGATGCCAAACCAGCAAAACACAGGGCAATATCCTCCTCCAACGGTCAACATGGGACAGTATTACAAGGTGAGAGCAATCCTTCATTGATCTCCAGCTCTTAGGAATTAATCGGAGTTCACAAGCTCCATTCTAAAATTTGTAAATAAGTATGGTTGACTATTTGGAGCTACTGTATATTCCTGCGTATAAGACTACTTTTTAACCCAGGAAAATCTTCTCAAAAGTCGGGGGTCGTCTTATACGCCGGGTCGTATTTCTTATACAGCGAGTATATCCCAAATTCTATATTTTAACTGGAAAAGTTGGGGGTCGTCTTATACGCCCAGTCGTCTTGTACGCCGGAAAATACGGTATATTCAACTAGGTTTTACTTAAAACTGGACCCATCATCATCATCATTCTTTTATTCGACCATCAGTCAGAAGAGAAACTGGACCCATTGAAATTAATGAACATGACTAAGTGAGGGCCATTAATTTAAATGGGCCTACTCTGAGTAAAACTTAGTTGAATAACACCCATACAATCAGATTGCAACTAGAACAGGCTGCATACAGCCCTAAATGTCTTTTTGACAGCCCTTGATGCCTTTCTTGTAAGAAGGTGCTGGGTGTTAGGAAGGAGATGTGTTCCTGGCTTTGGGAAGTCAGCACAAGGGCTGGAGGGGAGAGTCATATTTTTGCCTCTCCGCCCCTGCCCCCCCACGCGTATGTGTGTGGCCTGCGGGTTCCCTGTCCATGTACTCTTGTGGCCTACTGGTACTTGGTATGAAAAGCTGGGCCACCCTGAAATAGATCATTTAGTAAGTTTCTGTTGACTTAAATTTGTATCTCGTCTTAAGTTTCACAAAACAACTGTTGCTTATCTGTATATTTGCCAGCATTGTTTGTATATCTGTGAGAGTAAGAAATGGGAGTGATACTATCACAATTACCTGTCAAGTTTTCATGTCCTATAACACTTCTAAAAAAGTAAGGACAACAGTAGCCATGGTGTAAAATGCACCAGCCCAGTGATGTTGAACCATTTCTCCACTTCTCTCTGCCATGTACTAGAATGTGGATGGGTGTGATGACATGGTTCTGTATATGGGATGACGGGGCATCAAAGCTGTCTGGGAGTCATGATGGCAATGCAATGCTGTTCTTCCAAGTTCCTTCTGGTGCTTCATTGACCATGATCAGGTGGTTTGCTACCAAAGGACCTCCATCTCCACTGGTTGTCTCTGCCCCACCTGCAATTCCTATCAACATTCCTCATGAACGCAGGAGCACCCCATTCAAATGTCCCTATTGTCATGCAGAATGTTGGCGGGTAAAGCAGAAGTGACCACCCTTCCTCTCTCTGGATGCTGCTGCACTCCCAAAACAATTTCCTCAAATATTCATGTATGTTATACATACTCGTGATATATGCACTTTTCTACACATTACTTGCCTGGAGAACTGCATTTCAAAATTCAGAGGCATCCAAATTTTGAAGGATGCCGCTGTTCCAGTTCCGACATTGTTTCTGAAAGTGTGAATTGGGAAACTTCACTTTTAAATGTGAACTGAATTGAATTTCTCTCCTGCTCTAGTCAGGGATGGTGCAATTGTCTTGCAACATCTGCAAGGCCTCAGGTTAGCACCCCCTGGCCTAAAACATTCCCCTTTGAGAGGTGTAAAACATGCAAAACAGAGGAAGAGGTGTCTCTCTTTTCTTCTTTACACAGTAGTGCCAGGATCACTCTTGAGAGGCATTGCTTCCATCCAACTACCGGTAACTCTGGCTTAGGGGAGACCAGTTTTCCTCCCACCACTTGTCTGGTGTCAGCATCTTTCTTCTTCTTTGGCGATCACTCGTAGCTGAGTAAGATTGTCTTCCATAAACACTGTTTTAACAATGAGTCCGTAAGTGACTGTGGAGGCCAATTCTGGATCCACATGTCTTTCCACAGTGGGGACATTGGTTTCCGGGCGGGAGTTGATCACAGTGTGGATTACACCAAAACTGACGGAGCCAATGAGTCATTTAGCCAATTTCTGCATAATAAGTAACAATAACTAATCTGAGAGACCACTGACCATGGAACCACAAGTTATAAGGAGCAAGGAATCACTAAATTACTCCATACTGAGTTATTTCCTTCTAGCTTTGTTTTGTGTAGTACATGTGTTTCCACACCCACATCACTGGACGATGGTGGCAGGAGTGAGGAAAAAGGTCAAAGTGTGCAGTAATTTGTAACTAAACTTTGAGAGGCGGCGGCTACTGTTTCTCTCATTGGGTAATGAAGGTAATCACCAAGGGGTATGGCTCCACCATGTGGTCAAAGGCAGGAAAGATTAACTGAAGGCTGGCTCTCATGGAATCCACCAGCTTGTTTTCCTGCCCACTTGGAAGCAGGTCTTTGTCTGCTGGCGCTCCTCAGGATATTTTCCCCAATTGGTGTGCTTTTTTGGAGTATAATAGCTTTGTTGTGTTGGATTCTATGAGGGATTTGATGGACATCCTTTCTGAGACAATGAATTTCTTACCTTTGCCTCTGTTCGACTGTGGGTGTGTGCCATTTTAACAGCCGCTACCTTCTATGTTCTCATTTGTGTGCTATTCCCTTGAGTACTGCCATCCTCTCCTCAGTCCTCCTTGCGAGTTTCTTCGTGAGCACCTTCCCTCTTCAAACGGCGGAATCTCCTTCCGTTTTAAAAATGCCGATTTTTTTCTGTTTCCATTTCTTTGGTTTGTTGCGAGACTCTGCCTCAGCTTATCAGGACTTTGTGGTTATAATTCCACTCACCAGACTTCTGTTTCTATTTCCCCTCAGTGTGTTCCTGTTTTTCACCGTTTCGGAGGCCCGCTTCTTAACTGTTTTGCGGTTGTTACTTATAGAAAATGTAATTGTGTGATTACGGTGACATTTCGAGCAATAGCTTTCTCAGCTTGACAAGAGCTGCCAGGAAGTCCTAATGTTCTCAAATTATAGATCTCCCTGTGTTAGGCTTGCATAGCTTAATCCACCAAGCAAAGTGCGCTCATCAGCTTTGTTTTGTGGCCAGCCAGAAGCTGTTGCTTCTTCCTATTTTAAATGTAGGCACCATAGTATCCCAGGCAGGCAGCAAAATAGGGTGTTGATTAAGTCCCTGGTTGGCTGCTACATATGGCTGGTGGGCTTCATTTGACATGGTGGATTAAAGAGTTGTATAGACCTTCCCTGTGTCATTGTGTATTGTGTTAATACTTCTATGTTCGCATCGCCTGGTGTTTTAGCTCACATTCCACCACTGTGGGGCACTTGCAATAATTTTCTTCTCTTCTCTTTTCAATTGCAATTACCATTTTGCAGCCATCAAGGCCTGTTCCTGTGGCGAATTACCCTCACTCACCTGTTCCAGGAAACCCCACGCCACCTATGACTCCAGGGAGCAATATTCCTCCATACCTGTCCCCTAATCAAGATGTCAAACCGCCATTCCCACCTGACATTAAACCAAATATCAATGCTTTACCACCACCTCCAAGTAAGTAGCAAATGAAGCTTCCTCAGAGTTTTCCCCATAACCCTGCTCTCTCCTTTCCACAAACTGCATGTCACAGAAGCTTTGCTCGATAAATACCAGCCTGATTGCTGCCTTCTAGACAGAAATGTTGATTGCCCATTGATACATGGGGTGACCGGAAGCCTTACGAAAGGTTTACTAAATAGAAGAAAGCATAAATGCTTCAGTTTTTGGCATACTTGTCTGGAAGCAAGTCTAATCAAAATCAGTAGAACTTATTTCTGGATAAAAGTAGATAGAATCAGGCCGAAAGTGTCATAATGGAAGAAGAGATCCGCAGTGTACAGCAATGGGAAATGGAGGGCGGATTCTTCCTCCCCCCCCAACTTATAAATATATTCCTTTATTTCCCTTATTTAAAGTCTCCTTGGGTGATACTGGGCCAGGTTCTCAAGTGCTCTCTCTCACTCCCGTCACCATAGGAAGATGTACGCAGCCACACTAGGCAGTCCCACAGTTGTGCCAATGCAGGATCTCCCCTGACCTTGGGCGATCCCATGTTCATGTAACTGTAGAATCTTGGCTGTCTGGCTGCAAGGTGCAAGCCACTCTGCCAAGCCACAATCCTGAAGGAATGTAACGTTCAAAGAGCCTCTTAAAACACTATTTTATTTGTATTCTCTGGGTATTTGTTACCTAAGAGTTTGACTGTTGCTGCAAATTTACAAATCTCTATACAGTGGTACCTCTAGTTGTGGACTTAATCCATTTTGGGATGCCGTTCGCACCCCGAAAAGTCTGCAACTAGAGTACCTCTTCTGTGCATGTGCGCAGCGCATCGAGCGCTTCTGCGCATGCGTGCGTGGCGAACTCAGAAGTAAACACTTCCGGGTTTGCCGTGTTCGTAAGCTGAAAGTCCGTAACAAGAGCGAAACGCAACTAGAGGTACCATTGTAGTCATATGGGCTGGAAAACTAGATTTATCATTTAACATAAAAGCAGAAGATCTTGGGGTTCTAAGGCAAAACCTGTGGGACTGTGATAAAATTCTCTGAGGCCCAGGGGCAACAAGCTGCTCATCCTCAGGGTCACTAGGACATTACTCCCTCCTTCCCCATCCCTGTGCACAGTGAGCTCAAACCTGCAAACTTTTTTCGCTGAAGTTCTGTATCTCAAGGCAGGGAAGTGACTGAGAGCCTGCATGGCTAGAACTACGGCTGGGGAAACCAGTGAGTGTCAGTGTTCACTGGGTGACTTTTGGCCAGTCATGGTGTCCCAGTCTAACCTTCCCCACAGGGTTGCTCTGGCCAGTGGAGCAGAGGGAATATAACAGGATTATTCTGAAGATGAAAGGGGGGGCAGGGTTGCAGTTATTAGCAAAGGATGGGTAAAGTCAGATATAGCAGATGCTCAAATAAACACAGAACTCCCAACTTGCGCATTGCATTATAGGCGTGGTGAGGAGTCAAGAGGGGCAAGGCTGGTGAGCCCAATCTCGCTGCATGCATGTGAGTGGAAGGGTGATGCCAGAATAGGCCGTAAGATCAGCCCAGCAAAAGATCAGTGAGCCGTGTGATATTGTCCAGTATAAATATATGCGTTGTTATCGCACTGCAGATGCTAAAGGGAAAGTTCACGCTTTCTCTCCCTCTTCGATCCCAGCCAACCATAACGATGAACTGCGCTTGACGTTCCCTGTGAGAGACGGGGTCGTATTAGAGCCCTTCCGGCTGGAACACAATTTGGCGGTCAGCAACCATGTCTTTCACCTACGGCCCACGGTGCATCAGACGCTAATGTGGAGGTAGGTTTGTGAAGTGGCGTGGGGCAGACCTTGAAGGCTTGAGAACAAAATAGCAGGCAATACGCTCTCTTTCTTTGGTGGCTGGGTGGGGAGGCTGTAACCTATTTTGCCATGGGAAGTAGGGTCACATTCTGACATCCAGACTGCGTTAAATCAGTGGTTCGGAAGTTTGTACACACTTCCTTCAGAAACCTAACAGACAACAATACAACCATTAAGTCAAGTCCTGACTCTCTCCCTTTGCTACCATCCTTTTGGTAGCAGTATGAGAACAGGTGAAAGAAGATTGGTGGATATGTTTCCTAAAATTGAAGTATTTGGCTTCTAGCTGATTCTGCTATAGCAGCAGGATTTTATTATGACTTTATGCATCATGCAACTTTTCTCTTGGAAATAATTTATGCCAATATAAAATTGTGTTTAAATCTCTTGTGAGGACATAGAAAAATAAGAATTTAAGTTGACGGTGGTGGTTCACTCATCTATTGTTCAGAGAGAGCGCACACACATCCATCTTCTTAGCTTGCACAAGTTATCCAGGCAGCACAAAATACCATGGAAACAATTTTATTGCTTTAATCTTAATATTGCACATATATTAACAGCCACCATAATAGCACCACAATAACTAAGATTGGCAGACCAGGAACCCAAACGTTGGGATTTTGAGTGTCTTAGAGTAGCTCCACACTTTGTGGCAACCAGATTTGCTTTGGATATACATGAAGTATTAATGACATACATACCTTGGGGAGGGGGGACACCTCAAAGCCTTTTAACGAAAAAAAATCCCCATCCCAGCATAATAGCTTAAAAATGTAGCACAGCACCGTTACATCAGTCTTATCAAAATTTGGCTCTCAAAAATAAAAAGTCTGGGAAAATAAGATGGTCTTAGCTTCCAGCACAAGCTGCAGCAGTGTTGCCTCGTAAGCCTCCATGGAGAGGCTGTTCCATAATTACACACCAGCTGTCATAGTGGCAAGAGATACAGTGACATGAAACCGTAGCTAAGACTGTCTTTATTATTGTTTTGTTTGTTGTGCTTTATTTGGTCACTTTACCATACACAGCAATAGTCAAAGCAGCTCACAATGATAAGACAAAAACAGTCCAGTAGATGCCAAATACTGTTAAATTGTTTAATAAATAACAACGTATATTTAATTCAGTTATTTATAGCCTGCCCTTCACTCAAAAGTCCCACTCTAGCCAGCTAACTAAACAACATTCCACCCATTATATTGCCATAAACATACAAAAAACCCCACCTCTCCATTATATCATAAAAAATGCACATTTGGCTAACAAAGCTTTCACTAATTTATACCACTATGCAGTCATACCCCGTGTTGCATACGCTCCGTGTTGCGTACATTCGGGATACGAACGCCGGCAACCCGGAAGTACAATTCGCCGCGTGGACGCTTCTGCATGTCCGCGCGGTCCGTGGATGCGCAGAAGTGTTCTGTGCAGTTCGCGCATGCGCAGAAGTGCGAGATCATGAGATCTTGCGCTCTCTCTCGCATGCACAAAAGCGCCGTCTGCGTTGCGCACAGTTCGGGGTATGAACGGCACCCCGGAACAAACTATGTGCGCAACCCGGGGTATGACTGTAATATCAGCTACCAAATTCAACTGAATTCATCAAGCTCTATCAAAGTAGCAGTATTGCATTAAGGGAGCAGAAAATGCAGGTGCATCCATGTCAAGCAACGTAAGAGCTGTAAAAGACATGCTTACAGCTTTAGTCCTCTCAGTGATCCATATTGAGGCTAAAAGTGTTCACAAGTACTCAAAAGACGGCTAGTAGCCTGTCTCCCACCTGGACTGCTCACTCCCTAGCTCCTACCTAGGGTATTCTCCATAACAGATTAGTCCTTCCTTCACCAGGAAGCCTATATTGTTCCAACATGCAACAAGTATCTTCTAGACATCAGCAGCAGCAGCAGCAGCAGCAGCAGCTGCCACTCCCTTTGTAGCTAAAGTAAGACAGGGCCCCACCTTCCCAGGTCAGGTCAAAATGGTCCAGACAGAGGCTGAAGAATCAGATCTTCCAGGACCCACAACAGTTCTTGGTGGTTTAAATCTCTGGAGATCACAGGCAAGCTGGGTCTGGTGAGAATGCTTTCCTAGCCTAACCTCTGTGCCATTTGTGGAATACTGAACTAGTGAGAACAGCACCTTCAGATAGACACTACTTCCTGGTTCCCTACTTCAAGTTGCTTTTCTTATGTTTATACTTGCACCATATGGCTGAGATCTGTTTGGAATTTGCTCCTGTGAAAAACCCCAACCCAATACACCTTTGGCTCTCCAGCCCACCCTCTCAGGGAACTATGGATTTGTTATGCTTGCCAAACATATGTTCTGTGGGGAGCCAAATGTATGATGGGGCCCACTGGCAATGTGTGCAGGACACACTGTCACCGCTGTGTGGCAGCCAAGTGGGGAGGAGGACATCCCTTGATGAAGGCGCAGATGAGCCAGAGCTGCAACTGGCTTTATAGCGGCTCGTAGCCACTGGCATGGATCAAAACCAACACTGATCGGTTGTGCTTCTGCACAAGTCACAGTAGGTGTTTGGCTCACAATCTCTCTCATCCCATCAGGTATAACCAGGAGGACTTCAGAAACTTCTCCTTTCTGGTTCCTTTAAGTGCAGTTTATCATTTTGTTCAAACCAGGATTCCTGCTTTAAATCCTGGCTGGAGTCAACATCATTCAAACCAGCTTCAGGCCATGGGTTATTAAGCTGGCTTGTTTCAGCACCACAAGCCCCAGTTTGGTTGCAACAAGCTGTATTTAAGAGCAGCAGAAAGTAAAAGCTTCCAAAGACCTCCTGACTATGCCAGAATTTGGGAACCACAGAGCTCTAGACTCTGCTGTCTTGGTCTGCCATCTTTCACATTCTTCAGCTCTCCTTTTCAGCTTTCAACAGGTAATCCCGGTTCTTTCTGGATGCTTCAGCACATTAGGAGAAAATGAAATCTCAGTTCATCTTTAACCTTTCTATGTTTTTCTTACCCGTTTCTAAAGGAGAGTGAGAGAATGCCATGAGCCCTTGTACCTTACGCAAACTCACGTTTAGTGGCATTTCAGGGCTAATTCAGAATGTAGCTTTTTAAACCAGGCACAAGATGTACCCAAGTTTAAATGGCAAAAACACACGTGGAACTATCAAATGTGATTGAACCACACATGCTTAAATGCCTGTGTTTCTTCGCAATAAACACTGAACTGGCAAGCAGGAAAGGATTGCTGCTTGTGCTTGCTGCATGGTGTTTACTTTTGGGTCACGTTATTTTCTGCTGGTCGCCTTTCTAGTGTTGCTTTCTGGTGAACAGAAGGGAATGTGATTTAAGCAGGATGAGACTGTCTATTTACTCTTTGATTATGGTAACATATTTTACTTTCTCATTTCTAAATCCTAATTCTTGAGGACCTTCCTGACCGCACCTTTCCCCCTCTCTGCTGCTTAGAAGCCCACCTTTGCATAAAGCACTTTGAGGTCAACCATATGAAAAGTCGTATTGAACTGTAAAGTATCGATATTATTACTACTCTCAAAATATATAACACCACTCTCTTCCTTATGTAAATAAACCGCCAATACAAGATGTGTATCATGTGCTTATTTGTCAAATAATTTAAAACAGTATCATGTTGCACAAAACAAAATTAAGGGGGCAGGAAAATGTATCCACAGCTTTCAAAAACAAGGGGAAATTGACATTTGCCCCAGTTGTACGAAAAGCAGTTGCTTATGCCAACCGAAACATGTGCCTTGCATAACAGGTCAGACTTGGAGTTACAGTTCAAGTGCTATCACCATGAAGACAGACAGATGAACACCAACTGGCCAGCATCAGTCCAGGTCAGCGTCAACGCAACTCCGCTTACCATCGAACGTGGTGACAACAAGACATCGCATAAACCCCTGCATCTAAAGCACGTCTGTCAGCCAGGAAGAAACACCATTCAAATTACCGTCACAGCATGCTGTTGTGTAAGTACACCAGGCCTGCTGCGGCTGCTGACTCTGTGGTTTGGCTGTATAAAAAGAAATGTGCTGTTGCTTTTAGTGTGATGCAGTGTTCCATCAGATCCCAAGTAGGAAATACTTGGCCCTTCAGATGTTGCTAAACTGCACTCTCATCATCCCATTTACTGGGGCTGGTGGGAGGTGGTGTTGGCGTCCATCTGTCTCTAGAGACAGTGGAGTGCATCTCTTGGGGTGAATTTGAATCACTGCACTTTCCCTAGTGATCTTAATGGGTGGAAGGATTCCTAAAGGTAGGAGCTGTGTCTTTGTGTAGCTGCCTCTCCATCATGCAATATAGCACCCAAAGCCAGGATCTCTGATTGGTTTAATGGCAGATGTATCCCACACAGATGAATTAATTTTGATTCTTTGCTTTCCCCCCCCAGTCACATTTGTTCGTACTGCAGCTAGTACACCGGCCATCAGTGCGCTCTGTACTTCAGGGCTTACTAAAGAAACGCCTCCTTCCAGCCGAGCACTGTATCACTAAAAGTGAGTAGAGTGATATGTTCTCTGCTTATGCTCACAGAATGAGCTAAATGTAGGGCTGAAACTCAATTCTGTCTCGGGAATTTTATACGGGGCACATAATCCATACAGCAATGTTAAGATGGTGCCCCATATTTATTGTATTCTCACCCCCTTGTGCCATCTTTCTTGAACAGTCAAGAGGAATTTTAGCAGCGTGGCAGCCTCCTCTGGCAATGCAACTCTTAATGGTGAGGACGGAGTGGAGCAGACAGCTATCAAAGTGTCCCTGAAGTGTCCGATCACATTCCGGCGGATCCAGCTTCCGGCAAGAGGTCATGACTGCAAACATGTACAGGTGAATGCCTTCTTCTGCCCTGTTGATCCAGGCCTGCACATCTTGTGACAGCTGAATGTGCATTGTGGCCTGCCAAGCACTTGACAGCACGCAGCAAACCCCAGCAAAAACTAGAGAACCGTCAAGCCCCTAATGGAGCACCATACATGGGTGGTGTGGGCTTCTCTTTCCTGGTCGATCACAAATTCAAAGTAATCCTCATAACAGTATAAATTTAGCATGAACATGAATTCCAATGAGTCCTCTCTGTTCACCCTTTAGTGCGTTTGTTATTAATTCCCAAGGAACTTGAAATTTATTAGTAGTAGTAATCAATTTGAAAGTAGAGTTGTGTAGCTAATATCACTGACTTCTTGTTCTACAGTGCTTTGATCTGGAATCCTACTTGCAGCTGAACTGTGAACGAGGGACGTGGAGGTGTCCTGTATGCAAGTAAGTGTGGCTATTCAATATAAGTTGCAGTGAGACTTTTTTAAAAACCTTTTTTTTTTTGCAACCACTGAGATTATATGTTTTAAGAGGAGGAAGAATAACTTTAAAAATTCAGGGTGTGTATTTTCTTTTTTACGAGAGATGACCCATAAATGCATAAAGGCTTTTCCTTGGAAATCCTTGTGGGGGGGATGGCTAGAAATTACTGAGGATGCAAAATGTACAGTAGTGTTTAAAAGAAAACCAACCACTACTACACAAATTCTGCGTCTTTGCTCTAACTTGAAAATAAAATGTAGGGTAGGGTTGAAAGTGTTTTAGGGCACTGTTTCAGCTCATACCATGAGATCAAACAGCCCTGGCCAATGCCTGTGTGAATTGTGTGCCATTGCATAATCTGCAGAACCCTTTATGATGTACAAGGGTTCCATAGCAGCATGCTGATATGGGAAGGGTTCTCTGAAGATGTTTTCAGTCTCTGTCTTAACCTGACTGTCCCTTTCTGCAAAATCTGAAGCTGTGATTTGATGGTTTTTATACAAATCCAACATGAATTAGTAAGGCCCACTACCAGGAACATTCAGTCTCCTGCTTTGATTGGGAAAAGACCCCACCTGTCTCAGGCACCAATCCCTCCTTGGAATTTCACAAGTGTGCACACTCTACAGACCCCTTGTGATGTTGTTTGAGAATTACTGATTAAACCCCTTCATAGTTCACACCAAAATGAACTCCATGTAAATACAATCTAAATTTAGATTATGAAAATTAGAAAAAAATATGTGTAAGTTCTTCAGGGCAGGGGACTGACTTTTAGATATGTTCTACAGAGCGTCATGAACATGTGTGTGCCCACGTTTGCAAATAAATGTGCCATCTTCTCTTCCAGTAAAACAGCTCTGCTGGAGGGCCTGGAGGTTGACCAGTATATGTGGGGCATTTTGAATGCTATACAAAAGTAAGTGCAACTTTACCATTGGAAAATGTGCAATGCCTTTGTTTTTGATGCTGTTCTACTCTGGAGATCTTTTCTGGGCACTGATTTTAAGTGCAGAAATCCTTTAAGCTTTAGGTCTTTGAGCTGTACATTGATAGCAAGGAGGAGAGAGACAACAAACTGAAATAATAAATAGGCATTGGCCACTTCAAATCCAAAGTGGGTCTACCGTGAGTTATACTTGTGGCACATCTGCTGCCTGTTTGGCCCAGTAAAGCGACTTTGTATTTAACCTGCTGTTAACGACCTCACCCCATCAATGACAGTCCTATTAAGTGGCCAATGAGAGAAGTAGCGTGCAGATGAAAGTATGTTTGTTCCGAGAAGAGCGTAGCTAGTTTTGCAAGGCTATACAAAGGAGCTTATGCTGCTGTGGATTTGTCTGAGTAAATAGACATGCTTGTTGGTTCAGAACCATCCAAGCAGAGCTTTTCAGATAATGGGTTTGTGGACCTAATTTAAGAATGGCAACTTCTACTGTGTGTGTGTGTGTGTGTGTGTGTGTGTGTGTGTACACAGTATCAAGGAGACACAATAGTGTGGAGCGCCTCTTTTATTTTATAGCTCAGAGTTTGAGGAAGTCACAATCGACCCAACGTGCAGCTGGAGGCCTGTCCCAATCAAGTCAGACATTCACATCAAAGATGATCCAGACGGAATGCCTTCCAAGAGGTTTAAAACCATGAGTCCCAGCCAGATGATCATGCCTAATGTGATGGAGATGATTGCAGCTTTGGGTCCAGGCCCATCACCTTACCCCTCAATCCCACCTCCACCCGGCGGCAACAATTCCAATGAATACAGTAACCAAGGTGGGTTTAAACGTTTTGAGTATGAGTGTTTGCATCCATCAAACAGTATCTGCCACTAACCATCTACTGCCCACCTCAGAAGCAGTTGTGGGCATATTTCCTCTTCCAGGCAGTTGATCTGAAACAGGTTGGTGAAGCATCCTATTAGTAGAACAGTAGGCAGTCCTTAAATCGAGTGGCAGGGATCACAGGTTTACAGTTTGGAAGGGAGATTACACAGTGAAGAGAAAAAAGGCTTGATATTGCTGTGGGGAGAGGGGAGATAGCTATTTGAGAACTTCTGCACTTCCATGTACAGTGATCCCTCGACTTCCGAATGACCCGACTTACAAGTTTTTTGAGTTGCGAGGGATCAAAGCGGCCGCCGCTTCCAAATTTTTTCGACTTCCGATCGGAAGTCGCGGCCGCTTTAGATGCGGTTTCCTCGACTTACGAGGTTTTTTTCGACCTACGAATGCGTTCTCCCAACGCATTCCTATGGGGACTCGAGTTACGGTGATTTCGACTTACGAGGATTCCGTCGGAACGAATTATCTTCGTAAGTCGAGGGTCCACTGTATCACAAAAGAAGTAAGCATCAGATGCAAAATTTTAAAGGATTCTACAGTGGTGCAGGCATGCAGAGAAGTGCAGAAGATGCTTATCTGCTGGTTTATGAAGCACATACATACTAACCTGGTGCCCTTCAGGTGTTTCGAACTACAGCACTCATCGTTCCTGACCATTGGTCATGCTGGTTAGGGCTGATTGGTACTGTAGCCCAAAACGCCAGGAGGGCACCAGGTTGGTGACAGTTGATGTATATGCAGCAAAATAGACTGTGTGAAACGGGAACATGTTTTTGTTTATTTTTCTTCTTTTTTTGTTGTGTGATTATTCTAGATGATTGAAGGATATGTGTGCCTCAACAATTCCAGTAATGATTTCTTGGATGTTTAGTAAAAATCAATACAAATACTTTTTTTTAAAAAAGCTTAGTGACAGGCTTTAAGCAAAATTGCCATCCTTCCTTTCTACCTGCTGATCTTTGGTCATCATGGAGCAAAATTTTAATCAACAAGTTTCACACAGGTGATTTAGACTTAATTATTAACCTTCACATTTGAGCATACTGCCTTACAACTTGTAGAAAATTGTGGTGTGTACATAAGAGACATGTAACAAGAGCTTCCTGCTCTTAAATCAGTGCTGTAAAAGGTAGGGGGGACGGGGGCTGCTAGGCTCTGCAAGACATGCAACCTGATCATATGTATATTTCTTGGAAGCCAATCCCACTGCGTTCGGTGGGGTGCACCCCCGAGTCAGTATGCAAAGGATGGCAGCCTTAGCCGGTTTGCAGATTAGCAAAGTGAGAATTAGCGAGGCTCTGCTGTATTTACATGACAGATCAAAGCCTCCGCTTCCCCAAGAAATAGTCTTACACAGCTAATGACTTCTGTTCCTCTGAGATTAAATTTCTCCTCAAATTGAGCTTGTGCCGGAAAGCAAATGATGCAGATGCTTCAAGTCCCATCAAACTCTGTTTTGGCTTGACTGTTGTAAAGCTGCTGCTCTTCAGTTGACAAAACTGTATCCCCTCTGGGCAAGCTGCAAAGCTGCCCTATTATTTCAAAGCTCAACATGATCCTGTTCAGTGGCGTATGTGAAATAACTTAGCCGTTTTAGTTCTGTTCCTAGTTCACAGCATTTAAACCACAAGGGCTGCCATTGCAGTTAAGAGATATAACTGAGATGCTCAAGGAGTAATGAAAGAAAGGAAAAAGACACAGACCTTTAGCATAGGTTTGAGGGACAGTTGGCCAGGTCAGGAGTAGTAATAGGGGGAGAGGGGATAAAGACACTGTTGAATATACTCTAGTGTGTGTTAAATCTATCCTGATTTACCCACTGTTGGAAGCCTAAAAATCCATGGGGTGGGGTGTATCATGGCATAAATGAGTTGGATGAAATCGCAGGTGTGCAGGAGCAGGGAAACTTGACATTAGAAATGGATGGATCTGTCCTGCATAAATGTGGGGTTTATGTTTTTGTCTGCATCTCTTTCTCCACCCCATTTTTCCTAATATTTTCATTTTTATTAGATGGCCTGAGCAAGCAGCCTTTGAAACTTAAAATATTCCATAGAAATCATTTGTTAGGCAAGCAGTCACATTACAAGTCAATGGTTTATTTATTATATATTATATATTATATATATTTGTGTCAGAATATGTATTAGACTATGAAGAGGCAGTAATGTTGTTAACTCCTATATAAAGAGCTCTTATCTCTGTGATTTTTGTACAATGATCACATTGTGTGTTTGGGTAAAGGTGTGGATTTGAAGTACTCTTTTAAAGTAACTCTCCCTCTCTCTCTGCTGTCTAGGTAACAGTTACCAAGGTCACAGCAATTTTGATTTTCCACACGGGAATCCTGGTGGAACTTCTATGAATGACTTCATGCATGGGCCTCCTCAGTTGTCACACCCTCCAGACATGCCCAGTAACATGGCAGCTCTTGACAAACCTCTAAGTCATCCCATGCAGGACCCTGTAAGTAATATAATTTCTCAGCTTCTTCTTTGTGAAATAATGAATTATTTATTTCTTTAAAATTATGCCCAGCCAAGTCTTCAAAGTAGCTGACAACTATTAAGGGCAAAACTACTACACTAGCAAGGACCCAGGTGGCGCTGTGGGTTAAACTACAGAGCCTAGGGCTTGCTGATCAGAAGGTCGGCGGTTCGAATCCCTGCAACGGGGTGAGCTCCCATTGCTCGGCCCCAGCTCCTGCCCACCTAGCAGTACGAAAGCACGTCAAAGTGCAAGTAGATAAATAGGAACAGCTCTGGCGGGAAGGTAAACGGCATTTCCGTGCGCTGCTCTGGTTTGCCAGAAGCGGCTTTGTCATGCTGGCCACATGACCTGGAAGCTGTACGCCGGCTCTCAGCCAATAAAGCGAGATGAGCGCCGCAACCCCAGAGTCGGACACGACTGGACCTAATGGTCAGGGGTCCCTTTACCTTACTACACTAGCATAATTTTAAAACATGAAATGATAAATCAGTAATAAATTAACCAATCACGGATTTCTGAAGAAACCTTGTTTCAAGAATCACCTGCATTTTAACTACATCTGCCAGTAACAAGCACTGTAAATGTTTACTGTAATGTCAAGATACAAGGTAATATAAAAATAAGCTGTTTTCCCTTAAGCATCTTTTCTACATAAATATCAGGCCTTCCTAAATTGGGGGTTGTGAGTCACACAAAGGAGCCCTACACTGCCTAGAACAGGAGTGGGTAAGTAGGCCTGGGTGATATATCGCCCAGGACCAGTATGAGGGGCAAACTGTGATGACGGTTTCACTCAGCTGTATATCGCTGGTGAAACCACCACCGAGTCCCTCTGCCTCTAGCGCCCGGCTGAGGAACAAGCTGCCAGGGCTGGAGACAGAGAGACTCAAGTGGCAGTGGTTTCATCAGTGATATACCGCTGAGTGAAACCGTCATCGTGGTCTGCCCCTCATAACGGCAAAGACTGAAACAGGCTGCCTGGGTGAGGTGCCAATATAGCTTGTTCCTCCCTCCACTTCTTTAAACTGCTTGGCTGAGGTGTGCGCTGCTGCCCTTGCCTCAGCCAAGCAGTTTTACAGAGTCCCCACCTGCTGGTGGCTTGTAGAAGCCGGCGGCGGCGGGCTCCATTAAAGTGCTCCCACTTCCCAGCTGAGAGATCTCCAACCCAGTTCCAGCTCGCACAGGAGCTGGATCAGGGCTGCTCAGCTAGGGAGGTGTAGGCTCCACCACACTCTTTTATTGAGGGATGCATGGCTGCACTCCCCTCAACAGAGAAGTTTAAAAGAGCACTGCCTGAAGGCAGCCAGGCAGAGCAGGGGCTCTGATGCGGAGGTGGGGGCTCCTTTAAACTTCTCTGTCAAGGGGAGCGCAGTTTCCAGGTCAGGATCCCTCAGCTGGGAAGCCAGGGCTTTCCGCCCCCCAGCTGAGCAGCAGGCTGGGGCCAGCTGCATTGTCCCCAGCCCACAAGACGCTCTCCCAGCGCCTTGCCAGCTGTGGCCAATGCAGCCCTAGTGGGTAGATAGTTGCCCTACTGGTAAATCTGTGGGTGATCTGCACTAGGGCTGGGTGATGTCAGCTTTTCAACATTACAATATTGAAATGGAAGGAGAAACAAGCTGCACTGCTCCAGGCGCTGGGGATGGAGGGAATCAGCCAGGTGGCTGCAGCCAAGTGCACGCCTGTCAGGCTCTGTTTGCAAGGTTGCCTCCCCCACAGCATCAGCACCGCTCCACAAGGCACAGGGTGCAAGCCACTCTATCTGCGCCTTGTGGAGCAGGGCTGCCTGATGCTGCTGGGCCCAGCAGCCTCTGCACCGCCTGGCTGCCTTCCCCCGGGAGGAAAGACGGAGCCTCCACCCTGTCTCCAGTTTGCTGGAGGCTCCGTTAGGCTTCTTTAGCTGGGGGACACGAAGCAACTCGTTACCCAGCTGAGGGAGCTCCATCTTTTTCCTGCTCATCTGTGCCGGTATGAGGGCAGCTTCACTCAGCAGTACTGTATATCTTTGGTGAAACCGCCACCGTTCCCAAGTCACTCTGCTACCAGCGCCCAGCATGCCAAGGGCGAGGGACTCAGGAGTGGTGGCGGTTTCAGCTGCCATTGCGATCTGCCCTCATACCAGTCCTGGGCGATATATCACCCAGACCAAATCTGCGTTAGATCAGCAATAATTTCTCACTCCCAAACGTTCAACAAGAACAAGCCCATCTCTTCTACTTACATCAGGCTAATAAAATGAAGGAAGCTATCCTTTCTGTTAAAGAGCTCAGAGGCACCCTGTTTAATTCCGACTATGTCTTTTACACCTGGCTCTTATTGTTATATCTTGTTCTAGTAGGAAAAAAACTACTACTCTGCCCTTCCAAAAAATTTCTTTACCCAGTGTTATTTATTAAAAAAAACTTCCTAGCCTATTAGCATCTGTACTGGTGGATTAGTCACCAGTAAAGGAAATGTCTTCTCCTCCTGCAAGGGCAGATACCCGATTCCTCAAGTTTCCAGCCTTGGCTGGAAAGGAAAGCATCTAAGTAGCAGGCCATTTTGGAGTGTACTGTAACATGGGGTATTGGCCCATGTGTGCCTTCTCAAATGATAGCATATACTTTTTGTATTCTTCCCTCTCTGTGTACTGATGTGAGGTATGCCACTGCTATCACCCTTCCCTTTTGACTTCCTCAGGTGTGAGAGGCAGAGGGAGGCATGAAGGAAAAGCTATAGGTCTGTTGAACCCCCACCTCCAAGTATAGAGAGAGGGCCAATTTATGAGCCTGCTCCTTTGGCACAACCACATAAGGAAATCAAAAGGGAAGGTGATGGCAGAAGGGAGCACGGAAACATTCTACTTCATTTTTCCATCTCTCACAGCCTCTCCCCCCAACTTCCTGCTTTACATATTGAAGGAGGGAGATTAAAATGAAAACAAAGCAGCAGGCCACTTGTAGGGAAGGCGTGATCCCCTGCATCTTCCCACCCATGCAGTTGTGGCCGTTTGGCAGGATTAGTTGCAGACCAGGGTACTATATACCCCAAACGAAACTGGCAAATTAAATGTTGCTGTCTTAGAGATGTGCAATGGGGCTATTTGCCTCCGTGCTCTTTTAAATCCCTTTGGAAAGTAGAGAGCAAAAAATTGGCTCACCAGGAGCTGGCTTCTTGGAATATGGAGAAGCATAAGTGCACGCTGCCTTCTCTCACACCTGATGGCATGGAAGTCTTCACTTTTGCAGCATTCGCCTGTAAGGAAGAAAAGAACTGATGCTAAACTGGCCAATGTATTTGTATGTATGTATCTTCCCCCTGTATTTGTGTGCAGCTAATACTCTCATATGGTTATGTTTTTGTTAAAAAATAAATAATTTGGCGAAGCACTGAGTTTCAGCAATATATAAACCACCTACTTCCTTCCACCCTGCTACTTGAGTTTGTTTCCTAGTATAACTTTTTTGTCACCAAGCATGGTATATCAAAGCACATGGATGCTGCTCTAAGGATGCAGATCTCTGTTTTAGCATCGTACTTCCAACACTCTTTTCAATTTATTGATTTGCTGGAAGAAGCAAGTAGTCCATCTTAGCGCCTAGTCTTTGAAAGTGGTTGGGTCCCTTAAATGAGTAAATGCCACCAACGACAACTGAATAACTTCTTCCCAGAAGGAATTAGAAGTTTACCCTCTGCTGGCACATCCAAGATAACTCAAAATAGGTGCAGTATAAACTGCAGTGATCAGTTACTTAAAATATAAGAATGCCTACTTGAGTGTACTGATAGTTTTAAAACAACTTTATTGTAACCAAATTTAACTAATTGCAAACTATAGAAGTGTCTTTTATATTAATACGTCTATGTTCTAGAATTCTTGCACTTCCTGTTCATTTGCATTGTGTTTTTGTGCTCATGCTATCTTTTTGCATCTTTATGTCAGCTGAATGTAGGGGACATCCTTTAAAACTATTCATGCACTTAATTTTCTACATGGTGCTAAAGTCAGTTTGCAAGGCATGCTCTGGGATTAAAAGGAGACCTGCACAAAAGGAGGAAACAAACACACGTTTCACTAGATACAGACATGCATGCTCATAATCTCTGTGTGTGGCCCAGTAGCAATATCTGGAGGGTATTTTTATTTTTATGAGAACTACATGAAATGCCATGTTTCAGTTTCTGTACCTTAATTGGCTTAAGGTGAATTTGCTGTGGAAACATCTGTCAAGAGCTGCTTCTTTGATAGGGATGCCTTTTTGCCCAGAAGATGTGACTAAATGAAAACCACAGCAGAACTGATTAGATAAGATAGATAAGATAAGTTTGCCCACTCAAAAGAAATGTGCAGAAAGCCATTCTCTTCCCAGATGATTAAGATCTGTGTTATGAAAGTTAATGTATACAGTCATACCTCGGGTTGCGAATGTGATCCGTGTGGCACATTCGCAACCCACAGCACCGCTTCTGCGCATGATGTCATTTTGCGTTTCTGCACATGCGCCGAAACCCGGAAGTAACCCATTCCGCTACTTCTGGGTCCGGTGCGGTTCGCAACCCGAGGTATGACTGTACTTCCATCTTTTCCACCACCCTAACCATTTCAGGGCAGGATCTGGATAAAGAGATTTTTTGTCCCCTACGGAGCTACATTTTATCCCATGCATTTATTTATTTTTACTGACACCTCCTAAATTCTGAGGGCTCATGATCCAGCGCATTGACTCCTGCACATTATTTTTCCCCCTGGCAGCAAACGCCTGTCCAAACCTAGCGTTTTGCATTAATGATAAAGTAATTTAGAGTGACAAAGATTTTATTTCCTCCCCCTGCCATTTCTGAGCCTTGTACCATGTAGCCTCACTTTTCCTTTCCTGCTTCTTTCCTCCTCCGCAGATCCCTCATCCCGGCAGCACTGATCAGTCCCATAGTTCCATGCAGCAAGGTTTGCACGTACCTCATCCCAGCAGCCAGTCAGGGCAGCCATTACACCACAGCGGTCCTCCTAACCAGCCGTCCCGGCAGCCGCCACAGGCCGCTCCTAGCAACCATCCACACAATGACCTGGCCTTTAACCCCTCCTCAGCCTTAGAAGGTCAGGCTGGTGGGCAGGGGACATCTGATATGCCGGAGCCTTCGCTGGATGTAAGTTTGTGTCATTCTGTCATCTGCTTGCTTTAGAATGTGCCTTGAGTTTCTGCAGGAATTAATAAAATAATAAAAAATAAACAGAAGGGAACAGCTTTCATAGCACATGCCCTCATTTTATGCATTGTTTCTTGCATTTCTTCACTACAGCTGAGAACTCAGACTCCATGTCACGCAAGTGGTGTCTTTCCCTTGACAAGGGTGGGTAGGCAGGGGCCGGGTTTGGGGAAAACAAGCTTTCTGTGTGAGAAATAGGCCACAAAACATTTTAGTTATTATTGATGTTTATATGGCACTTATCTGACTAACATACATTTTAAAAAGGGATGGGGTTTAGAAGTTGAATACCACCCTGAGCAATCAGCTACTTACTTAGACACTCTAACAAATAATTATTTATTTAGACTTAAATGTAATCAGGCTTGATTTTCAGAAAGAAAGGAATAGTTCTATCATTGGGCCAACCAGCTGTTAAAAAGCTGAAGGTCTGAGTGTTAGAGAGATTTTTCTTCCGACATAGAATGTTGAAATCTGTGGCTGAGTCCGGGAGCAGGCTTGTATAGTTTCCATTTTTAAATGTGTTTTGTTTCTGAATGGGAACATCTGAATGATTCTCCCTTCTTGACTAGTGTTTTAAGATGGCAAGGCTTGTTACCAGGTTGTGCTGTAGTTTGGCACCTAGCGATAGAAACCATGCATTTCCCTCCTAGGAGGAGGAGATGCCATTTAGTCCACAAGAAAACCATACGTTCTATTGCTATTTAGGACAAATTAAGCTGTGGGCAACGAAGGAACAGGTTTTGCAAAAAGAAGGACATATTAGAAAAGCGAAGGCGGCTTTGTAGAAAAGTGCTCCAGAATGTGTGCCAGGGTGGGGTGGGGAATTCTCATCCATACACAGGTTTCATTACAATCAAAAACCCACAGTTTCATATCAACTTACATTCTACTTGTCCAAGGATACTGGTCACTTGGGTGCCCTGAAAACAAATGAGATTGTTGGTGAAGGCTATGACAACTATACAGCTACGGTCTCTGTGGCCTTGGCCAAAGAGAACACTATGAATTATAATTGGCTTGACAGTGATTCAAAAAGGCTTGCAGAGTTCAACTATTTTCATCCAACGGGTATCTGACTTACATCTGTTCCTGTATTTCAGGAATGCTGTAAGGTACAGTACAGATGATTCAAAGGGAACACATTAGCTAAACTGGACATAGTCACACCAGGCAGCGTTGATTCACTTTTAACTATATTAACTAGTTGCCGAGTGATTGTGGAATTTAACCTTTTCAGAAATAGAACCCAAAGGGTAAACAAATATTTCTGATTTTCCAACAATAGGATTGTTTGTGAGATCATAGCATATTAATCTGTACATGGTATTTACACTTTCTCCTAGGATGTATCATAGCTGAAACTAAAATGCAGAATATTTGTGTGTGACTTTTAAAGAAACCTCTACAGACCATCTTATATACATGTTAACCTTTTCAGGTGGTGATAGCTCATAGATGCCATTTACAGAATGTGCTACATTATCTGTATCCCATATTTATTTATTTGCAGTATTTTTAACCCGCTCTTCACCTGTAAAGGCTATCAGAGTGGCTGGCAAAGATACGGTGACCACAGTGGAAAACTGCCCATAATATTGTAAGGCTGCTGTACCACCTCATCTTGGCTTTCTGCCACACCCTTGAGTACTACCTTGGCACAAAAGAACTTACAAGGCATGTCAGAGTGTCCTAGAGCTAAAACAAATGGGCAGAAGCCCTGTGTATTATTGAACTGCACTTTTTCAGGTGGGAATGAATATTTGAATGCTCTGCCACATGAAAAGCTCCCCTATGCATACAAAGCAACATGCTAGGGAGAGAGATTTGAGCTAGATTCCCACCCCCACATGCAATTTTTTTGTAGGTGTAGATAATTTTTATATGGTAGGGAGGGGGGGGGGAACTCAGAAAAGTTTTTTCTTGGCACAGGAGCCCATATAAAGCTTCAGTTACATGGAGGATCGCAATGCCAACAGCCATGTAGCACTGGAGTGGAAATTCTTCCTGTAATTGGGCTGGCTATCATATATAAAGGACTCTTTTCTCTACCCATCAAGAAAATTTACAGACACATTTTGAGAGCTTTATCTGGCAGCAAATGTGGAGCGAAAAACATGCCATTTGCTGGCTACTTCACCCCTGTGATGATGCTACCTTCAAAATTTCCTCTTTCTTTTCCAGCTGCTTCCAGAACTCACGAATCCAGATGAGCTACTTTCATACTTGGATCCTCCTGACTTACCAAGCAATAGCAATGATGACCTTCTTTCTCTTTTTGAGAACAACTGAAGCCTTCTGTGTTTTGTCCCCAACACCTCACACTTGTTTGACAAGTCTGTAGCTTCACGGTGAGGAATCCCAAGCCACCCTTTTTTCACAAGGACAAACTCACAACTTAAGCAAATGGTGCACACTCCCTACTTAGCTTCATCTCAGAACTGCTTGAGTCAAGCTTCATCAACTGCGGTGGGGAAAAGCAAGAGGACAATAAGGTGGTGACCTCACAGACTGCCACTCTACTACAGATCGATTGTGCAGCTGTGGAAAACCTCACTTGTTAATTATGCAGAGCGATAAAAGAGTTTTGGGATATGCCTAGTGAGAAGCAGCCCAGTAGAAACCAGTCTCAGCAAGGGAAGAAAGGCAACAGAACTATGCTAAGCGACCAGTTTCAGAAAGTCCTTCCAACATGTGTTCTTCCATTAGCTCTCTCTCCCTCCTGCCCTAATGCTATATTGTCTATTCCACTATGTTCCTTCCCTCCCTCTCCCAGTACACTTCTGTCGGACACAATAAGGACAAAACCTATTTGGCAGCACATTTAGACTAGCCAAACAAACTCAGAAACATAAAACAAATACCAAAAAGCACAAAAAACCAATAAAGATGTCACAAGTAGGATAAAAATACAAAATGCAGCCAAGGGAGGCATCCATTTCTTAAGACAGTGGTTTCTCCATTGTGGAAGAGTCCAGTGAATCTCCAGGGTATGGCAAGCGTGCTTTTCTAAATTGTAGCAGTCTTTTTTTTCTTCTATTCTTAGAGGAAGGTTAGTTACCTTGCTCTGACACAGATACTTGGACACCTTGTTTTCTTCTGTCCTTCTCTTTCCCTTTCTTTTCTTCTTCTTCTTAAGGGATTTGGTTTCAGATTACTGCCTTTTGTGACAATAAAGCAGCCAGCTATTAAAAGGGGGCAGACCATATTCACATATGAAGTAGAAGAAGAGAAAAACCGTAAACGGTTGATCCATCACCAAGAGCTTTCGATTTTTGTAACCTGCGAAGTTAGATCACTGCTCAGTTCCTAACAGGAAAATGTGGCAAAAGTGTGGAGAAAAAGAGCTCTCACTTTAAGATATTTGGGGGCGGGGAGAGAGATAGAGGGGAAAACTGTTCACAATTGTTTAGAATTGAAGGAGGCGTTTGCAATAAGAGTCACCTTATCTCTCCCCCCACCCTCCGATGGTTTGCTTTGCATTTTCAAAATTGTGTTATGTGGCTCTGCCTTTTGGTTTCTTTTTTTCAGTTTTATTGTATCATTTAGCTGCCAGGACCTTTCCCTCTTCTTTTCAAAAAATATATTTCCAAGGATAATGGGCACGGGAACAGTAAGTTCCTTTGGTACCACCATACAGCAGGCTCTCGTGCCACAATGCTTCCGTGGTATTTGTGCTTCTCATGTGGTTGCTTCCCTCCTGCATGAGCTTCCAGTCGCTTCTGGGCCCATTTCTGTGTCCTCTCCGTTCTCTCTTTATAAATTTTGTATAGTACCTGTGTGTTAAGACGTGCATGTGTGCCAACTTTGCCCTTGCGGGCCAACATTTCATCTTCTGCCTACTGTGTACAGAATATTGCTTTTTTGTGGATAATACACCTTGATTGCTTCATCCCCTGTTCAGAATCCAATTCAATAGTCCCATCTTTGATTTCAGCAGTAGGCTTTCAATTTTGTGCCAGATGGAACTCTTGCGTGTTGGTTTCAGTGTGTAAACTCCACCCACCTTGCCCTCTGCGAATGGCATGACCTGTGCATTCCATTCTGAATTTGCTCTCCGCACCAAAGTCATGCTTGTAAATTCTTTGAGCATTTGTTCTTAGCATCTACCACCACTGCTGTATTTGCATCTTGTTATATATATATGCTAGTCGACAGCACCTTGCTGTAGATATTACAGGAAATGGCAGTTTTAGTTCTTATATTATTTTCCAGTTAGGAGTGTTGAATTTGTAAACATTTTATGTAGAGATGTTCCTACATTTACCTTTCCCCTCCCCACCCTTTTATTGAGGTTTTTATTTTGTTCCTTTTTTCAACAGAAGCGCTGTTCATTATGCAAGATCAATTATTTTAAGAATTGCTGTTGTAAATACCTTTTGTGAATATTTTAGTATTGTCTTTGATTATTATATTCAACATTTTCACAATCTGGATATACATGTGTTTTTAAAATACATAGTCAGCGGGAGCGGGTCTTTTTTCTTTTCTTTTTTTCCTTTTTGTAAAGGGTTCTTGGACTAAGGGAGCATTGATTTTTCCTTCCGATAAATTAGCCCTATCAGTTTCTTCAACAAATATTCTACATCTGGCCAGTGTCCTCAGCAGCCCAGCAAAGAAATTGTTATGAGCTAGGAAGTGTGACTGTCCTAACCTGTATCACCCTAGATTTCTGCTTTGTAGGCAAAGAAGCTATTTCTAAGGCTGTCACTTACATCCCTCTGAAAAGGATGCTGGCCTATGCGTAGAAGAGGGGAAAGCAGTCCAGAATATAGTTTCTTATCCTGTATATATATAGCAAAGAATCTTTATTATTGAACAGCTGGTGCCACAACTATTATATGGTGGCACAACTGAGATGGGACACCACTGTGACACTGAAGTCTAGAGCTTCCTTCCATTAAAAATGCATTTTCTTTTGTTTTCACTGTAGTAGCTTTCCCCCTGCATCATTTTGCTGCATCATTTACATAATCAATGAAATCATTTGTATGAGCAGCTAAGGCTAATAATTTGACACATTATTCTTAATTTTTTTAAAAGCCTCACACACACAATCTATGAGCTCTAAACCGAATGTCACACACTTGTCGTAGCCGTGTATTGTGGCCCACCAGTAGTGCAATAAAGCTTCCGGTTCCACTGTTTATCGAAAAAGCAAAATAATAATAATAATAAAAATACCTCTGAATACCAGTTGCTGGAAATTACAAGTGGGGAGAGTGTTGCTGTCCTCATATCCTGCTTGTGTGTTTCCTATAGGCATCTGATTGGCCACTGTGAAAGCAGAATGATGGACTATCAGTAGTCTTCAACCTTTCGGACCCAGGACCTCAAACATTCATTTGGGGATCCATTTCTTAATCTTTTGCCATATATTTGCATGGTGATAGTGCTCATGTTGTAACACACCTTAGATCAGGTGAGACCCACTAGCAAAAGCCTAGTAGACTAGACGAACCTTGCCCCTGATCCAGCAGAGTTATGTTCTTAGTCAAGCACCTGGTAGGCTACAATATGTGGTGGGTGGGTTGCATTCAGTTTGATGGATCACAAGTTGTGTAGGCCTGTGTTAAGCCATATACTGTGCTTTTGCCTGTTCAGCTTCTGGCACTGAGTTTTATTTTATTTTATTAGCGTTGCTCCTCCACTGTTAGATATGCGTCTATCAAAACTAGTTACTTGAAATTGAGGGGGGTTTTTCTGTGTAACTGGAAACGGAACCATTTTAAAGTCAAAGTTGTTTAGCTTTTGCTGATGGCAATCAAAATGCATCGTTATAAAAAGGTTCCTGTTGAGGAGGCACAAAGTGAGACTCACCTGAGACAAACATATTTGGTATAATAAGGCTTTCTATCATTTGATGAAATCTTCTCTAGTAACAGTTAAATGCACATTTTGGCAGCTGTGGATTTCATGTACACTGATTAGGTCAGTAAAAAGACACACAGATTGACTAAGCACAAGGGCTACCTGAGCTGTGTTTGTGAACGGATGGAAGCAGATGCTGAGATCTAGCCATGTACTTGAGTAAGTTTATCAAAGGGCATATTTATCGAAGAGGCAGCCTTTGTGAAGTCAACCCAGAATGCCCCCAACTTTCTCTCTCACACGACCACATTAGCATCTTATTAGATTACTGGGACTATTTAAGGATAGTCAAAACAAAAAAAGGTTGCTGGTTTTTTCTTATCTGCTCACTTCCATCATGTTATAATGTGGAGAAAACCTGTTAAAAAAATAGCAACCCCATGCATGCCTTCTCAGAAACAAGGCCCACCAAGTTGGTATAGTGTTGTTTAAGGAATCTGCAATCCGATGCACACTTAACTGAGAATAAACCCTGATGAATGCTTCTGAGTAGACATACATAGGATTGTTCTGTGAATTAGTTGTTTTTGTGTTGAAGGGCAAAATTATATCACCAAAGGTTGTTTTGTTTTGTTTTTAATCCTTGTTTCAGGGGCATTTGCTTTGGGGTTTTTGTTTTTTTAATTGTTTCCCTATAGACACCCACCTGGAAAAGAACCCACAGAGATTTATACTTCTACTGCCAAGACATTATTATTGTTGTTATTATTATTAATTATTATTAGAGGATTATGAAAACACACTAATGTCTGCAGTGGAGACTCCAGGGACATCTGTACATATGTAAATGGCAAATAGAGACATGTTAACAGAAATGCATTCATTTTCCTTGGAATGTGCATTGTTTTTATTTCGCAGGAAAAAAATAAAGCTTGAAGCTCCATCTTATGTGGAAAATGAATCCTGTTTGTTAGCGTTTGTGAAGTCTCCACATTTGTTTCACTTCTTGTAATATACTCTGGATCCTTTGTGAAAAGATTTTTTGTTGCATTTTTTGTTTTCCCTTCATGTAATAACTAGCTTAAATGTACTAGTCTTATCACCTGTGTATTTTTAGGGTGCTACAAAAATAATGAAGAAAATAAGGGGATTAAATAATAAAAAAAGATTGTAACCAAATTCATACTTTGTACAATTTTTTGATATTGTGATCAGAGGAGAATTTTAAAAAGTACAATCGGAATTAACATGCAAAAATGGCCATTGTCTTTGTTTGTACATTGTATGTACAGTACAATGCAATCATTTCATACTTTAAAACTGGTCAGAAAAAAATAATTGTGATTTTTAGTCTTGAAAAACTGTATGTAGTTAGATGATGTGACAACCTAATATTTATCTAATAAATATGTATTCAAATGAAACCTGTATATTAGGTGTTCATGTGGTTATTTTGTATTTAAAAAAATCAGATTGACTATTGCTAGACATTTATATACTTTCTTGTAACACTGAAAGTACTCTCATTTTTGCTCATGTTATTTTTTTTCTTAAATAAATTTGGAAAATGATGGACTAGTGGGCAAATGTTTTGTAAATCTGAACTTCCTCCTACTTCTCTTTTTTTTAAAAAAGCATTGCAAGGTCTTGGAATTCATTATCTGGTGTTTATAATACAGCTTGGGGTCCTAATGAATATCATGTTCTATGCCTATTATGTACACAATTGTATATTTACTTGATGAATACCAAAGGAGGCTATGGGAAAGATTCATTGCACTATGCACTACAGGAAGCAGGGCTGGTGTCAGATTTCAAGGGGTCCTCAGCATGGTCTGGCCAATGGACCCGACCACTATCAATCCTCTTCTCTTGCCCCCACCTCCAGCTGCTGACAATCCTTTTCCCTGCGGCGGCAGCACTGTCAATTCTTTGCCCACTCAACATGCTCAGTCCTCATTACAGTGGTACCTCAGGTTACAGACGCTTCAGGTTACAGACTCCGCTAACCCAGAAATAGTACCTCGGGTTAAGAACTTTACCTCAGGATGAGAACAGAAATTGCATGGTGGCGGCGCAGTGGCCCCATTAGCTAAAGTGGTACCTCAGGTTAAGAACAGTTTCAGGTTAAGAACGGACCTCCAGAACGAATTAAGTTCTTAACCCGAGGTACCACTGTATACTATTTTGGAATTGTTGTTTTTCTAGGTACCCCTTTAACTGCCCCCACCCCAAGAGTTTGCATAGTTCTTGCAAACCTCTCCATTCTCTCAAGCCTTCTGATCCCCCCCTCTTCTGCATGGGTGGTGACATTTTGGTTAAATAAGAACTGGTAACTCAAATAACAGACTGCTATCAATATATGATACCGTGCCAGGTGGACATATATCAAGTCAGATCTAGTTCTGGATGTTTTCACTGGCAGTGGCTCTTCAGGGCTTCAGGTAAGAGTCCTTCCCAGGGCTCCCTGGAGATGCCCTCGATTGAACCTGGGATCTTCTGCATGCAAACATACACTCCCACTGAGCCATGGCCCTTCCCATAACAGTTAGCATCTGCTGGAGATGTGGTTCTGAACTGGGCATATTAATTCGTATGACCTAATCCTCTTCAGTACAAAATCTGGACAGAGGTATGCAGGAGGTTAATTACATATGATTTTGGAAGCTTCATTAACCTCACCACCATTATACAGGGTATGTTTGGGATTCAAATTCTGGAGAAGTTGCCCTGTTGAGATTTAAAATAGGTTTCTTGGCATTCAAGCCTCACAGGACAATGAGGGGGAGAACCCCACCTGTTCCACCCATCTCACTGACTGCCACATGATGGGAAAGGGACTTGTGCAGCAGGAAGCTGCTGCCTCTACCTGCGTAAGATCTGGGTTCCCAATAAGCAGGGAGTATACACAAGGACAGCAAGCACCCTGCTGGAGAGGTTTCCTTTCCAAAAATGTGAAAGGCGGTGAAGCTGGCAACAGAGATGACAGCGAGCAGAGTGAGGAGCAAGAGGCCCCAGGCTTATAGCCATGTGAGGGAGAAGAAAGACTGAAGATGGATTCACTTATACCTGTATGCCTCTTTTCCACAACTGAGTTGTGCCCAAAGCTGCTTACAGCAAATAATCAAAATATCAAACTATGCAGCATTAGAGATACAAACAAACAAAAAGGACCATGAAGAGGACTAAACATAAGAAATGAACCTACTCTTAAACTAGACTGCTGGATTAAGAACATGCTTGCCCTCTCACTCTGGGAGAAAGTAAAGATGAAGCAGGACACTTACCTTTTACCCTGAGCAAGGCGGGAAGAGATATTTTTGCAAAGAGATGTGCGTTGAGATATTTCAGAGTGCCTGGAATAAAACAAATGTCAACACAGTAAGTGCATGTTAACCACGCCACTCAATAAATTACCCCTGGCCTTATCCCCCTACCCCCTTCTTTGCCCCACTCCACGAATTGTTCCCTTTCCCCGTTCCTTCCTTGAGTTCTTTTATCCCAGTTGTGATGGTTGCCTTTTACTGTAAGTGTCTCATGTGTCTCTGTGTTAAGGAACATTCATTTTTAAAGAAATTTTAAAAGATGCTTACTTCAGTTTAGGTACTTCATTTTGGAATCTTTTGAGACTCTTTTGTTCCCAATGAGAAACTGGAAACCCACAAACGACTTCAGTTTCATTCTGGTAGTACTGCCTAGAACTCACACAAGCAGTTATGGCTACCATCCCTATTATTTCAATGGACTTTAAGTTAGTGCATCATATCTGCTTATGACTGGGCTGCAGTCTTAAGGAACGAAATGCCAATGAACTCACTGGGACTTTATTTGAAGTAAACATCCTTAGGGCAGTGCTGCCCACATTGTAAATTTTCAGGTTGGTTTGTTCTAAAAGTTCCTATGCCTACAACCAGAGGACCAACAAAAGGATTCCAAAACTATTTATTTTTATTTATTAGTCTATAGTTTCCTTTGTACAACCTCATTTTATAGGTATATGAGATAATGATGCATAACCTGTGAATGCCTAAGGCAGCTTGCTAATTGGTTCAGTGAGCGCTCTTGAATTACAAGTGCTAACCTACACACACCAGACAGTACCTGGAGAACAGGTTATGAGGTAACCAGGTAATCAGCACGTGCAATCGTGGTGTTAATGTGTATCTGAAATACATTGCTTACTATTCTTTTAACCATTAAAAGGTCAAAGGAGCTTGGGGAGAGACAGTTGAGGAGGATATATGAGTGTCTCACAGCTGGCATTAGCAAGCAGACATCATACATTGGTTTCTGCTATTGTCATTTCTGTTAAATAGAGGTTGCATGTTGAGATCATGATGCAAGCAGAACTACCTTGTAGAAAGTAGACAAGCACACAATTTTAGGTGCTGCTTTTCCCAGAAATGTCTGAGGCCTATTTTTAATTGATGTTTTTCATGTGAGATTGAGCAAGTTCCAAATTAAAGTATTCTCTCACACAGTTCCAACTACAAAAGATGTCCTATAGGAAATGCTTGCTTTGTTAAGCAGTATAAAAGTTTGCCGGACTGGTACCCACAAAGGAGAATTCAACTAGCACATCCCACCGCACTAAGAAACAAGCTCTTGCACAGTTCTTCCTTTCTTCCGGGTAGATTGTGCCCCATGGCTCAGATCTGTCTATCATATGTGTTTGGCACCTTTCATGGTACAGTGGTACCTCAGGTTACATGCGCTTCAGGTTACATACGCTTCAGGTTAAGAACTCCGCTAACCCAGAAATAGTGCTTCAGGTTCAGAACTTTGCTTCAGGATAAGAACAGAAATTGTGCTCTGGCAGCGCAGCAGCAGCGGGAGGCCCCATTAGCTAAAGTGGTGCTTCAGGTTAAGAACAGTTTCAGGTTAAGAACGGACCTCCAGAACGAATTAAGTACTTAACCAGAGGTACCACTGTACTCAAAATCTATTGGCTATCTCACCTCTGAAAAGCAGGTGATCCCAAGATATTACTGTAAAGTCCTATCTTAAAACTGAATATCTCATTAACATCTTTCTATCAAACTTTGCTGCGGCAAGACGGAAGATGAAATTATAGCAAACAGATAGCAAAGCACAACTCAGAAAGTTGTTAAGGATATTGTTTAGCATAGCAGCAGATAAAAAGAAAGCAATCACTATTATAGACTGTATTTTTAAGAATTATTTTAGTTATAATCTTCTCTTTTTCTGTGTCTTTAATAGTTGCCTGACATAGAAATTCAACAAGAAAATGATATGACATTGCTGTGTCTTCCATACTGAGAAAATACGTGCCTGTTGAATTTCTGTCTGTTACACAAGTGTTTAAGTCATACCAGCTTTCTTTATGCACCAATGAATGTGCAAGTAGATTTTAATTTAATTTATGCAGAGATTTCTATACCACACTTCTATTGAATGATTAAGCCCTTGGACTTTTCTTAAATTCTCTTGGTTAGTTTATAACCAGCCAGATCCAGCAATCACAAAAGCTCTGAGTTTCCATACATTATATAACGCTCTTAGCATCCTGAATTCCAAAACACTGAGCACATCCAACGTGACTGAACTCTAAACACAAATCACAGAAGTGCAGAAGCCACATGGGAGAGGACAGCTTTCCCACATGACTCGGCAGGTGATTGTTATGAGAATTAATTCCTCAGGACGTTTTGTTCCATATTGGCATGGCTCTTTTGAAAGAGTCCGTTTGAGGACTTAAATTTGGACCTAAATTCTTGTGAAAGAAGATTCCCTCTACAATTGGAAAAATAGCATTTGGTACAGTTAGTTACCAAATTAGTACCAATTTTCTCCACAGACATTGTTATGTAGAGCGGCTAATTAGAATTGCCTTTCAACATTTACTTATACAAGTCTGTTTCTTTCTGAGCAGTCATAGGTGCCACTATATTTTCTTGTACTTTTTTGTGTTGGGAGTTATCTGTCCTAGATTTTCTTGTGATTTTTTAGTAACAAGTAGAAGGATCATAGTCCTCAATCAAATTTGGAGGGCTGAGGAAGAGTGGATTATTGGACTTGCCTTTCAACATTTCCAAGGCAATCCTAATCATATCTATGCAGAAGTAAGTCCTATTGAATTCAATCAGGCTTGCTCCCAAGTAATTGGTGTTAGGACTGTAGCCAAAGTTAAGTAAGTCAAGGTTCCTTCTGGGATATAGGTGCCACTCAATTTTATTGCTCTTTTATGTGCAATATGTTTGGCATGATGCAGTACTAGATTTTCTAGTGACTTTCCAGAAACAGATAGCAGGTTCATAGTTATTCATCAAATTCTGAGGGATGAGGAAGAATGATTCCTAATTATTCCCAATACTCCCTTTCAAAAATGCTGCGAGAGTTTCTAGCTTCAAAGAAACACACTTACTCACAGCCTACCTCACACAGGATGGGAACCACTTCCTCTTCCCACAATGATAACTGGTTATGCAAATTGACCAGAAACCCTGTGTGTGTGTGTGTGTGTTGCGCTGATGTTGGAAAAGGCCAGAACAGCTGCAGTTTTACCACAAGTTCTTTCTTACTCCAAAGTGTTTTGGGCCCAAGAAACATCATTAAGGTGGGAAATCTATATATATATAAATGTTCCCATTGCGCGTTTGTCCGAAACACCCTTGCTGCGTAACCGCTGGACCAAATCGCATCAAATTTGGACACAGCGTTTCCATTACCATCTCAAAGTAATCTGGCATAATAAAAATTCAGAAAAACCACACCTGTCATACCTAAAATAAAGAAAAAATGCAAAGAAAATTGGCGCGCACATATGACATCACCAGGAAAACAGCGCCCTCTAGCGACGGCTATACTGGTACTACAGCTACAAAAGCAAAAAATTGGCGTGCACATATGACATCACCAGGAAAACCTCGCCCTCTAGCAACGGCAGGCCTGTCTCCAATTTCACTCCCAAACTGAGAAACTGTTTCTCTGCAAGGAAGGAGGAGGTGATTGTGTCAGTGGCTTCCTGATACCTGAGCGCCAGACAAAAGGGTGTGATTAACTTGGCTGGGAAACAGGGAAATGTAAATATCTCTTTTGTCAAAGGCACGCTGGGAAATGGAGGCCGCCGCCTCTCGCAGTTAACTAGGCCGGACCAGCAAGGGACGCTGGGAAATGGAGTCAAGGCGCCCTGTGGGTGAACTAAGCTCTTTCGCCCAAACCGCAAGGCATGCTGGGAAACGGTGGGCTTATTATCCCAACCAACCGTGCGCTCAAGGCACTCTGGGAAATGGAATCAAATCCTCTCTGTAGAGGGTTACTAGCACTTTTCCCCTTGAAAAGGCCACAGGCAAGGCACGCCGGGAAATGGCCACCGTGATCGGCCCTCAGTGATCTCCCGATGTGTGTTTTTTATCTGTGCGTTTCCATAGTGCTTTTCCCTCAGACGGCATCAAAGGCCTCCTTCCTCGGCTTTCTCTGCCACAGGCTGCGAGAGGGCACCTGAGCGCGTGCAGAGTGCACACGACGCCGGCGGGGGTAGGTGGGGGTTTATTTTGGCTGCGGCTGCTACTGATGGTAATAAGCATAAAATGAGCCACAGCAAGACGTGGCCCGGGTCAGCTAGTACTTTATTAAAAAGCTATAATGGTCCATTTGCAGATGATGCAGATGGTAGCAGTTCATTATTTAAGGAAGTATCTGGGCTCCAGGCTAGTGTTGACATGTCAAAAATATTAAAATACTTGACCTGATGGACTGAGAGCAAGACTCATCCATCACCATTTTCTTATGGAAACCAAAATTTCTATGAGATGAGATGTAATGCGTTACTTCTGGTAAATGAGCCACCATAGCCACTAGAGGGCTGTGAAAATTTGTGCCCCGGGCTTTTTAGACTCATCTACCCATGAACCGACTGTATCTGATTCCTGCCTGTCACGCAGATAGTCTCATAAGGGTCAACCACTGGAAGGGGGAGCCCTATTGATGTACACCCATTGCGAGCTCCCCCAGGGTCCCCTGGATCCCTTTAATGGAATACTCTTAAAGAGGAGGGGCAGGAGGAGAAAAGGAGGCTGAGCCCCGGCCATGTGGAGGTTTAAATCAGGTAAGCCATGCCCCCCCGGCCAACAATTCCAAAAATCATCATCTTTGAAACAGCTAGATTTCTTATTTGTGTAGTTTGGAAGAACAATCCAACCCCCCCAACTCTGATCTGCCGTGGGATTGGAGATGTCTCTCCTCCCAGCCCTACCTGGTTCTGCCAGCTACTGCCAGTGCCCCATTGTGCCTGCCCAAATAGTGGACAGAAGCTACCACTAGAGTCATCCCTACCAGAAGCAACTCAAACAGGGCATTTCAGAATTGGGGCTGGGCCACCACCGGTTCTGCTGGATCCTGTGTGGACTCTGCTGCCACCACGTTACAGCAGTGGGCCCAGTCCAGACCTCTTTGCTGCAACAGCCTGGGAGCTGGCACAACAAAGGGACACCTTCCATCCCATCCTGCAGAAGCACTGGGGCTGTGCGCATGCACCATTACACCAGTCCCATCTGCTGCCAGCCAAGGGTTGGCACGGCGCCCTAAGCGGATAAATGTTTTCCTTGGAGAAAATAATTTAGACATTGTCTCAAAACATTTCACCATGCAGCATGCTGTGTTATTCTGTTTACAAAAGCTATAAAACGCTGAACATAACCCACAGTTTGGATTACAAGTAGGTGTATATCTAGTTACGTAATAGTAAACATCTTTTTTTATTCCAGAATTGAGCCGCATCTTGTAAACCTAAGCTAATGTAAGGTTCTTCTTGGTCTATCATGTAAGGCCAGGATCCAAATAAGCTGCAAAAGTTTCGAGTGCCCAAAGAATCTTTGGGCTGGTATGTCTTGAACAGCAGCCCTTCATATAACACAGAAAAACATTTTTCAATCAGAGGAATTTCAAAACTAGCTTGTGGCATGACATGGGACATGCCTAGAAAGAAAGAAATCCCTGTAGGCACACTCAAGACGACCTTGGGCATGCCTAAATTGGTTCAGTGGATCCTGCCCATTTGACCTGAAGTAAGCATTAGAAAATTGATTCACATATTTATTTTTTGGCAATTATCCACAAGGGAAGACATGCTTCCCCACAATGCAGATATGAGCTACTACTTTGCACAACCACATGCACAGTGTTAAGAGTTTGTGGGTGCTAGGCTCCTGTAATTCCCAGATTCAGCAATAGTTAGAATTTAATAAAGGCTTGGCGGGTTAATCCCTGGATCTAGAACGTGTTAAAAGCGAATTGAGCCAGGCTAGCTTCCTTATGAAAGTGATTGTCATTGGGGAAATGGGCTATTAAAGAATCAAAGGGGCTTGGTGAGAGAGAGAAAATTGGTAGGGCCCCCTGCCCACAACAGATAAAGCTAGAGTTGAGAGGTTAGGAGTGATGTCACAATAGAAGAAAGGCAGCAAGCTCAAAAGCTAGAGAGGCAGAGCAATGCCTGGTCTCTGTTTGAATCCAAGGCTGCAGCTATGGGAGGAGCAATACCCCTTGGGGTGTTGAAGGTGCAAACCCCTCCCTCATAGACCCAGGTTGTATATATGTGTAAATCACCCATACTGTATATCACAAAGGCCCCACAGACTCTTGCTGTGCCTCATTCCCAAAAGGAAACAAGAACCCCAGGTGAGCACCTGAAACCCCTGAAATCTCGCACCGCTCAGGTATTGCGGTAGTGTGCAATATTACAGTATATTCACATAAATTGTGCGTTATATTCCTTCCATGAGCAGCAACATGCTGTTTCAGCACAAACCCCGTAAAGTAGCCCAATGGCAACAGGTGTCCTGCCACAATAATCTCTTCTTGCTGCCATCCACTTGTAACCTAGTATAAAACTATCTAGTCCTACATTAGGCAAATTAACACAACAAAGACTTGCATCTATGGTCACTTCTGCAGTGGGCAACCTCTGAAGTTGCTTGAAGTTCAGCAACCAAGTCTAGGGGGTGTGGTACCATTTTTTATGATGTTTAATTGGGGTGACTGACAGCTAAAAGGGCAATTGATCAATGAGGGGGAAGCCATGTGAGCAATGGATGGCGGAGGAAGACGCAATTAACACCAGTAATCACCTCTAAAAGGTGATAAGAACTGAGATGGACTGGTTTTTCCTACCAGACAGTGTTGCGGAGTCAAAGGGAGGCTACTCTGGCACATGAGTAACAGTGCACCATGATAATGGACGCTGCCATTACAGCCAAGTATATGGAAGATTTATCAGTTCCAGAAATTTTTGAAAAATTCTTCATTCAAAAGCAGAGTACAATGCAGATGTGAATCATGCTTCTCAGGTATAACAGGCTTCATATTGCACATCTTTCATATCTGTCACTGTTCCCTCCGCCCTAGATCCACGGACGGTAGTCTCAAACCTGCTACCTTTTGGGAGCAGCTCTCAAGTTGCTGAACCTCATCCACACCTTTACTTCCCTGGTTTGTATCACTTCCTCCCTGACATCAGAGCTTCATCACTGCTGCTCCACCTATGCAAGAGCCAGCATCTCTTGCCATGTCTTACCTGCATCAATACTGACTACAAAAGTAATGTAGACGTTGGTCACCTTCAGACTCTCAGTGTTTTGCAGGAGAGATTTAAGTACCGGTACAATACTGTACTAGAAATTTAGGTTTGTGCAATAAAAGTGAATTAAAACACTCAACAGCAGTTGGTGAGGAGGGCACAGCACTGACCCCCCCCCCCATTTTCCTATCATCCTTCTCCCTACTGGTAAGCAGTATTGGCTCTGCTATGCCACCCACCTACCCAAATTACTCCTGAAAGTGCGCTGCTGCCTTGGTACAACAAATCCGATTTTTAATTTTTTTAAAGGAATTTTTGTGGTTTGGGAAGCAATGGGAAAAGGCACTGAAAACGGATGGATAAATGAATAGTCAACACTGCACAAGCAAACCATTATGAATCCTCAATGTTGTATAACCTCCCTGCAAACAAATAATGAATGCTCAATAAAGACTGGGAATAGTCTAATCTCCATGAAGGCTTTACGCAGGCAAATCTGAGTGAATTTTCAACGAAGGAGCCCCCGTTCAGAACCAGTGTCTATTTTTTTCCTACCGTAATTGATGCCCTGAATTTGCAAAACAACAGGCAAACTCCATACAATCTTTATCATCAGGAAGCCACCTTCACTGTACTCTTTTTGGTGCCTGCTAAAAACACTTTTGTTCAGACATGCCTACCATGTAGAATGTTTACATGTGTTAACCCTTTTTAAGCTTATCACTGATTATAATTTTAAAGTTTTAAATAGCTGCTTTTAACCTGCATTTTATAATTACCGGTATTTAATTATTTTTGGAAACTGCTTTGAGGTTTTTTACAATCAAATTTTATGACATACTGTAAATAAAATAAATCACCATATCCCCATTAAAGCTCTAGTAATTTTGGTGTCAGTGCAGTACTCTGATGTGGCACTGATATAAATACGTACAGTACATTTAAACAGACTATCAAATAATTTCTAAACAAAACTGATAGTGGAGTTCTTGTTTTAAAATACATGAAATTTGTCACTGTCATAAAAAAACTTCTTAAAAGACATTTTTAAAAATGGAAAGGGGCAATGAAGTCAAACTACATTTAAAGAAGAGACTGACAAATCACAACAACAAATTGCTAGAACGGTCTCTGACCCAAGTGTGTCAGATGTCCTTGACATAAGGACCATTTTAAAGCTTTATTTTCCTACACCCATTGACTATGATGGTGGTTAAATATTAGCTCAAGAGCCACACAGAGCAAAGCTTCTGGAACCTTCCCTAGAATTCATGCATCTTGTACTCACATACAACTTTCTGATACATGGAACACACAAGTCTCCAGCTATTTGTAGGTCAACCTTCATAAGTAATTAAAAAATTAAGAAACGTATTTCAAAAGTGTTCCTTGATCTCAGGCCTAACCCTGTAAGCTGAGCACAGAGGATGGCTGGGTATTGGTCATTCCAACATACCAGAAACTAAATTAATGTTTCCCAAACTTGGGTCTCCAGCTGTTTTCAGACTACAATTCCCATCATCCCTGACCACTGGTCCTGCTAGCTATGGATGATGGGAGTTGTAGTCCCAAAATAGCTGGAGACTCAAGTTTGGGAAACCCTGAATGAAACTTTCCATTATATGGAATGGCGGCTTATAACAATGGAATGTAGTTGCTACATGGCTAATTTCCAAATCATTATCTTGGTAAGAAAGAGGAATCACTGAAAAGATTACGAAAGAGTTTTAGCACTTGGAACACCTTGTGAAGCGCTCTGAAAATGCATGATGTCACAAACAGGTGTGTCCACAAACAGCCCTGAACGTTTCACTTATTTATTCTCTATATAAACACTGTATCACAACAGATAATCATCGGCTTTGGCTCTTAAA